>CM038214.1:49707530-50008150 GCA_021442155.1 Cymbidium sinense | reverse complement strand
AAGAAAATTGCTCTCTGCTTGTCGATGGGCTTAAGACTTCTCTTGAGGTAGTTTTCCTTTATTTAGGTAATCCATGAATGGTTTGCCTCAATCTAACTCTCATCCTTCTTTGCAATGGCAACCTCCCCTTTAAGAGAGTACTTTTTGATGAGTTCAGTATCAATAATGGATAAGACTTATCTATTTTGGACCTTTATTGATATGGACTCATCCTCCGGACATGCCAACTCCTTGGCATGCTTGGCTAAAGCATATATCTATCTGTCTCTCTCGAGGAATCTTATAAATGGTAACCTCTTGGATTTGGGCCAACAACTCCATGGTGTACTTATGGTAGTGATGGAGCTTGGGCTTTATAACCTTATAGGACCCGTGATTTGGTTAATAACTTGAGAATCCCAAAGATGTTGATGTTTGGATGCTTAGAGTAGCAGATAACTCACCATCAATCAGCTTCATATTGAGCTTTGTTTTGGTGCAAGGATTGGATAGATGATATGATAATCTCATCACATCGTAGTCCAGAGTTAAGAGAACTATTCCTATCGCTACCTTTCCTTGAATAGTAGATTGTGGTTCTTCTCCTCTTTGAGAGGAAGGTGCACCATCATGGTACATCTCCCAATAGTAAATACTAGTATCCCCTAAGTTCATGATTTGTTCATCAGGGAGATCATCACTAAGCGGGTCGGGGAAGTGGGTGTCTTCTAAGAAATCACTTGCTCTTGTCCTTTCACATGGAGGGGTAAGAAGGTAATGTCAAGCTGAGAGGATCATGGACCATCATGCCGTCGGATAGCATGCGTTGGCCATGTCATGAGATACTATAATTGGATTTATCATAGAGATTAAGTTCACCTTATGAGAAAGCATGTAGTGCTATAGCTTTTGGGATACAAAAATTAAAGCTAGGCATCTCAATGGGTGGATAATTAGCCTCGGCATGGATTAGAGGCGATGGGAGTAGTAGAGAGTACATTTTCCTTTTCTTCATCATTGGCTTGGGCCAACAAAGCACCAAGGGAGTCTTCTAATGTAGTAGTGTAAAGTATGGGTGGCTTGCCCAGGAAAAGGGCTACTAGAATCGGCAACGTCATCAGGTAATGCTTGATGTCTTCGAAGGCATGCTCATACTTGTCATCCCGCTTGAACTGGGCATCCTTTTTGACAAGTGTTGAAAATGGATGACATTTTCTTGATAAGTTAGCTATAAAGCATCTTAGATATTCCAACCGCCCTTGGAATGATCTTAGTTGAGTTAAACTTTTAGGGGGTGGCATTTTTAATATGCTTGATCTTCTCAAATCAATTTCAATTCCATGGTGTCGACAACAAACCAGAAATTTTGCTAAAGCTACTCCAAATGCAAACTGATTCATTTTGGTTAAATTATCTTAAATGTTTGAAAACTACTCTCAAGTCAAAGAGATGGTCTTCCATTTCTCTACTTTTGAGCATGAAATCATCATTGCACTTGACTTGATGATGAATGAGTTCAAGATTGATTCATTGCCTGGTATGTTGGCATTTTTAAGGCTAAAAGGCATGACCTTATAGTAATAGATTTTAATCAAGGTTCTAAAAGTAGTGTTTCTTTCATCTTCAAGGGCCATGTTTATTTAGTTATATCCAAATGAGCCATCCATGAAGGAGAATACTGCATGAGATGAGGCAATGTCCACCATCGACTCTAGGATTGGTGGAAATTCATCTTTTCAACATGCCTTATTTAAATCCCAAAAATCAATGCATTGTGAATTTAGACATTCTTTTTCTTAACTAGGATGACATTGGCTAACCAGGTAGGGTATTTTTCTTCTTGAATGAAGCCATCATTGATTTCTTGACTTCATAAATGACCAGTTGTTCTATGTCTAATCGTATGTGTCTAAGAGCTTTCTTGATAGGGTTTAGCTCTATATTACTAGTTTATGGACTATGTTAGAGCCAATCATGCATCTCTTCATAACTCCATGCAGTAGCCCTTAAACTTAGTCAATAGCCAATAAGTCATTGGTTTTAATTTCATTCAATAAAAAAATTGATGTATGTCGGGATCTTCTCAGTTCTAAGTTGATTTCTTGAGCTCATCGATGGTTGACTTGATCTCTTCTTGAACTGGTGGTGCATCTTTGAATTCAAAATCATAGATCATCAGTTTCTAAGCACAACTCCTCATATGAGTTAATGTGATTTGAAAAGAACCTATCGATTCCAAATGATTGGTAATGACTAAGCAAGTAATCATCATCGATTGGACCCACTATCGAATCCTAGTCCCGGTCTTGATTGAGAGCTTATATTTATACTTCCATATTCTTTCAGTAGCCTAATATGCTTTGACCAAGTATGTGGGATTAACCCTTTCTTTGCTAAATTATGAACACAAAGCAAGTACCAATCAAAAAGTAATTCAATTAAATCTTTATATGAATCATCCTCAAGTTCTACATCAACTTCTTGGCTTGAGGATGATGCTCCCAGAAAGAACCTCTGAGTCTTCACACTTGTAGATGACTTAAGAGCTTCCTTAACCACCAAGCCTTAGCTTTTGAGGAAAGTCGAGATAAGTTCTCAAGATAACTAACTATTTCACATATAGACTTGGATACACTTATGCTTTGCTTTGGAACCGGTCTTCATGCTACTGGCTCAAGTGTTACCTCCAAGGGAATCTACTTGAGAAGAGTGGTGGTGTGCTAACCATATAAGACTCATCCTATGAACTAGATTCTAAGTCTATATGGATAGTGTACTCTAGTGGACATACCTTTTATTGGGTGGCCAATAAAGAGGTTTTGCACCCTAGGGCCTCTTCTCTAGGTCAGCCTCTTCCTCATATGTTGAATAAACGTGGGTGGAATCTAATGTAAGGCTCCACTTCATCCTCCAAGTCTAATTTTGCCCTTAGTCATTTTCTCTTTTATTCTCTATTTCTTTTTCTCTTCTTTTATCATTTTCTTTTTCTTTTATTTTTAAACTTTGGCCAAGTTCACGAGAATAGACTTGCTGATTTTGAGGGAGGTAGTAAGACACATCCTCACATATGTTGACCTCATGAACTGTAAATGGCTTGAGATCTCTTTTAACATAGCAGACGATCCCACCTCTCACAAACTTCATACATTGAGGTAGAAGGAATGGAACTATGTTGTTCTCATGTATCCATGGTCTCCCAAATAAAGCATTGAAAGATATATCCGAGTATATAATATGAAACATGGCTTCAGTCTTCCAATCATCTATCTCTAAGGGCAACACTATAGAGCATAAGGCCTGTTGACCTCACTTTTGGAGTGCTGATTCAATCTTCCCATCTTAGACTTAGGAGTCTTCTAGGCACTAAGACTTCTAGTCATAAGACACTTCTAATAATTAGGTAAACACTTAACCTAACCCTAAGGACTTAGAAGGATTAACCATATGATTAGGTTATGCCTTAAAGATTAGGATAATTCACCTAGCCTACAACCCAAATCCAATCAATGTTCACCTTCTAAAACGAAACCTCAAGTTCAATTCAAAACATTAAAATCAAATCCAAACCCAAATTTCAAAACCAAATGATTGAAGCCCATGATCAAATCCAAACTTGAAACCCTTTCTAAGCCATATGACCTATCCCATGGACTTAGCTAAATCTTAATCCAAATCAATCCAAAACCAATTGATTTTCTCATAATCATTTATATCTTCAATCATCTTCCTAAATATAAATCAAATCTACATTCAAATGATCAAAACTAAATCAAACTATATCAAATTAAATCAAATCCTTCCTATCCATGGACATAGCCAAATCTTAATCCAAATCAAGTCAAACTCAATTGATTTTCTCACAAATCAATCATATTTTCAATAATCTTCACAAATTGAAATGAAAAATATATATTTAAATCATCAAAACTAAATCAAACCAAATAAAAATCAAACCAAAGCCACATGACCCAACTATGGACTTAGCCAAATTCCTTCATTCCAAATTCAATTGATTTTCTCATGAATCAATCATACCTTCAATCATATTCACAAATATAAATTAAATCTACAATCATCAAGCCAAACCAAAATCAACCCAAGTCAAACCCAACTTAACCCTTTTGACTTGAAATGTTCAAATGAACCAAAACCCATTTGAACCCAAGCTAATTACAATTGAATTTATATATCAATCCCAAATCCATATATAAACTCAACTAATTCAAACTCAACCAAAAATTAAGCCAACTAAACCCAATTGGTCCACTTGACCCAAAGTGGCCAATTTGACCTATTTGAGCCAAGTTCTAATCCTACCCAAATTGGATTGAACCAAGCTAATAAAAACCTCCCATCATGATTGTTGATCACCCTAGGTTGATTAATTATCACAAATTGGGTCAAACCAAGTCAACTTGGTCATTTGACCAAGTCAACCCCTTAACCCATATGAACCCAAACTAGCCAAATTGCAACCTAAGCCAAATCCCTTGAAACCAATGATTCATACCAAATCAAAATCAATATTTGAATATGACTTGACCTTCAATTGAGTCAAACCAAACCCATTTGTCCCTCTTGACCCAAGTTGACCCAAATTGACCTAAAAGACCAAATTGGGTCAAATCAAAATATAAACCAAATTGATTGCAACCAATGACTCAAGTTCATTCCAAATTGATTGTTGAACTTGACCAAAGCCATGATTGGACCCAATTGAACCCAATTGACCTACATAGCCCAAATTGACCTAAAGGTTCAAGTTGGCCAAAATCAAAACCAAATCCAAATTAATTGAAACCAAAGCCTACAATCATCTTCAATTGGTCAACTAAACCCAAGCTAATTTGGCCAATTTGATCAAATTGGTCAACTTAACCCATTTGACCAAAATGAATTCAGATGAGCCAAAATCAAATCTAAGCCAAACTAAACCAAAACAATTGAACCAATACATCCCAAATAATCATATGAACTTTGCCCAACCTTGGTTTGACCCAATTTGACTAATTTGTCAACTTGACCAACTAACCCAATTTGACCTAAATGAGTCAAATTGAGGAAAACCAAATCAACCAACAATTGACTTGAAATTTGGGCTAACCCACTTTTGGCTCATTTCAAATCAACCCAAATCAAATCCAATGCCAAATGATCCTTCTACCCTTGGGTCAAGGGCATCACATGAGACAAATCACCCATGTAAGTGGTCATTTCCATTCCTTGGCTTGGTACTCTTCCAATGGTCCACTAGGCACATAGGACACTTGTCCAGCGACCCAAGGGGTGGTTGGGTTGGCCATGACCCATAGGAGGTGAAATCACCTAGCCCCTATTGGAGCATTTCAAACCCATAGGACACCCATGATTCCTCTTTGTAGCCACCTCCACACCTTCAACCAACCAAGGCGAGCCAACTCACCTCCTCCTTACCACCTGACACCACGAGATGGTGGATGGCCACTAGAAGCCAAACGATCCCACCATCGATCAAGATGAAGGGGTATACATCCCCATTTCCACTCAAACACACACACAAATAATTCCTCGAGCCCTATACCCAAGATGAGCTAGACCCATTCCTAAGTTCCCAAGCTCGTTCCTCAATCAAAAATTTCATTCCCATCCATTTCAAAATATTCCCATTTTGACTTCTCCATTTCTCCATCAAACTCAAATTAACTTTGAAGGCACCTTCCCTACGCCTTGTTGAGCAAGAATGAATCATCTCCCAAGCTTCTTGAGCATTAGAGGGGGACTTGATCAAAGTTGAGCTCCAAATCATCAGTTCATGGCCTTTCGAGTGAACGTCGAGGAATTGATCCAATTTACACAGGGCTTTCTCAACTAGATGAAGCTTCCTCAATCATTGACCATCGGTCTTTCCGGTGGTATTCTTCCAAAATTGATCCTTAGGCAAAAAAATGGGTTGGAGCTTTTTGAAGAAAAATTTCATCTCATGTGATCTTGACCATTGGAACCCCTCTGATCGATGTCATGAAGATGTGGGATCCTTTTGGAGTTGATCCAAGCTTGGGTAAGCTTAGATCAAGTGAGTAATGGTGGATGGACTCCTCTCTCCCCTGTCCGTTCCACGTGATCAAAATAGATGGTCATGATTAAATTCGTTAGATCAATCTCATTTAATCCTATTAAGCTGTGGGATTAATCATAGCCATCCGATCTTAGATCGGATGACAAACAAGAAAGTGCATCCACCACTGCCACGTAAGTGCTGAGCCGGATAAGTTTAAGTAGCCAATCAGGGTGCACGTAGAGGATTAGCTTAATTAATCATTTTGATGGCTGAAACTTCTAAAATCATAGAACATCAGATAAATAAAAAAAAATGCAAATAAATATTAATTTTAATGGTATTTGAATTAATTAAAAATGATCTTAACTAATTTTGACTAGTAATTAAAGTTTAATTGCAAAATTATTAGCTTAATTACTCCTTAATTACTTGAGCAATTAATCCCAAATTTTGTGGGTTAATTTAATGGGATGACCTCTGCCACCCATAATTTTTTGGGATTTATTGCTTAATTAATTAGTAAAATTGACAAATTAAACCATAATTACTCTTTTAAGTTAATTAATGATTAATTAATCCCATGAATAGTAACAAATTGGTTAATTAAGTTTATTAATCATTGTTCAACAGTAAGTGAACAAAGGAATATGGTTGGGACCCCTTTCCATAAGTTCATTTCACCCTTTTTAAAAATGAAATTAATTAAGATTTAACTAATTAATTAAATCACTTAATCAAATTGAAATCATAAACACATCAAACCTTAATTAATTAAATCATGGGGTGGATCTTTAGGTGTTTAATAACCTAAAGGAGTTTAATGAAATTATGGTTAGTCCATATGTGTGGAAAACCATAAGAGTAATTAATTAAGTCCCTTAACCTAATTAACTATTAATCATGAGCAAATTGCATTAGGCCCCTTTTATTTCCTAGGATCATTGCAAGTTTATTTTCCATGCATATCATGTTGGCTCATAATTATTTAGTTAATTACTTTAAGGTGACATAAGTAAGGGTAATTAATTCTTCCAATTAAGAGTTCAACTTAATTAACCCATAAAATCAACTTAATTTTTCATAAATTAAATCAAATCACTAATGTGGGAATGGGTTTAAAACAAGAAATGATGATTTCTCTTCTCCTTTTTAAATCAAATCAAATCCAAAACTTAATTAATAAAGAAGCTTTGGTTTGCTTTAAATAATCTTATTTGATTTGATTGTCCTTAAAAACTAGTTTGGTTGAATCAATCACATGCTTATATTTGATTGTCCTCTTTCCAATCATGTTAAATTTGGTTTGTCATTTTAATTCATGCATCCATCTTTTCAAAATCAAGTAAAATAAAATGGATTTCCTTTATGTAAGCTTGCATTTGTTGATATAATTTAATATATGCGTGGCTATTATCACTATTAAACTCATTTGTATTTTTCAAAAGCTTATAAATGAATAATAATATGTGTTATGATGTTAGTTAAAAATACATAAGAAATGCATGTGCCTATAGCTTAAGTGTATGAATGTTGAGTTCTCTTTCCACTATTCATGCGTTGATTTATATAAGATTGAATGGTAATGGGTATATAGTTTGGACATCCTGGGAACACGAGGCCTTAGCCCGAGGTCATTTGATTACCTCACTTCCTGGTTTGTTACTTGGTTGATGAAATCAAAAGAAGAAATTTTGAATATGAATTTGTTCTCTTAAAAAAACCAAAAACCCTAAACCTAAACTAAAACTGAACCACCTAAACTAAACCTAAACCCCAAACTAACCCCAAACCCTAAACCCTAAACCCTAAACCCTAAACCCTAAATAAACCTAAAACCTAAAACCTAAACTTAAACTAAATAAAACATAAAAATAAAATAAATAAAAACCTAAACCTATATAAAATAAAAAATAAAATAAAATAAAATAAAACTAAAACTAAAATAAATAAAAACTAAAATAAAATAAACATAAAATAAAATTATAAATAAAATAAAACTAAATGTAAAATAAAGTAAACCAAAAATAAAATAAAATAAAACTAAATAAAACCTAAACCTCAAAATAATAAAATAAACCTAAACCCTAAAAACTTAAAATAAACAAAATAATATAAACATAAACCTAAACTAAAATAAACTAAACTAAAATAAATAAAACCTAAACCTAAACCTAAATAAACTAAACTAAACCAAAAAATAAAATAAAATAAATAATTAAACTAAACTAAAATAAAAACTTAAAATAAACCTAAAATAAAACCTAAAACCTAAACCTGCAAAATAAAATAAAATCTAAACCTAAAATAAGAAAAAAACCTAAACTTAAAATAAAATAAAAATAAAATAAACTAAAAATAAACATAAACTAAACTAAACTTAAAAATAAAACAAAATAAAAAACTAAACTAATAAAAAACATAAAATAAATAAACAAGATAAAATAAAATAAACCTAAAATAAAGATAAATAAATAAATAAATAATCAAGATAAATAAATAAACATACTGGCTGGGTTTGCTTGATTTAAAAAGGCCCTGAGCCCAACCTACCCTGACCCCAACCCACCCTGGGCCACTGACTAACTACTAGCCCTAGGCCCAAGACCACTGGCTCCATATAACCACAGAGCCCTACTAGATCTGAGCCACAAAGGCCACTTCCACAGGCTACTGGTGACCCTGGGCCTTAACTGGGCCCTGAGCCCCAGGCCCTGAGCCAAACAGGCTGAGCCTAGGCCCTATACTCCCAAAAGCCTGAGCCACAGGCACTAAACCACCACTGAGTCTTACCTATACACCCTAAACTAAAAACTAAAGCAAACTAAAATAAAAGAAAACTTAAAATAATAAAGATAAAATAAAACTAAACTAAAACCTAAACCTAAAAAAAATAAACTAATAAAATAAACAAAACAAAATAAATAAAGAAACTAACTAAATAAAAATAAAATATAACATCCAAATAAATAAAACTAAACATAAAATAAAAAAATAAAATAAACTAAAATAAATAAATAAAACTAAATAAAAAAATAAACCTAAAATAAACCTTAAAATAAAACATAAAAAAATAAATAATAAAACCTAAATCCTAAAAAAAAAAAACCTCTAAAATAAATAAAATAAAATAAACAAAACCTAAACTAAATAAAATAAAACATACAAAACTTAAACTAAAATAAAACTAAATAAAATAAAATAAACTAAAATAAACCTAAACTAAACTAAAAATAAAACCTAAAATAAACCTAAAATAAAACTTGAAACCTAAAATTAAAAACCTAAACCTAAAAAATAAATAAAATAAAACTTAAAAATAAACCTAAACCTAAACCAAACCTAAAAATAAAATAAAATAAAAAACTAAACTAAAATAAAATACCTAAAATAAATAAATAAATAAATAAAAATAAAAATAAATATAAAAAATAAAATAAAAGATAAATAAATAAATAAACCTGATGTTTACTTTATTTTTAAAAACCCTAAACCCTAAACTTAACCTCCTAAACCTGACCACTAAACCTAAACCCTAAAACCAAAATACTAAACCCACCACCACTAAACCCTAAGCTATTAACAAGCATAAACCCTAAAACCCTAAACCCTAAACCTAAACCTAAACCCTAAACCTACCCAAACCTAACTTAACAGAAAGTAATAAATAAATTAAAAATAAATCTAAACTCAAAACCTAAACCTTAAACGGAAGAACCTTGATGGAACATCACCAACCAGGGCTCATTCTAGATCTGGCGATGGAGGCAAAGCGGGGCTATTATAGGTGGTGGGGATCTGGAGGTCTTGGTGGATATGGAGGTGGTGGTGAGCGATGGTGGTGGCGAGGATAGGATCCGATCCATTGTCGAGGAGGTGGTTCAGGAACCGAAAAATTGCAAAAGGCCATCCAACTGCTTATGGAACTATGTCGTTATAGTAGAGACAGTTCTAGTTATCTAAGGTTTTCCATTTGCTATATGCATGTTCAATTTTTTTTATGTCGTTGCTTGTGTCTTAGAAAACTTAGTGCGTTACTTTCATGATAAATCAAAAAGAAGAAATATTGAATCTGAATTTTTCTCTAAATAAAACTTAAACCCTAGACCTAAAACCTAAACCCTAAACCCTAAAAACCCTAAACCCTAAACCCAACCTAAACCTAAAACAAACCTAAACCCTAAACCTAAAACTAAAACCTAAACCCACCCAAAACTAAACTAAATCCAACTCAAACAAACCAAACCTAATCCCTAAACTCAACTAACCCTAAACCCTAAAACACAAAAAAGCTAAAACTAAAGCCTAAACTAAATAAAACCTAAAATAAATAAATAAAAAACTTAAACTAAAATAAAATAAATAATATAATATAATATAAAACCTAAATTAAAACCTAAACTTAAACATAAACTTAAAAATAAAATAAAATAAAATAAAAAACTAAACTAAAATAAAATAAATAAAAAACCTAAACTAAACTAAAAAAAAAAAAACATAAAATATTATAAAATTACTAAAATAAAAATAAAATAAACCTAAAATAAAATAAAATAAAATACATAAAAAACCTTAACATAAAATAAATAAGAATAAATAAAGAATAAACTTAAACCCTAAACTAAAAAAAAAACCTAAAAACTATAAATAAACTAAAAAATAAAATAAATTAAAACCTAAACCTAATCCTAAAATAAACTAAACTAAACCTAAACTAAACTAAACCTAAATAAAATAAAATAAAAAAATAAATAAAAATAACTAAAACTAAACTAAAAATAAAACCTAAAATAAACCTAAAATAAAACCTAAACCTAAACCTAAAAATAAAATAAAAACCTAAACCTAAAATAAAAAAATAAAACCTAAAAGATAAAATAAAATAAAGAGTAAAACTAAAATGAAAAACAAACTTAAACTAAACCTAAAAAATAAACTAAAATAAAATAACTAAATAAATAAACTAAATAACCTTAACTGGTTTGCTTTATTTAAAATAATAAAATCAAATAAAATAAAATTAAAAAAACCCTGACAGAAATAGGCCTTGAAATACAAACCACAAATCCAAAAATTAAAACTCAAAACCCTAAATAATAAACTAACTCTAAACCCTAAGCTAACAGAAACCCTAAACCACAAACCACAAACCTGACCCTAAACTGACAAAACCCCAAACCCCTAAACCTTAAACCCTAAAACTTAAAACTTAAACCTGAACTAAATAAAACTAAAAATACTAAAACCCTAAATATAAATTAAAAATTAAAATAAAACAAAACCTAAACATAAAAAACTAAGCCTAAACTAAATGTAAAAATAAAATAAAATAAAAAAAATAAACTAAAATAAAAAGATAAATAAAAGATAAAATTAAAAAAACAAAATAAACCAAAAATAAAAACTAAATAAAATAAAATAAAGACTAAAATAAAATAACATAAAAATAAAACTTAAAAAAATAAAATTAAAACCCTAAATAAAACATAAACCTAAATCTAAATAAAAAAAAAACTAAATAAAATAAACAAAACTAAACTAAAAATAAACTAAACCTAAAATAAAAAATAAAATAAAATAAAAAAATAAACCTAAACCTAAACTAAAAAAATACATAAAATAAAACCTAAAACCTAAAATAAAAAAAATAAAATAAAATCTAAACCTAATAAAAGAAAAATATCTAAACTTAAAATAAAATAAAAAATAAAACTAAACTAAGAATAAACATAAACATAAACTAAACCTAAAAAATTAAAATAAAAAAACGAGACTAAAATAAATAAATAAATAAATAAATATAAAATAAAAATAAAAAAAAAGATAAAATAAAATAAAATAAAATAAAAAGAAAATAAATAAACCTAAACTACTTGGTTTTTTTAAAAAAAAACCCTGAACTCTAAACCCAACACTAAACCCTAAAATCCTAAACCTACTGACCCTAAACCCTCACCTAAACCCTGAGCCTAACCTGACCCTAAACCCTGCCCTAAACTTAAAAGCATGCCTAAAACCACAAACTGAGCCCTAAACCCCACTAGGCACCAGGCCACCTGAACTGATCCCACCTATATCTAAACTAAAACCTGAGCCACTAGCCACAGGCCCTAAACTCTGGGCCCTGGGCCACCCTAACTGAGCCACAGGCCCAAGCCACTAAACCCAGCAGCAAACCAACTCTATAACCACAAACCACAGGCCATGGGCCCCAGGCCCTGATCACTGAGCCACTGAGCAACTAAATAAACTTAAAATAAATAAACCTAAACTAAATAAAGATAAATAAATAAACTAAAATAAAATAGATAAATAAAATAAAATAAAATAAAAAATAAATAAATAAAGAAATAATAAAAATAAATATAAGAATAAAAATATAAAAAATAAACTAAAAATAAACCTAAAATAAAATAAAATAAAATTAAATGAAACTTAAAATAAACCTAAAAAATAAACCATAAAATAAATAAAAAATAAACCTAAACCTAAAATAAAATTAAACTAACTTAAAATAAATTAAATTTAAACCTAAAATAAACAAAAACCTAAACTAAAATAAATAAATAAATTGAAATAAACCTAAACCTAAACTAGAAATAAAACCAAAATAAACCTAAAATAAAAAACCTAAACTAAAATAAAATAAAATAAAACCTAAACCATAACATAAAATAAAAATAAAATAAAAAATAAAATAAAAAAAAACTCACTAAAAAAATAAAACTAACCTAAATAAATAAAAAAAAAAACTAATAAAATAAAATAAAATAAATAAAAGAAAACCAAAATAAAAATAAAACTAAAATAAATAAAATAAATAAATATAAATCTGGGTTTGTTAATTTAAAAAAACCAAACTAACCACTACTACTATAATCAACCCTGGACCACTTAACCAAAACCTAGGCCCTGGGCCACTGACCCAGGCCCTGACCTGACCACCCTGACCTCCACACCCTGGGCCCTAAACTTGATCCACCCTAGGCTGACCTGGGCCCTGAGCCACAACCACTGGGCCTAAACTTCCCACTAGAGCTAAAACCTCCATGACTCAAACCCTGGGCCTGAGGCTGAGCCTCTCAGGCCCAACCCTAAACTGGGCCCTGACCCTAAACTGACCACAGAACAAGACTACATGAGCCATGGGCCAAACCACCATAACCACAACCTGAGCTAACTAAATAAACCTAATAAAATGATAAAACTAAATAAAATAAGATAAAATAAAATCTAAACTAAACCTAAACCTAAATTAAAAATAAAAAAAACTAAACTAAAAAAAATAATATATAAACATAAGAATAAAACTAATAAATTTAAAAATATAATAAACTAAAAATTATAAAATAAATAAAAATAAACTAAAAATAAACCAAAAATAAAACCTAAAGAAATAAAATAAAACCTAAATCTAATCTTAAAACTAAACCTAAAATAAAAATAAAATAAACAAAATAAGATAAACCTATACCAAAATTAAAATAAATAAAACCTAAACCTAAAGATAAAATAAATTAAACCTAAGCCTAAATAAAGCTAAATAAAATAATACTAAAATAAACCTAAACCTAAACTAAAAGAAACCTAAAATAAAACTTAAAGCCTAAACCTAAAATAAAATAAAAGCTAACCTAAACTTAAAATAAATAATAAACATAAAATAAAATAAAATAAAATAAACTCTAAAAATAATCCTAAACTTGAAAAAAAAAAAATAAAACCTAAACTATAATAATAAAATAAAATAAAATAAACTAAAGTAAAAAAATAAAAATAAACCTAAAGAAAAAAAAAATAAATAAACCTAAACCTATGGGGTTATTAATTTAAAAAAAACCCAGAACAAACCCTAAAACTAACCTAAACCCAAACCCTAAACCTGACCCAAACCTCAACCCAAAACTAAACCTAAAACAAAACTAAACTAAAACAAAACTAAACCACCATAAACCCTAAACCCAAATCTAAACCTAAACCCAAACCTGCCCTAAAACCATAAACCCTAAACCTAAATCCTCCCTAAACCTAAACCCTAAACCCAACCCTAAACCTAATCCTAAAACAAAACTTGAATAAATATGACATTAGGAGTAGATCTATAGAATGACCTAATCCTAACATAGTTATGGAAGCTAAAGAATATGTCTTCAAGAGACTTTCCCTTGACTTGTTAGAATTTGAATACCCTAAACCCTAACCCTAAGTCATTTTATAATACCATATATTATAGTATAATGTAGCATCATATATTTGAGCATGTAGTGATGTGGTTTTGGATATTATAAGATGTTTTGAAATGTTTTAGTATATTATGGTATTGTATAGTCTATATTAATATAAATCATAAAAATATTGATTTAATAAATCAGATGATGAAATTTATTAAATTTGAAGTGGGAATTAGGTTGTAGTACCAAAGGTGCTACGACACTTGTAGTCTAAAAAGTAAGATTTTATGTTCAAAATAAATATTATATGTTGTAGCATAGTATAGCATCATATATCATAATATATCATAATACATTATTCTGTATTTTAAATTCATTTTATTTTACAATCATGCGGTCGAGCCTACACTAGCATTATTTATAAAAAGTTGATTTAGACTTAAAATGGTGGAATTTGGCCAAATTCATAATAAGCGGTATGGCATCATAATGTATTATTTTTAATTTAAAATATGTAAGTGATACAATTAAAATATATAATTTTTTATTGGTTAGACAAATTTTATGATTTTTTTTATCTTAAGCAATCCCTTGATGTGATGCAATATAATATAATATAATATAATATGTTATAGTGTATTATAATATAGGATGTCATAACATAGTGTAGCATCATGCATTATAACATACTATTGTGTATTACTACTTATTGTTTAGCATATTTTAGTTTGTTATAGTATGATGTAGTAGAGTTTGTACTTGTATAATTCATAAAAATATTGATTTATTGGTGAGATGATGGGATTTGGCAAAATTTAAGGTAAGCTTTAGAGAACATCATTTGGGGTGTGCTATAGTGTCATTTAATCAAAAGAATGGAATTTTACATCCAAAATAAATGTTCAATTTTCAACCAAATTTTATAATTTTTTTTGCTTAAAGTGATTTATTTTAAGGTGTAATGTAAGATAATATATTCTCTAAATGTATATTAAAATATAATGTACATAATAATATAACTTCACATATATATGAATCTGGTGGTGTGTTAATAAATGTTACTGTACATTTTAGTATGTTTAACATTTGTTATAATATTTTGGGTCAAAACTCACAAATATGTTAATTTGAACGTTGAGATGGAAGAATTTGGCCAAATTCATGGCACACACCAAGATGCAACACCAAAATTAAGCTATTTTGTACCATTTCTAATAAAAGATAACAATTTTACATCCAAAATGAACATTATTTATATTTTGAATAAATTTCATTATTTGTTCCATTTAAGTTATTCTAAGGTGTAATGGCAGACAATATATTATATTATAGCAGATTATTATATAACATCATATTTTATAATATAATATAGTTTGTTAATTCACACTATAATATTTTTAGCATGTTATTGTATAGTTAGTTTGAGCTTGCACAATCACAAATCAAAAAAATGTTTATTACAATGTTAAGATGATGTAATTTGAATGAATACATTATTAGGATTTTGGTTGAAGTATTAAAGGTGTGCATAAGAGAAGAAATAAGATTTGATGAGAATTCCATGTCAAGGACATGGAGGGAGATCCACTAGGGGATCACACATATGGACATGACATGTGAGGTCTATATCAAGCGCATAGAAGAGAAAATCTACAGGATAAGGTTTGAATTTGATTTGATTATATGATTTGTGGAAAGAAGTTTCTTTGGGGATAACAATCTATAATCCAGATTTAGATCAAATCAACTTTAATTTGTTTTATTTTAATTGATGTGGAGGCATATCTAGATGACGAGTCCCACAGGGATGGTATATGAACCTTCCACTAGGGATGGGGTTCATGCTATCCATTGGGGATTGTGATTTGATTTGATTTCATAGATTTTTTTGGGGATGCTAGGAATAAAAGTTTGGTTGGATTTCTTTGATTTAGACTCTACTAGGAGAGTTGGTTTAATTTAGCTCCATTGGGAGGTTTTTTTTTAATTTGATTTTTTTGACTTGTTTATATATGATTTAGGGCTCCACTGGGGAGAAGGGTGTGATTTAACTCCATTGGGGAAAATCAAATTGGATTTAATTTAATCTGAGTTAATGTTTGGATCCTATCAGTGTGCATTGGACCCGCTGAGAAGGGGCTATATCAGCCTAGACCTCTCAAGTTTACAAATCCAAAGGGATAGTCTATTGCAGAGTAGAGCTAGCCAACTGGGGTTGCCTTTCAAGTGTCTTGCTAGAAGAAGGCATAGTAGACTTACATCTTCCAAAGCAAGGAATAACCACTAGGGTAACCTGTTGGATGCACAACAAATCGAACCTGACCTAGGGAGACTATTGAGTCAATTCTACTGGGGACTTATGTCAACTCAAAAGTAGTCAGGATTAATTTTATCTTACTTTCATGTGATTTGATATGGTTTGTTTGGTTTGGTTTGATTTTGAATTGAGGGCATATCCGTTGGGGATGTAAGCTCGATCAAATTTGATAGATTTAATTTATGGACCATGTCAATATACGATGGACCCACCTAGAAGGGGCTATATCAGACTTGTCCTATCTCAGATTTATGAATCTAAAGGGATAGTCTACTGGCCGTGGGTATAGCTAGCCAACCTAAGGGGTTGCCTTTCGGTGTACAATGATTGTGCTAGGAAGAAGGCATAGCAGACTTACATCTTCTAAAGGAAGGAATAACTGTTGGGGTGACTTGTTGGTAGCACAATAAATCAAACCCAACTTAAGGGCGACTACTGAGTGAATGTCATTGGGGACTTATATCAACTAAAGAGTAGTCAGAAAATTCTTATAGGGAGTTTTGCTAACACTATCGTAAAGATAGGATGCCTGCTTGGGAAATGGTACCGTTAAGGGTGTCCTCCTAATCCACAAGTGAATATATTTTGTTTATATGTTTACGTGGACCTTATTAGTGTATGAGGGACCACGCTGAGAAGAGGCTATGTCGGCCTTGATCGAGCTCAAATTTTTTAGACCAAGAGAGAATCTACACATCCACATAATAGATTCTCTAACCACAGGGGTGGTTACTGGGAAAGGGGAATTGTCCAATCTAATTGTAACCCAAGTAGTGTCTAAATGGTGTCGCAAAGGATGTGATCCAAATATAGTGCCCACGGGGGAGGTGCTGCTAAGGGCATTATCTGGAGGCCTTGAAAAGAAAGCTTATAGGTGTATGATGGCCAACTCAAGGAGAAAGTATAGCAGACTTACATCTGCCATGAGTGGTGTATCTTAAGGTGCAAGAACCAACAACCTAAGATGTATCCATTAGCATGAGTAGTGTATCCATTAGCATAATTAGAACCAACCAACCTAAGGTGCCCGTTGGTGTGCAACGATCAATCTGGAAAGAAAGCATGTAGGCATACAACTATTCAAGTGGAACTAATCATCACGACAGTCTATTATCTATCAAAAAGATGCTATCAGTCCTAGAGGGACTACTAAGTAGGGGGCCCCGAGGAAGAATTGGACCGAGACTTGAAGCAATCAAGAGGGAAGGAACTACTATGTGACTTATCCTAAACCTCAAATATACTCAATCCAGTCAGTGCATGAAGGCTAATCTAAGAAGAAAGCATAGCATACTCACATCCTCTTAAACGAAGCCAACATGAGGTAGCTTACCGGCTACATAGTAAGCCTATAACTAACAAGGCTCATGTGTATGTAGTGGGCAAAGGAAGGAAAGTATAGAAGACTTACATCCTTCAAAGAAGAAGACCACTCGGGTGACACTAGTAGGGTAATCGTCGACCTAGGCGAGTGAGTGTCAGTGGGCTTTATCCCAACTTCAGTAGCAGAGATAAAAGATTTGTATTTAGTTTATATGTTTATGTTTAGTTTGTGTTTGTGTTATGTCGATGAAGGATAGGATGCCGCTCGGGTTCCTTACACCTACCCTAAACACATCGTGGAGGATTCACAAATAATAATACATTCAACTTGGAAGAGATTGAATTTGAAATGGAATTTTTATTAATGATAATTATTTTCAAACATGATTTATAATATTTCTTTAAGTAGATCCCATTGATTGGAAGTATTGGGTGCTCTCCTTTATAATTAATAAGCTGATAAGATCCTCTAGATAGGCCTTCTTTCCAAGTGGGTTCAAACTTGCCTCCCATCTTACGACGAGCAGCAATTGGTCTCCTTAGAACTAAAATAAGCTTTCCTACTTGAAAAGCTCTAGGATGGACCAACTTATTATGAGCATGAATCATTTTAGCTTTGTACATCTCAAGGTTTGGCGTACCCACAAGCATCTCTCCTCCAAATCTTTGAGCTCTTCTAACTACAACTTGGCATTCTACTGTGTTGTGATCTTGCTAACCACAATTATCTTTAGAGATGGGAGTTGAACATCTAATGATAGAATGGCTTCGGACCCATATACTAAAGAGAAAGGAGTAGATTGAATTAGAGTTCTATATGTTGTGTAGTAGGCCCACAAAGCTTAAACTAATTACTCATGCCACTGTAGCTTGTTGTTATTGAGTGTCTTCTTTAGTAATTGGATGAGAGTTTTGTTGAAGGCTTCTACTAAGCCATTTTCCCTTAAGTAGTTGATGGTAGAATATCTCCAATCTATGCTATGTCTCTAGGAAAGTTGTTGATCTCGGTGATCTTGAATGCAATACCATTATCAGATATAATTCATCGAGGCACTCTGAACCTATATACGATAGGGTTTTTAAAAAATTGGAGCACATGCTGAGCCATGACCTCTCTGAGTGGAATCGTCTTTGCCCATTTGAAAAAGTAGTCAGTAGTAGCTAAGATGAACTGATGACCCTTGGAAGAATGAGGACCAATTGGACCCATTATGTCAGTAGCCCAACACTCGAATGGCAATTAAGCCAATGTAGGATGTAGAATGTTGGGCGGTTCATGTAAGACCACACCATGTATTTGACATTGATGGAATCGCCTAGCTGTATCCATGTAATCTTTGATCATCGACATCCAGTAGTATCCTAGTCTTTTGATCTTGGCTTTCATCTTTAGATTGAATTTATTGGCTCCACATAATCCTGAGTGTACCTCAGTCATGATCTTATGAGCTTCATGCCTGTCTAAACAACATAACCACATATAATCAAAAGATTATCAGAATAAGACACTATCCATAAGAGAGTACTTTTTGATGAGTTCATTATCAATAAGAGATAAAACATGTCTATTTTGGACCTTTATTGATATGGACTCATCTTAGACTTGCAACTCAGCAAGCTTGGCTAAAGCGCATACAGTGTCTCTCCTTGAGGAATCTTATAAATGGTAACCTCACATTTGGGCCAACAAGTCCATAGTACTTATAGGCCAATAAATTGAAGTTTAACAAGAATCCCATGGAACTTTGAACGCAGAGCCTCATATTTGGCTTTGTTGTTGGTGCAAGGATTAGACAGATGATATGAGAATCTCATCACATCTCGGTCTAGAGTTAAGAGAACTATTCCTAGCCTTTCCTAGAATAGTAGATTATGGTTCTTCTCCTCTTTGAGAAGCCGCACCATCAAAGTACATCTCCTGAATGCTAGTATCCCTAAGTTCATGATTTGTTCATCGAGGAGATCATCACTAAGCGAGTCTCAGAAGTGGGTGTCTTTGCTAAGAAATCTATTAGCTTGTCCTTTCCACCGCGGTATGAAGGTAATTTCAAACTGCAAGAGGATCATGGACCATTTTTCCAACCATCTGGATAGCATCAGCTGTGTCATGAGATACTGTATTAGATTAATCCTAGAGATTAAGTTCACCTTATAAGGAAGCATGTTGTGTTGTAGCTTTTGGGATGCAAAGATTAAAGTTAGGCAATGCTTTTCAATGGGTGGATAATTAGCCTTAACATGGATTAGACGACGGCTAAGGTAGTGGAGGGTATTTTCCTTCCCTCCATCATTGGCTTTGGCCACCAAAGCACTAAGGGAGTCGTCTAACACAGTAGTGTAAAGTTTGAGCGACTTGCTCAAGATAGGGGTATTAGATGTGGCAACATCGGGCTTGATGTCTTTGAAGGCATGCTCACACTTGTCATCCCACCAAAACTTGCCATCCTTTTGATAAGTGTTGAGAATGGTGACATCTTGATAAGTTGGATATAAAACATCTTAGATATGCCAATCACCCTTGGAATGATCTGAGTTGAGTTAAACTTTAATGGAGTGGAATTTCTAATATCGCCTTGATCGTCTCTAGATCGATTTCAATTCCCTAGTGTCGGACAACAAACCTAAGGAATTTCCCTGAAGCTACTCTAAATGTACACTTCAGAGGGTTCATTTTGAGGTTTAATTATCTTACCTATTCGAAAACTACTCTCAAGTCAAAGAGATGGTCTTTATCTTTTCTACTTTTGATCACGAGATCATTGACATAGTACTCAACTTGATGATGAATGAGTTCATCAAAAATTTGAGTCATAGCATGTTGGTATGTGACATTGTTATTTTTAATTCTAAAAGGCATGACCTTATAGCAATAGATTTTGATCGAGGTTCTAAAAGTAATGTTTCTTTCATTTTCAAGGGCCATCTTTATTTGGTTATATCTAGATGAGCCATCCATGAAAGAGAAGACTGCATCAGATGAGGAAATGTCTACCATCAGCTCTAGGATTGGAAGTGAAAATTCATCTTTTGGACATGCTTATTTAAATCCCTAAAATCTACGCATATGTGAATTTGGCCATTCTTTTTCTTAACTAGGATGACAGCTAACCAAGTAGGTATTTTTCTCTTCGGATGAAGCCAATATCGATCAATTTCTTGACTTCATAAATGACCTATTGTTCTATATCTAATCACATGCATCTAAGAGTTTGCTTGATAGGGTTAGCAATAGCTCTATTATTAGTTTATGGACCACTATGTGAGCCAATCTAGGCATCTCTTTATAACTCCATGCAAAGTAGTCCTTATGTCGATAGCTAACTAAGTCATTGGTTTCAATTTCATTCAATAAAGCGATGTATGTGGGCATGGATTTTCATGATTCTAAGTTGATTTCTTAAGCTTGTCGATGTTGACTTGATCTCTTCTTGAACTCGTAGTGCATCTTTGACTTTAAAATCATCTAGATCATCTGATGTTTCTAAGCACAACTCCTCATATGAGTTAATGTGATTTGAAAAGAACCTATCAAATTCCAAATGATTGGTAATCACTAAGCAATAATCATCAACATCAACTAGACCCAATGTATTGAATCCTAGTTCTAGTCTTGATTGAGAGCTTTTACATTTGTTCTTCCATATTCTCTCGAAGTAGTCGACACTTTTTACCAAGTATGTGATTAACCCTTTCTTTGCTAAATTATGAACACAACGCAAGTACCAATCAGAAGATAATTCTATTAAATCTTTATATGAATCATCCTCAAGTTCTACATCAACTTCTTGACTTGAGGATGATGCTCCCAGAAAGAACCTCTAAGTCTTCACACCTGTGGATGACTTAGGGCTTTCTTAACTACCAAACTCTTAACTTTTTGAGAGGAAAGTGGGGTTAGAACTAAGGTTTCCAACTAACGCCTAACTGTTTCACATATAGACTTGGGTACACTTATGCTTTGCTTTGAAGCCCGATCTTCATCACTATCTAGCTCAAGTGTCACCTCCAAGGGAATCTACTAAGAAGAGCGTGTGCTAACCATATAAGACTCATCTTATGAACTAGATTCTAAGTCTATATTGATAGCAGGTGTACTACTAGTAGTTGGGACATATCTTCTATTGGGTGGCCAATAAGGAGGTTTTCCACCCCTGGGCCCTACCGGCCTCTTCCTTCCTATGGAGGTTGGGTCATCCTACCCATATGTGGAATAATGAATTGTGGGTGGAATCTAATGTCAGGCTCCACTTCCTCCACCAAGTATATTTCCACTCCATTTTATTTTCTTTTTCATTTTCTATTTTATTTTCTTTTTATTTTTCTCTTTCATTTTCTTATTCCTTTTATATTTCTTTTAATTTTAAACTTTAGCCAAGTTCACGAGAATAGACTTGTTTATTTTGAGGGAGGTAGTAAGCCGCATCCTCATATATGCCAACCTCATGAACTGTAAATAGCTTGAGATCTCCTTTGACATAGTAGCATCCCTCTCACAAACTTCATACACTGATGTAGAGAGGATGGAACTATGTTGTTCTCTTGTATTCATGGTCTCCCAAGAAAAGTGTTGAAATATGTATCAAAGTCTATAATGTGAAACTTTGCTTCGGTCTACCAATCATCTATCTCCAAGCAACACAATGGAACTGTGGCTCACTTTTGGGGTGCGGATTCAATCTTCCCATCTTAGACTTAGGAGTCTTCTAGACACTAAGACTTCTGTAGTCATAAGATACTTCTAACAATTAGTAAATCCACCTACCTTACAACCCAAATCCAATCCATGTTCACCTTTCAAACCAAACCTCAAGTTCAATTCAAACATTAATTCAAATCCAAATCCAAACATAAATTAAAACCAAATGATTAAATCCCATGATCAAATCCAAACTTGAAACCCTTCTAAGCCATATGACCTATCCCATGGACTTAGCCAAATCTTAATCCAAATAAATCCAAAATCAATTGATTTTCTCATAATCAATTTATATCTTCAATCATCTTCTAAATATAAACCAAATCTACATTCAAATGATCAAAACTAAATAGAATTAATTCAAAACCCTTCTAAGCCATATGACTTATCCCATGGACTTAGCCAAATCTTAATCCAAATCAAGTCAAACTCAATTGATTTTCTCATAAATCAATCATATTTTCAATCATCTTCACAAACATAAATGAAATATGCATTTAATTCATCAACTAAATCAAATCAAATCAAAATCTAAACCTAAACATGACCCAACTCCATGGACTTAGCCAAATTTTCATTCCAAAACCCAAATTCAATTGATTTTCTCATGAATCAATCATACCTTCAATCATATTCACAAATATAAATGAAATATACAACATCAAGCCAAAAAATCAACCCAAGTCAAACTTAACCCTTTGATTGAAATGTTCAAATGAACCAAAACCCATTTGAACCCAAGCTAATTGCAATTGAATTTATATATCAATCTCAAATTCATGCATAAACTCAACTAAATCAAACTCAACCAAAAATCAAGCCAACTAAACCCAATTGGTCCACTTGACCAAAAGTGGCCAATTTGACTTATTTGGGCCAGGTTCTAATCCTACCCAAATTGGATTGAACTAAGCCGAACAATACCTCACATCATGATTGTTGATCACCCTAGGTTGATCAATTGATTCAAATTGGGTCAAACCAATTCAACTTGGTCATTTGACCAAGTCAACCCCTTAACCCATATTAACCCAAACTAGCCAAATTGCAACCTAAGCCAATTCCCTTGAAACCAATGATTCATACCAAATCAAAATCAATATTTGAATATGACATGACCTTTAATTGAGGCAAACCAAACTGAATTGACCCTCTTGACCCAAGTTGACCCAAATTGACTTAAAAGACTAAATTGGGTCAAATCAAAATATAAATCAAATTGATTTCAACTAATGGCTCAAATTCATTCAAAATTAATTGTTGAACTTGACCAAAGTCATGATTAGACCCAATTGAACTCAATTGACCTACAAATTGACCTAAAGGTTCAAGTTGGCCTAAATCAAAAATCCAAATTAATTAAAACCAAAGCCTACAATCATCTTCAAGCAATTCTAAACCCAAACCAACACCCAATTTGGCCAATTTGGCCAAATTAGTCAACTTTCATTTGACCCAAATGAATTCAAATGAGCCAAAATCAAATATAAGCCAAACTAAACCAAACCAATTGAACCAAGACATCCCAAATAATCATACTTGGTAACCCTTGGTTTGACCAATTTGACCAATTGATCAAAACCCCAATTTGACCCAAATGAGTCAAATTGAGCCAAACCTAGCCAAATCAACTCAAATTGACTTGAAATTTGGGCTAACCCACTTTCGACTCTTTTTAATTCTGCCCAAATCAAATTCAATGCTAAATGATCATTCTACTCTTGGGTTAAGGGCATCACATGAGACAAATCACCCAAGTGGTCATTTCCATTCCTTGGCCACTTGGTACTCTCCCAATGGCCCACCTAAGCACCTAAGACACTTTGCAACCTGACCCAAGGGGTGGTTCAAATGACCATGACCCATGGGAGGTGAAATCACCTCACTCTCCCTATTGTATCATTTGGAATCCATAGGACACCCATGATTCCTCCTTGGTAGCCAGCTCAACACCTTCAACCAACTAGCTCCTTCTCTCACCCACCGACTCACGAGATGGTGGGATGACCTAGAAACTCAGCCCCCACATTTCCATTCAAACACACACAAAATCATTCACATCCCCAGCTACCCAAGACAAGCGAGCCATGCCTAAGCTCTCAAGCTTGTTCCTCGATCAAAAAATGCCATTCCCGTCTGTCTCAAAATAGGACACTCCCATTTCTGACCTAACTTACTCATTTCTATTTCAAACTCAAATTAACTTTACACGCACCTTCCTTGGGCCTCATCAAGCAAGAATGAATTATCTCCCCAGATTCTCGAACACCGGAGGTGGGACTTCGATCAAAGTCGAGCTCCAAATCATCGGTTCATGGCCTTTCGAATGAACGTTGAGGAATTGATCAAATTATTGCTCAATAAGGTTTTGTCTCCACTAGATGAAGCTTCCTCAATCATTTGAGCCATCAGTCTTGAGCTCCTGTGAGGTATGCTTTCAAAACTGATCCTTAGGCAAAAATGGGTTGGAGCTTTTGGAAGAAAACTTGCATCTCATGTAATATTGACCATTGGATCACATCTGATTGATGTCGTGAAGGTGTGGGATCCTTTTGGAGTTGATCTGAGCTCGGGTAAGCTCGAATCAAGTGAGCAATAGTGGATGGACTCAATTCTCCATCACTCATGTGATGTTTTATCACCCACCCCTTCCGCATGATTGAACTAGACGATCATGATTAGATCTACTAGATTGATCTGATTTAATCCTATTAAGCTGTGGAATTAATCATAATCATCCAATCTTAGATCAAATGGCGGATGAGAAAGCACGTCCACCTCCGCCACGTAGGCACTAAGTCGGATAAGTTTAAATGGTCAATCCTGCAGTGCCATATGGAAAGCGCATCGTGTCAGCGCGCCATGTGGAAAGCATGTCACGTCAACATGCCATGTGGCACTAATAGGATTACGCTTTAATTAGGCTTAATTAATCATTTTAAATGGCTAAAACTTCTAAAAATTATAAAAAATCATAGAGAAATAAAAAAATGCAAATAAATACTCATTTTAAAGGTATTTAATAAAATAATTAATTAAAAATGATCTTAACTAATTTTAAATAGTAATTAAGGTTTGATTATAAAATTAATTTGCTTAATTACTTCTTAATTACTCGAGCAATTTATCCCAAATTTTGTGAGTTAATTTAATGGGATGACCTCTACCTCTCATGATTTTTTTGGGGTTTATTGCTTATTTAATTAGTAAAATTGATTAATTAAACCATAACTACTCTTTTAAGTTAATTAATGATTAATTAATCCCATGAATAGTAATAAATTAGTTAATTAAGTTTATTAATCATTGTTCAACAGTAAGTGAACTAAGGAATAGGGTTGGGACCCCTTTCCCTAAGTTCATTTCACCCTTTTAAAATAAATTTAATTAAGATTTAACTAATTAATTAAATCACTTAATCAAATTGAAATCATAATCACATCAGAGCTTAATTAGTTGAACCATGGGGTAAATCTTTAGGTGTTTAATAACCTAAAGGAGTTTAATGAAATTATGGTTAGTCCATATGTGTGGGAAAACCATAAGAGTAATTAATTAAGTCCTTTAATCTAGTTAACTATTAATCATGAGCTGATTACTTTAGGCCCCTTTTATTTCTTAGGTTCATTGCAAGTTTATTTTCCATGCATATCAAGTTGTCTCATAATCATTTAGTTAATTACCTTAAGGTGACATAGGTAATGGTAATTAATTCATCTAATTAAAGTTTCAACTTAATTAACTCATAAAATCAACTTAATTACATTTCCTTAAATTAAATCAAATTATTAATGTGGGAATGGGTTTAAAATAATAAGTGATGATTTCTCTTCTCATCTTTAAATCAAATCAAATACAAAACTTAATTAATAAAGAAGCTTTCATTTTCTTTAAATAATCTTATTTGATTTTATTATCCTTAAGAACTAGTTCGGTTGAATGAATCACATGTTTATATTCAATTGTCCTATTTCCAATCATGTTAAATTTGGTATGTCATTTGAATTCATGCATTCATCTTTCCAAAATAAAGTAAAAGATAATGGATTTCCTTTTTGTAAGCTTGCATGTGTTGATTTAATCTAATATATGTGTGGCTATTATAACTATTAAATATAAAATGTATTTTTTAAAAGCTTATAAATGAATAACAATATGTGTTATGATGCTAGTTATAAATACATAAGAAATGAATGTGCTTATAGCTTAAGTGTATAAATGTTGACTTCTCTTTTCTCTATTCAAGTGTTGATATATATAAGATTGAATGGTAATGGGTATATAGTCTAGACATCCCGGGAACACGAGGCTTTAGCTAGCCCCAAGGAGGTCATTTGATTACCTCACTTCCCTAGTTTAATAATGGCACGTACCCATTTGATTTCACTCTTATGTATTTTAACTTTAGAATTTGGAAAGAGCTTTAATTCATATATATAAATAATTCAATAAAATATATATATATATGTCCAAGAAAAGCAAGTATATAGTCTGGACATCCCGGGAACACGAGGCTTTAGTTAACCCCAAGGAGGTCATTTGATTACCTCACTTCCCTGATTTAAGAACAACATGTACTTGCCTATATGTTTGTACATGTATATGTATATGTGATTATTGAATGAAAATCCCATTTTACATTAAAATTGCATGCATTCATAATTGACTAAGTGATTGAATTAATTATCCATATGATTTGAAGCTTACTTCCTATGTTCATGTACATGAATTTACATATGTTTGAATGCAAATGGATATATAATCTGGACATCCCAAGAATATGAGGCTTTAGCTAGCTCCAAGGAGGTCATTTGATTACCTCACTTCCCTAGTTTAACAACGACACATGCTTATTTAATTTCATTCTTATGTCCTTTTGTTTAAGAATTTGGATAAAGTTTTAAATTAATATGTTTAAATAATTCAATCAAATAAAATATAAATTATAAACATACACATACATTCATCATTTAAATGTGCTAAAATATATTGCATGTATAGATACACTTAGGATTAAATCATTTGCATGTTACATGTGATGGAAAAAATGATTTAATATATGTCATGTGGTTGTAATTGAATTTAATTAATCTTAAGATGCCTTTCATTTTGAATAGGATTATTTAAAGTGAACCTAAACTTAGATTAATTAAATCATTTAATAAACCATTTCAAGAGAACTAAATCAAATTAATATACTTTAGTAGGTGACTTAAGGTAGGGATGAAAGAGGACAATCTTTTCCTCTCTTTATAACACTTTGTTGCTAAGTGTAATCAAATGAAACAAAAGACAACACAAATTAAAATTCTCAAATCAATTTAACTACTTCAAGTGAAATCAACCTTTCATGTTAAATTGAATCCTTCTACACTTTAAAAATACAACACTAATGCCTAACAAGACTTACCACACAAGCCTTAATACACACATTAGAATTAAGTCACCACTTCTAACTCTAAGTTAGGATGGTGTATAATGTGATGCATGTTTTGTTTTATGATGTATTATTTTAGATTGGATGTTAGGGTGTATGATTTGTAGACTACATGATATGCCAATATTAGCTTAATCATATTTTCTATAGAATATTATGCTTAAGGGATGCTTAAAAATAAATGTGAATGCTCTTTTTGCAAGTTGCTTAAATCTTAAAGCATAATCCAAGTTAGGACAGGTGGGCTTAGTTACCTATGTGTAGGGTGCTATGTCCAAATTGTAAATACAAATTCTTAGGATTATATGTATATTTAGCTAAACTCTATTTTGTAGGTGTTGTTAGATTTACTTTTTCCATATAAATGTAATTTTTGCAATAGGAATTAGGATTAGTGCTATGGGGGATTAGGATGAGCAGTGTCCAGAAGGCTTTGTCCTGGGGTGCCTTGTGATGCCTTTGAAGAAACCACCATCCAAATCAAAGAAGGAACCAAATTAGAAATGGAGATATGAAGAAAGAATACCTCCATAGCATTTAATACAATTATAATTATTCTTTCATATTCTAGATTATATAAGGGTAGACATCGGCAACCAATCTTTTCTCTCTTCGAGTTATTTTTCTTTTACGATAGTTTATATAATTGTTTGATGCTATGTTTACATTGTGCATTAGGATGGCATGCTTTTATAGTTTCTTAAATGATTTATGCTTTAATGTGTGGCTTGGATATGATTGGCTCTTAGGATAAAAATAATGTTTTTACTCAACTAATCACTCATAACTAAATTTTAAACAACTCATAACCTCATCATAATGCCTAAGACATAAATAAGATAATTAAAAGATTTAGCAACCCCTTAGATGTAAGGTTGTATGTTTCACATCATCCATGCATGTTCTTTCTCTCTTGAACATGAAGGATCTCCATCCTTGCATAATAAAGGAATGCTAGACCTGTGAGGGCATCCCTTGTGGTGGAGAACTGCTTCTTCTAGCTGATTTGACCCACAACCTATTTCATCATGCATTTAGGCCCTCTCATCTTGTTCATTGAATCCTCTCAACATCATCCTTTCTTTTTGGAGTTTGGAGATGTTGATCCTCAAATAACAAGGGTTCTTAGACTCATAATGTTGATACATGGGTCTTAGAACTCTAGATACCTCACATCCATATATTGTAAAGAGGCATGCCTGTCCAGGAGTAAGTCTTCATCTGAATGTAAGTAAATAAAAACATAAACCTAAATAATAAATAAAAAAATAAAACCTAAAAATAAATAATAAATAAAACATAAACCCTAAACTGAAAAAATAACCTAAACTTAAATTAAATAAAATAAAATAAACCTAAACCTAAATTAAAATAAATAAAACCTAAACCTAAACTTAAACCTAAAATAAACTAAACCTAAACCCTAAAATAAAATAAAATAAAATCTACCAAAAATAAACCTGAACCTAAACTAAAAAATAAAACCTAAATATAAACCTAAAATAAAAACCTAAAACCTAAAATAAAAAAAAACCTAAACCTAAACCTAAAAATAAAAAAACCTACCTAAAAAAATAAAAAATAAAACTAAATTAAAAAATAAACTTAAACCTAAACCTAAACCTAAAAAATAAAGTAAAAGAAAAAACCTAAACTAAAATAAATAATTAAAATAAATAAAAATTAAATTAAAATAAATAATAAATAAATAAAATAAACCTAAACCTACTAGTTTATTTAATTTAAAAATAAAAAAATAAAGATATACAAAATATATATAAAACAAAACTAACCCCTAAACCCCAAATCTAAAACTAAACAACACTAAAACCAAATGTAAAACCCAAACTAAGATTAGGCTTAAATCTTACCCTAAACCCTATAACCCACAAACCCTAATCCCTAAACCATAAACCCTAAACCCCTTGAAACATTAAACCCCCTTTACCCTAAACCCAAAAAAAGCTAATCCATAAAGGTTAAACCTAAACTAAATAAATCTAAATTCTATTATAAATATCTACCAAAATAAAATAAAATACATAAACTAAAAACTAAACCTAAACCTAAATAAAATAAAACTAAAACTAAACTAAAATAAAATAAATAAACTAAACTAAATAAAATAAAACCTATATAAAATAAAACTAAACCTAAAATAAAATAAATTAAACTAAATAAATACCTAAACCTAAAAAATAAACCTAAAATAAAATAAACTAAACTTAAACTAAAATAAACTAAACTAAATAATAAAAACTAAATAAACTAACTATACAAACTAAACTAAACTAAACCTAAACTAAAATAAAATAAATAAACTAAAATAAACTAAAACTAAAAAAACAAAACCCAAGATAAACCTAAAATAAAATAAAACCTAAAAAAATAAAATAAAACCTAAACTAAAAAATAAAATAAAATAAATCTAAACTAAAAAAAAAAAATAAACCTAAACCTACCTAATAAAACAAAATAAAAAATAAACCTAAAATAAATTAAACTAAATAAAATAAACCTAAATAAAATAAAAAAAAATAAACTAAATAAACCTAAACCCTTTGGTTATTTTTTTTAAAAAACCATAAATTCTAAATCCTAAACCACAAACCTAAACCACAAACCAAAACCTAATAAACCAAACCATAAACAAACCCTACTAAACCCTAAATCTTAAACCCTAAAACCAAAACCACTAAACCTAAACCATGAACCACAACCTAAACTTAAAGCTAAATAAATTAAAAAAACTTAAACCCTAAAACTTAATAAACTAAACCTATCCTAAAACCAGAATGGTAGAGCCTTACGACATAACACCATCACCAGGGCTCATCTAGATCGGCGGAGGCGAAGGTGGAGGTTATTCTGATGGTGAATGTGAGGTGCTGGAAGATATGGAGGTAGTCATCGAAGCAATGGTGGTTATGAAGATGGAATGAGTGACAGAGGTTACAACTGTGGTTGTCAGAGGGATATGATGGTGGATCCTTCTAGAGATGGGTGGTTCGATGGGAACTAGACAAATTGAAGAAGAATACGATCAATTGCTACTTTTGGAATTGTGTCTTTACAGTAGAGACAGTTCTAGTTAACTAGGGTTTTTGATTTATTCTATGTGTGATCATTTTTTATTTATGTCATCGCTTGTGTCATAGAAAACTTGTTGTGTTACTTGGTTGATAAAATCGAAAAGAAGAAATATTAAATCTGAATTTATTCTCTGTTAAAAAATACCAAAAACCCTAAAAAAAAACTAAACCTAAAACAAACCTAAACCCAACCCTTAACCATAAACCAAAACAAACCCTAAACTCTAAAACCCTAAATCCTAAAAAACCCTAAACCCTAAACCTAAACCCTAAAAAAACCCCAAACCTTAAACCCTAAAACAAAAAATATCTAAAATAACCTAAATTAAAATAAATAAAATTAAAATAAACATTAAAAATAAAAAAAATTAAATAAATAAAATAAACTAAATATACTAAAACCTACTAATTTACTTTTTAAAACTAAACCCTAAAAAACACAAACACAAAAGCAAAACTAAACCTAAATCTAAACCTAAAACCCAAACCAACCTAAAAACCCACAAACCTAAAAACCCAAAACAAACTCCCAAACCTTAAACCTCTAAGTTTTAGATTTTTATTTTAGGTTTTACTTTATAGTTTAGGTTTAGATTTATTTTTAGTTTAGTTTATTTTAGGTTGTTTAGGTTTAGGTTTAGGTATAGTTTATTTTAAGCTTAGGTTTAAGTTTTTTAGGTTTAGGTTTATTTTATTTTTACTTTAGGATGACATTTTTTTTAGTTTAGGATTTAGTTTTTTTTTTAATTATTTTTAGGTTTTACTTTTAGGTTTAATTTTTAGGTTTAGGTTTTTATGTAGTTTTTATTTAGGTTTATTTTTAGTTTATTTTATTATATTTAGTTAAATTAAGGTTTAGGTTAGGTTTTATTTATTTTAGTTTAGTTTATTTTAGTTTAGGTTTAGGTTTATTTTATTTTGTTTATTTTATTTTTATTTTAGGTTTATTTTTTTTAGTTTAAGGTTTATGTTTTATGTTTTATTTATTTTTAAGTTTTATTCTTAGGTTTATTTTTATGTTTGATTTTTATTTAGTTTTATTTATTTTATTTTAGTTTATTTCATCTTTATTTTACGTTTAATTTTTACTAGATTATGGTTTTTAATTCTTAGATTTATTTATTTTTAGTTTAGTTTAGGTTTTTATTTATTTTATTTTAGTTTTTTTTATTAGTTTATTTTATATTATTTTATGGTTTAGGTTTAGTTTTAGTTTAGGTTTTAATTTAATTTAATTTTATTTTGGTTTAGGTTTTAATATATAAATAAAATAAAATGTATAACCTAAAAAATAAAATAAAACCTAAACCTAAACCTAAAAATAAAAAATAAAACCTAAACCTTAAAAATAAATTAAAAATAAAACTCTAAAAAATAAAACTTAAAAAACCTAAAAATAAACTAAAATTAAAACCTAAACTAAAATAAATAAACCTATAAATAAACTAAACTAAATATAAATAAAAATAAACAAAATAAATAAATAAACTAAATATACATAAACTATTGGTTTATCTAATTTAAAAAAAAACCCGATCTAAACCACTAAACCCCAAAACCCTAAACCTAAACCTAAACCTAAACTAAACCATAAACCCTAAACCTAAACCCAAACCTTCCCCTAAACCCTAAAAACCACCACCCTAAACCTAAACTAACTCAAACCCTAAACCTAAACTAAAGTAACTAAATAAATTAAAAAATAAACCTAAACCCTAAAACCTAATAAACCAAAACCTAAACTTAAACCCTAAGAATAGGTAGAACCTTAACAATAGGAACATCACCATCAACCAGGCTCAGTATATATCTAGCAGTAGAGGCAAAGGCGGAGGCGGTGGTTATCCTAGTGGTGGTGGGGGATCTAGAGGTGTTGGTGGATATGGAGATGGTGGTGGGCGTGGTGGTTATGGGCGGGGAGGAGTGACAAAGGTTACATCTGTGGTGGTGGTGAAGGGAGAGGTCGGGGATATGATGATGGATGCCACTACTCAAGAGGCTGGGGTGGTTCTGATGGGAACTGGAGAAACTAAAGAATAGTCTATCCGATGTTCTGTTACAGTAGAGACATTTCTTGTTATCTAGGGTTTTTGATTTGCTTATGAAACTTTCTAACAAAACTTCATGTGTTACTTGGTGGGTGAAATCGAGAAGAAGTAATGTCGAATCTGAATTTGTTCTCTATTAAAAAAACAAATCAAAATCCTAAACCCTAAACCATAAAACCCTAAAACCAAAACCTTAAACCCTAAACCTTAAATCCCAAACCCTAAACCCTAAACCCCAAACCCTATATCCTATACCCTAAATTAACCCTAAACCCTAAACCCAAAAAAGCTAAAAACCTAAACCTAAACTAAATAAAACCTAAAAATAAAATAAATAAAAAAACATAAACCAACATAAAAAAATAAAAAATAAAATAAAAACATAAACTAAAACCTAAAATAAATAAAATAAAATAAAACTAAACTAAAATAAAATAAATAAAACCTAAACTAAAATAAATAAAATAAAAAATAAAATAAAACTAAAATAAAATAAAAAATAAAATAAACCTAAAATAAAATAAAATTAAAAAAAAAACCTAAAATATAAAAAATACTAAATAAAATAATTAATAAACTAAATAAACCTAAACTATCAATTTATTTAATTTTAAAATAAAAATATAAATATAAATATAAAAACTCAACCCTAAACTACCCATAAAACTTAACCAGGCCAAAACCCTAAAACCTATGAGCCCTAAAACCCTACCTGACCCTACCACTAAACCCTAAACTCAATCCATATAACCAACTCTGACCTAAACCACAACACCCTAAACCCTTAAACCCTAAAAACCTAAAAAACTAAAACCAAACTGGAACCTAAACTATAAAACCTAAAAATAAAATAAATTAGAACCTAAACCTAAATAAAATAAAATAAAAAACCTAACCTAAACCTAAACCTAAAACATAAAATAAAATAAAATAAACCTAAAATATATAAAAAATAAAAACCTAAACTAAACTAAATAAAATAAACCAAACTTAAAATAAAATAAAATAAACCTAAAATAAAATAAATAAAACTAAATAAAACCTAAACCTAAAAAAATCCAAAAAATAAATAAAATTAAAACCTACCCTAAACTAAAAAACCTAAACATAAAATAAAATAAAATAAACCTAAAATAAAATAAATACCTAAACCTGAAACCTAAATGAACTAAACTTAAACCCTAAAATAAATACAATAAAATCATCCAAAAATAAATCGAAATCTAAAAAAAAAAATAAAACCTAAAAATAAACCTGCAATAAAAAAACTAAACCTAAAAATTAAAATAAAAAACCTAAAAAATAAAAATAAAACCTAAACTTAAAATAAAATAAAAATAAAACTAAACTAAAAAATAAACTTAAATGTAAATTTAAACCTAAAAATTAAAATAAAAAACCTAAACTAAAATAAATAAACCTAAAATAAACAAACTAAACTGAATAAAACTAAAAAAATAAGCCTAAACAAAAAAAATAAAATAAACTAAAATAAATAAACTAAATATAAACCTACGTGTTTTGTTTTAAAAAATAACATTAAACCCTAAACTAAATCCTGCTCCTAAACCCTAAACAACTCTATGACCTAAACCTATAAAGATAAAAGAAAAATAAATAATATGACCACCCTAAACCCTAAACCCTAGGCCCTAAATCCTGGGCCCTGGGCCCTAGGCCACAAACCCCACTGGGCCACCTGACCCTGACCTAAATCCTCCCAGGCCCTGGGCCCTGGGCCCAAACTGTGCCATGTGCCTAAAACCCTGGGCCACTGGCCTGGGCTCAGGCCCTACCAGTGGCCCTGGGCCCTGGGCCCTAGGCCACAAACTCCACCTGGGCTCTGGGCTCTGGGCTTGAAACTCCTGACTCACCCTGGTTCCTAGATCCTGGGCCCACAGGCCCTCCCCTGGCCCTGGGCCCTACTACCCCAGACCCTGAATAAACCCTCCACCCAAACCATAAACCTGAGCCTAAATCCTAAAAACCTAAAAACCTAAACTTAAACCTAATAAAACTTTTAAATAAAATAAATAAAACTTAAAATAAAATAAAATAAAATAAAATAAAACAAAACTAAAAACTAAACCTAAACCAAAATAAAATAAAATAAGATAAAAGACCACTCATTAAAATAAATATGGACCAAGTAAAAAAAGTAAACCTAAAAATAATAAATCTAAATAAAATAAAAACTAAATGTAAAATAAAAATAAAATAAAATAAAAACTAAATAAAAATATAAACATAAAAAATAAAGATAAAAATAAATACAAAAAAACCTAAACCCTAAATTAAAAAAAACCTAAAATTAAACTAAAAAGAAATTGAACTAAAATAAATAAAATAAACCAACCTAAAAATAAAACTAAACCCTAAACTAAAATAAAATAAAATAAACTAAAATAATCTTATACTAAAAAATAAAACCTAAAATGAACCTAAAATTAAAACCTAAACCTAAAAAAATATAAATATTAAAACTAAACCTAAAATAAAATAAAATAACTACATACTCATACCAAACCTAAAAACAAACTAAAATAAGAGACTTAACAAATAAATAAATAAAATAAATAAACTAAATAAATAAAAAATAATCCTAAATAAAAATAAATTAAATAAACTAAATAAACCTACTTAATTTTAATTTTTTAAAAAACCCTAAACCCTAAACCCTAACTAACCCCCCCAAACCTACAACCTACAACCCTACCCTCTAAATACCACACCCTAACCACTAAACCACTAACCCACCACAGCATAAACCACTAAACTTTAAATCCCCACCTAAACCTAAACAACCTAAACCTAAACTCAAACTAAACTCCAAGTAACTAAATTAAAAATAAACTAAACCCTAAAGCCTAATAAAACTTAAACCCTAAAACTAATAAACCTAAACCTAAACTCTAAGATGGGTGAGAACCTTGGCGGGGGAACATCAATCAACTAGGATCTCACATCTATGGATGGAAGATGAATGTGGCAGATATCACAATGGCGGTGGGGGATCTAGAGGTGCTGATGGATTTGGAGGTGGTGGTCAGAGCAGTGGTGGTTATTGTAGTGGGAGGAACGATGGAGATTACAGCTGTGGTGGTGACGGAGGGAGAGATCAGGGATATGATTGTAGATCTCGCTACTCGAGAGACCAGGGTGGTTCTGATGGGAACTAAGAAAACTAATGAACAATCTATCTGATCTACTGCTTATGGAACCATGTCTTTGAAATAGAGATGTTTCTAGTTATCTAAGGTTTTTGATTTGCTCTATGCGTGCTCATTTTTGATCTATGTCATCACTTATGTCTTAGAAAACTTGGTGTTTTACTTTGTTATTGAAATTGAGAAGAAGAAATGTTTAATCTCAATTTATTCTCTATTAAAAAAATCTCCTAAATCCTAAACCTTAAACCCTAAACCCTAAACCTAAACCAAAACCACCCAAAACCCTAAACCCAAAACCCAAAACCTAAACCCTAACTCTAAACCATAAACCCTAAAAGCAAAAACCCTAAAACCCTAAACACTAAACCCTAAACCTTAAACCCTAACCCTAGACACTAAACCCTAAACCACAAACATTAAACCTAAACCTAAAGTAATTAAATAAATTAAAACATAAAGCTAAGAATTTAAACCTAATAAACTTAAACCTGAACCTAAACCCTAAGAATAAGCTAAACCTTGACGACATGAACATCACCGTCAGCTAGGCTCAATCTAGATCTGGTGGAAGTTGCGAAGGCGAAGGTGGAGGTTATCACATTAGTGGTGGGGGATCTAGAGGTGCTGCTGGATATGGAAGTGATGTTCAGAGCAATGGTGATTATGGAGGCGGGAGGAGCATCGGAGGTTACAGCTGTGGTGGTGGCGGAGGAAGAGATTGGAGATATGATGGTGGATCCTGCTACTCTAGAGGTCGGGGTGGTTCTGATGGGAACTAGAGAAATGGAAGAATGGCCGATCCGAACTGGTGCTTATGGAACTATGCCTTTATAGTAGAGAAGGTTATATTTATATAAGGTTCTTGATTTGCTCAATGCCTGCCCATTTTTATCTATGTCGTCACTTGTGACTTAGAAAACTTGAGTGTTACTTGGTTGATAAAATCGAAAGGAAGAAATGTTGAATCTAAATTTGTTCTCTGTTAAATAAAAACTAAAAACCAACAACCCTAAATTGTAAAACCCTAAACCCTAAAATCCTAAACCCAAAACCCAAAACCCAAAACTGTAAACCCTAAAGCCTAAAAACCTAAAAATTTAAACCTAAAAAATAAAATAAAAATAAAACTCAACTAAAAAATATACCTAAACCTAAACTTAAACCTAAAAAATAAACTAAAATAAAAAACATAAACTAAAATAAGTAATCCCAAAATAAATAAACTAAACTAAATAAAAATAAAAAATAAACCTAAATAAAAAAATTTAAAATAGACTAAAATAAATAAAAAATAAACTATGTAAACTAAATAAGTCTAAACTTACCGGTTTACTTAATTTTAAAAAAAAAGAACCCTAAACCCTAAATATAAACCCTAAACTCTAAACCCTAAACCCTAAATATAAACCTCTCTACCACCCAAACGCTAAACCTAAGCCATCCCCACACACTGACCTAGACCACTGACTGTGACCTAAATCCAACCCTAAACCTAAACCTAACCCTAACCTAAACCCTAAAAGTAAACCTTACACACCATAAATCCTAAACACTCCCTAAACACACAACATTAAACCTGACTCTCTACCAAACCCAAAACCCTCAACCCTAAACCATAAGCAACCCACTAAACCTCCTAAACCCTAAATCCTAAACCCTACCCTCCCTCCCTAAACCCTAACCACCCTAAACCTAAAATTTTAAACCCTAAACCATAAACCTCTAAGTTTTAGATTTTTATTTTAGGTTTTACTTTATAGTTTAGGTTTAGATTTATTTTTAGTTTAGTTTATTTTAATTAGTTTATGTTTAGGTTTAGGTATAGTTTATTTTAAGCTTAGGTTTAAGTTTTTTAGGTTTAGGTTTATTTTATTTTTACTTAAGGATGACAGTTTTTTTTAGTTTAGGATTTAGTTTTTTTTAATTTATTTTTAGGTTTTACTTTTAGGTTTAATTTTTTGGTTTAGGTTTTTATGTAGTTTTTATTTAGGTTTATTTTTAGTTTATTTTATTATATTTAGTTTAAGTTAAGGTTTAGGTTAGGTTTTATTTATTTTAGTTTAGTTTATTTTAGTTTAGGTTTAGGTTTATTTTCTTTTGTTTATTTTATTTTTATTTTAGGTTTATTTTTTTTAGTTTAAGGTTTATGTTTTATTTTTTATTTATTTTTAAGTTTTATACTTAGGTTTATTTTTTATGTTTGATTTTTTATTTAGTTTTTATTTTATTTTATTTTAGGTTTATTTCATATTTATTTTACGTTTAATTTTTACTAGATTATGGTTTTTAACACTTAGATTTATTTATTTTTAGTTTAGTTTAGGTTTTTATTTATTTTATTTTAGTTTTTTTTATTAGTTTATTTTATATTATTTTATGGTTTAGGTTTAGTTTTAGTTTAGGTTTTAATTTAATTTAATTTTATTTTGGTTTAGGTTTTAATATATAAATAAAATAAAACATAAAACCTAAAAACTAAAATAAAACCTAAACCTAAACCTACAAATAAAAAATAAAACCTAAACCTTAAAAGTAAATTAAAAATAAAACTCAACTAAAAAATAAGCCTAAACTTAAACCTAAACCTAAAAGATAAACTAAAATAAGAAAACCTAAACTAAAACAAATAAACCTACAATAAATAAACTAAACTAAATATAAATAAAAAATAAACAAAAATAAATAAAAAATAAACTAAATAAACTAAATATACATAAACCTATCGGTTTACCTAATTTAAAAAAAAAAACTAGAAACCCTAGATCCTAAACCCTAAACCCCAAAACCTAAACCCTAAACCCTAAACCTACAACCCTAAATCCTAAACCATAAACCCTAAATCCTAAACCCAAAACCTTCCCCTAAACCCTAAACCCTAAAAAACCTTGAACCCTAAACCTTAAAGCCTAACTCTAAACCCTAAACCTAAACCTAAAGTAACTCAATAAATTAAAAAATAAACCTAAACCCTAAAACCTAATAAACCTAAACCTAAACTTAAACCCTAAGAATAGGCAGAACCTTAACAATAGGAACATCACCATCAACCAGGCTCAGTATATATCTAGCAGTAGAGGCAAAGGCGGAGGCGGTGGTTATCCTAGTGGTGGTGGGGGATCTAGAGGTGTTGGTGGATATGGAGATGGTGGTCGGAGCAGTGGTGGTTATGGAGGTAGGAGGAGTGACAAAGGTTACATCTGTGGTGGTGGTGAAGGGAGAGATCGGGGATATGATGATGGATGCCACTACTCAAGAGGCTGGGGTGGTTCTGATGGGGACTGGAGAAACTAAAGAACAGTCTATCCGATGTTCTTTTACAGTAGAGACATTTCTTGTTATCTAGGGTTTTTGATTTGCTTATGATACTGTCTAACAAAACTTCGTGTGTTACTTCGTTGATGAAATTGAGAAGAAATAATGTCAAAACTGAATTTGTTCTCTGTTTAAAAAATAAATCAAAATCCTAAACCCTAAACCATAAAACCCTAAAATGAAATCCTTAAACCCTAAACCTTAAATCCCAAACCCTAAACCCTAAACCCCAAACCCTATATCCTATACCCTAAATTAACCCTAAACCCTAAACCCTAAACCCAAAAAAGCTAAAAACCTAAACCTAAACTAAATAAAACCTAAAAATAAAATAAATAAAAAAACATAAACCAACATAAAAAAATAAAAAATAAAATAAAAACATAAACTAAAACCTAAACCTTAAAAAAATAAAATAAAAATAAAAACTAAACTAAAATAAAATAAATAAAAACCTAAACTAAACTATAAAATAAAAACTAAAAGTAAAATAAAAATAAAATAAACATAAACTAAAATAAAAAATTTAAAAAAAACCTAAATGGAAATAAAAAATAAAAAAAACTAAAATAAATAATTAATAAACTAAATAAACCTAAACTGTCGGGTTTGTTTAATTTTAAAAAAATAAAATATAAATATAATATAAAAACTCAAACCCTAAACCCTAAACCCATGAAGCACCAAACCCTAAACCCTAACCTATAAATACCACTAAAACCTAAACCCTAAACCTAAACTAAACCTAAACGCTGGACCCTAAACCTGTATATGACCCTAAACCCTAAACCCTAAACACTAAACCTAAACCCTAAAGCCTAAAACTGAGCCTAAACCTTAAACCCTAAAACCTAAAACCCAAAACCACAACCTAAACTAAAATAAAACCTAAAATAAAATAAATTAGAAACCTAAACTTAAATAAAATAAAATAAAACCTAAACCTAAAATAAAATAAAATAAAATAAAACCTAATAATATAAAATAAATAAAAAACCTAAACTAAACTAAAATAAAATAACCAAAACTTAAAATAAAAAAATAAATAAACCTAAAATAAAATAAAATAAAACGATAAAAGCTAAAATAAACCCAAAATAAATAAAATTAAAACCTCAACCCTAAACTAAAAAAAACCTAAACATAAAATAAAATAAAGCTAAACATAAAATAAATAAAACCTAAACCTGGCTAAACCTAAAATAAACTAAACTTAAATAAATAAAATAAAATCATCCATAAACCAAAATCTAAATAAAAAATAAACCATAAAACCTAAAACTAAACCTAAAATTAAAATAAAACCTAAAATAAAACCTAAACTTAAAATAAAATAAAATAAAACTAAACTAAAAATAAACTTAAATAAAATAAACCTAAATTAAAAGATAATAAATAAATGTAAACCAAATAAAATAAACTAAAATAAATAAACTAAATGTTCCTGAAATGTTCATTAATTTTAAAAAAACCATTAAACCTCCCTACCTACCCTCCTATACCACTGACCTATCTTAAACCACTAAACACTTAAAATAAAGATAAATAACATGGGCCATACTAAAACCACACCTGACCCCCACTAAACCACCAAAACTAAAACTACCACTACTGACCATAATTCTAAAGGACCCTCCTACCACCACTGTAGCCATTGCTCCCTGGGCCACAAGGCCAGGCTCTACCACTGACCAATGACCCACCACTCCACAAACCCTCTACCACTAAACTCACAGGCTCAACCACTCCATGACACTGATTCAAATCCTCTAAACTGGCAGGTCTTACCCTAAACCTACTAACCACAAACCATAAACCCTAAACGAAACCCTAACATGGCCAGAACCCAAAATCCTAAAACCTAAACTTAAACTTAAACCAAATAAAACTTATAAATAAAATAAATAAAAAAACTTAAACCTAAATAAAATAAAATAAAATAAAATAAAATAAAATAAAATAAAATAAAAACAAAAACTAAAATCTAAACCTAAAAAATAAATGGATAAAAGAAAACCAAACTCAATTAAAATAAATATAGACCTAAGTAACCTAAAAAAAATAAAATAAACCTAAAAATAATAAATCTAAAGAAAATTAAAACTAAATGTAAAATAAAAATAAAATAAAATAAAAAATCAATAAAAATATAAACACAAAAAATAAAGCTAAAAATAAATACAAAAAAACCTAAACCATAAATTAAAAAAAAACCTAAACTTAAACTAAAAAAAATTGAACTAAAATAAATAAAACCAAAACCAAAACCTAAAATAAACTAAACATAAACCCTAAACTAAATAAAATAAAATAAACTAAAATAAACTATGCTATGCTAAAAAAATAAACCTAAAATGAACCTAAAATTAAAACCTAAAACCTAAAAAAAACCTATACCTAAAATATTAAATAAAACCTAAACCTAAAAAATAAAATAAAAATAAAACTAAGCTACATACTAAACATAAACCAAAACCTAAAAAAAACAAACTAAAATAAGAAGACTTAACTAAAATAAATAAACAAAAGAAACTAAACTAAATAAAAAAATAATCCTAAATAAAATAAAATTAAATTAGAAGAAATAATAAATAAACTAAATAAACCTAAACTTATGGGTTGCTTAATTTTAAACTCTAAACCTACTAAACCCTAAAAAACCCTAAACCACAATAACCCTACCACCCACCTACCTACCCTAAACCCTAAATCCTAAATGTTAAACCCTAAACCCTAACCACTAAACCCTAAACCTTAAACCCTAAAAGAATAAACCCTAAAACTTTAAATCCTAAACCCTAAACCCTAAACCCTAACCCTAAACCCTAAACTCAAAACTAAAAAAAAATAAATTAAAAAATAAACCTAAACCCTAAAGCCTAATAAACCTAAACCTAAACCCTAAATCCTAATAAACCTAAACCTAAACTCTAAGAGTGGGCAAAACCAGCGGAACATCACCAGGCTCAGTCACATCCCATCGTGGGCGAAGATGAATGTGGCAGATATCACAGTGGTGGTGGGGGATCTAGAGGTGCTGATGGATTTGAAGGTGGTGGTCAGAGAAGTGGTGGTTATTGTGGTGTGAGGAACGATGGAGATTACAGCTGTGGTGGTGGCGGAGGGAGAGATCAGGGATATGATTGTAGATCTCGCTACTCGAGAGACCAAGGTGGTTTTGATGGGAACTATGAAAACTAAAGAACAACCTATCTGATCTACTGCTTATGGAACCCTGTATTTGAAATAGAGATGGTTCTAGTTATCTAAGGTTTTTGATTTGTTCTATGCGTGCTCATTTTTTATCTGTGTCATCACTTATGTCTTCAAAAACTTGGGGTGTTACTTGGTTATTGAAATTGAAAAGAAGAAATGTTTAATCTCAATTTATTCTCTATTAAAAAAACCTCCTAAATCCAAAACCTTAAACCCTAAGCCCTAAACACTAAACCCTAAACCTATAACCCAAAACCCTAAACCCTAAAAAACCCAAAACCCTAAACCTAAACCCTAACTCTAAATCAAAAACCCTAAAAGCAAAAACCCTAAAACCCTAAACACTAAACCCTAAACCTTAAACCCTAACCCTAAACACTAAACCCTAAACCACAAACATTAAACCTAAACCTAAAGTAATTAAATAAATTAAAACACAAAGCTAAGCATTTAAACCTAATAAACTTAAACCTGAACCTAAACCCTAAGAATAGGCTAAACCTTGACGACATGAACATCACCGTCAGCTAGGCTCAATCTAGATCTGGTGGAGGTTACGAAGGCAAAGGTGGAGGTTATCGCATTGGTGGTGGGGGATCTAGAGGTGCTGCTAGATATGGAAGCGATGTTCGGAGCAGTGGTGGTTATGGAGGCGGGAGGAGCGTCAGCGGTTACAGCTGTGGTGGTGTCGGAGGAAGAGATCGGAGATATGATGGTGGATCCTGCTACTCGAGAGGTCGGGGTGGTTCTGATGGGAACTAGAGAAATGGAAGAATGGCCGATCCGAACTGGTGCTTATGGAACTATGCCTTTATAGTAGAGAAGGTTATAGTTATATAAGGTTCTTGATTTGCTCAATGCCTGCCCATTTTTTATCTATGTTGTCACTTGTGACTTAGAAAACTTGAGTGTTACTTGGTTGATAAAATTAAAAGGAAGAAATGTTGAATCTAAATTTATTCTCTGTTAAATAAAAACCAAAAACCAAAAACCCTAAATTGTAAAACCCTAAACCCTAAAATCCTAAACCTAAAACCCAAAACCCAAAATCGTAAACCCTAAAGCCTAAAAACCTAAAAACCTAAACTTAAAAAATAAAATAAAAATAAAACTCAACTAAAAAATAGACCTAAACCTAAACCTAAACCTAAAAAATAAACTAAAATAAAAAACTTAAACTAAAATAAGTAATCCCAAAATAAATAAACCAAACTAAATAAAAATAAAAAATAAACCTAAAGAAAAAAATCTAAAATAGACTAAAATAACTAAAAAATAAACTATGTAAACTAAATAACTAAACCTGGGGTTTGTAATTTAAAAAAAAAGAACCCTAAACCCTAAATCATAAAACTCTCCACCCTAAACCTAAATGCTAAACTCCTAAACTCCAAACCTACCTGCCATAACTAAACTTCTAAAACCTAAATCCTAAAACCCTAAACCCTAAACTAAACCCTAACCCTAAAACCCCACCCTAACCTAAACCATAAATCCTAAACACTAAACCCTAAACTCACAACATTAAACCTACAACTCTAAATCCAAAACCCAAAACCTTAAAAAAAACCCTAACAGTAAACCCTAAACCCTATAAGCATAAACCCTAATACCTTAAACCCTAAACCTAAACCTAAACCAAAAGTAACTAAATAAATTAAAAAAGAATCCTAAACCCTAAAATCTAATAAACCTTAACCTGAAACCTAAGAATAGGTAGAACCTTGACAAGAGGTACATCACCGTCAAGCAAGCTCAGTCTAGTTATGGCGGTGGAGGAGAACTCAGAGGTGGCAGTTATCTAGTGCTGGTGGGGAATCTAGAAGTGTTGGTTGATATGGAGGTGGTGGTCGGTGCAGTGGTGGTTACGGAGGTGGGAGAAGCTATAGAGGGTACATCCATGGTGGTGGCGAAGGGAGAGATCGATGACATGATGGTGCATCCTGCTACTCGAGAGGTCAAGGCGGTTCTGATGGGAACTAGAGAAACTAAAGAATGACTGATCCGATCTACTATTTATGGAACTATGTCTTTATTGTTGAGACAGTTCTAGTTATCTAGGGTTTTTTATTTTCTCTATGTGTGCTCATTGTTTATCTATGTCATTGCTTGTGTCTTAGAAATCCTCGGGTGTTACTTGGTTGATGAAATTGAAAAGAAGAAATGTTGAATCTGAATTTGTGCCCTATTAAGAAAAAAACTAAAAACCCTAAACCCTAAACTAAAACCTAAACCCCAAACCTAAAACTTGAACCCTAAAGCCTAAATCCTAAACCCTAAAAACAAAAAATATAAAAAAACAAAAAAGAACCCAACCCTAAAACTAGCACGAAATCCTAACTCCACAATAATAAACCTACAACCTAAACCCTAAACCCTAAACCCTACAAAACCCTAAACCCAAAACTCTAAACCCTAAACCCTAAACTGAAAGACCTTAAACCCTAAACTCTAAACCCTAAACCCTAAACTCTAAACCCTAAACACCAATCCCTAAACTTAAAACTAAAGTAATAAAATAAATTAGAAAATAAACTTAAAACCTAAAACCTAATGAGCCTAAACCTAAATAATAAGAATTAGTAGAACCTTGATGGCAGGAACATCACTATAAACCAAGCTCAGTCTAGATCTAGCAGTGGAGGTGAAGGCGGAGGTGGTGGTTATCGCAGTGGTGGTCAAAGCAGTGGTGGTTATGGAAGCAGGTGGAGTGACGGAGGTTATAGCTATGTTGGTGGCGGAGGGAGAGATCAAGGACATGATGCTAGATCCTGCTACTCAAAAGGCCAAGGTGGTTCTAATGGGAATTGGAGAAACTAAAGAACAGCCAATCTAATCTACTGCTTATGGAACTGTGTTTTTATAATATAGATGATTCTAGTTATCTAGGGTGTTTGATTTGCTCTATGAGTGCTCATTTTTTATCTATGTCATCATTTGTGTATTAGAAAACTTGGTATGTTACTTGGTTTATGAAATCAAAAAGAAGAAATATTGAATCTGAATTTTTTCTCTATTAAAAAAAAATAAAAATCTTAAATCCTAAACTAAAGCTTGAACCCTAAACCTAACCTCTAAACCCTAAACCCTAAACCCTAAAAATAAAAAATTTAAAAAAATTAAAAAAAACCAAAACCCTAAACCTACAACATTAAACCTATAACCTTAAACCATAAACCCTAACCCTAAACCCTTAAAAACTCTAAACTCTAACCCTAAACCCTAAACCCTAAAAGCGTAAATAATAAAATCCTAAACCCTAAACCCCAAACCCTAAATCAAAACCTAAAGTAACTAAATAAATTAAAAAATAAACCTAAACCCAAAAACCTAATAAACTTATAAACCTAAACCCTAAGAATGAGCAGAATCTTGATGACAAGAACATCACCATCTACCAGGTTCAGTCTAGATCTGGCGATGAAGGCGAAGGTGGAGGCGGCGGTGATCGTAGTGGTGGTGGGGATCTGGAGGTGCTGGTGGATATGGAGGTTGTGGTTGGAGAAGTGGTGATTATGGTGGCGGGAGGAGGAATGGAGGTTATAGTAGTGGTGGTGGTGGAGGGAGAGATCAGAGATATGATGGTGGATCCCGCTAGTTGAGAGTCCGGGGTGGTTTTGATGGGAATGAGAGAAATTAAAGAATGGTCAATCTGATCTGCTGCTTATGGAATTGTATCTTTACAGTCGAGATGGTTTTAGTTAGCTAATGTTTTTGATTTGCTCTATGCATGCTCATTTTTGAACTATGTCATCGTTTGTGTCCTAGAAAACTTAGTGTGTTACTTGGTTGATGAAGTCGAAAAGAAGAAATGTTGAATATGAATTTATTCTCTGTTAAAATAAAAAAAATCTTATACCCTAAACATAAAAAATAAACCCTAAACCCTAAACCTTAAAATAAAAAAATAAAAAAGCCATAACCTTATACCCTAAAACCTACAACCCTACACCCCAAACCCTAAACCCTAAACCATAACCCCTAAACTCTAAAAATCTAAAAACCTAAATAAAATTTAAATAAAACCTAAATAAAATAAAAATAAAATGAAAAATAAGAATAAAATAGACCTAAAATAAAATAAAATAAAAAATAAATAAAAACCTAAACTAAAAAATAAACCTAAAAATAAAACCTAAAAATAAATAAATAAAACCTAAACCTTAAACTAAAGAAAAACTTAAACCTAGAATTAAAACAAAATAAATAAAATAAAGTAAACCTGAACCTAAACAAAAATAAATAAAACTAAAATAAATAACACCTAAACCTAAATTAGAAAAAATAAAATAAATTAAAAGTAAACCTTAAACTAAACTAAAAAATAAAACCTAAAATAAACCTAAAATAAAAACCAAAAATCTACACCTAAAATATAAAATAAAACCTAAACCTAAACCTAAAAATACAAAATAAAATGTAAACCTAAAAATAAAATAAAATAAAACACAACTAGAGAGAAACTAAAAGATAAACTAAAATAAAACCTAAACTAAAATAAATAAACATAAAATAAATAATTTAAACTAAATAAAAATAAAACATAAACCTAAATAAAAATGAAAAATAAAATAAACTCACATAAATAAAAAATAAACTAAATAAACCTAAACCTACGGGTTTACTTGATTTTTTTTTTGAAAAAAAACCTATACCTTAAATCTTAAATCCTAAACCCAAAACTCTAAACCCTAAAGCTAACCCTAAACCCTAAACCCTAAACCTATAACCCCAAACCTACAATCATAAACCCTAAACCCTAAATCCTAAACCCTAAAACTTAAAACACTAAACCTTAAACCCTAAACACTAAACCCTAAACCATAGACCCTAAAATCTAAACCCTAAAACCATAAATAATAAACCCTAAATCCTGAACCCTAAAATCTAAAACCTGCAACCCTAAACCCTAAACCCTCATCCATAAACTAACCCAAAACCCTAAACCCTAAGAATGGGTAGAACCTTGATGGCAGGAACATTATCGTCAATTAGGCTCTATCTAGATTTAGCGGTGTAGGTGAAGGCGGAGGCGGCAGTTATGACATTGATGGTGGGGGATATGGAGGTGTTGGTGGATATGGATGTGGTGGTCGAAGCATTGGTGGTTATCGAGGTAGGAGGAGTGATAGAGGTTACAGTCATGGAGGTGGCAGATGGAGGGATTGGGAATATGATGGTGGATCCCACTGCTTAAGAGGTGGGGGTGGTTCTGATGGGAACTGGACAAATTGAAGAATGGTCGATCCAATCTGCTTCTTATGGAACTGTCTTTATAGTAGAGACGGTTCTAGTTATCAAGGGTTTTTTATTTGCTCTATGAGTGGTTATTTTTGATCTATGTCGTTGCTTGTGTCTAAAAAAACTTGGGGTGCTACTTGGTTGATGAAATCAAAAAGAAGAAATGTTAAATCTAAATTTATTCTTTATTAAAATAAAAAAAAAACCTTAAACCCTAAACCCTAAACTAAAACTTAAACCTTAAACCAAAAACCTAAACTCTAAACCCTAAACCCTAAACCCTAAACCCTAAACCTTAAACCCCAAACCCTAAACCTTAAACCATAAACCCTAAACTAACCCTAAACCCAAAATAAAAAATAAAAACTTAAACTAAATAAAATCTAAAATAAATTAAATAAAAATAAAAAATAAAATAATAAAATATAATAAAATAAAAGCATAAACTAAAACCTAAACCTAAAAGAAAAATAAAAATTAAAAAAAACTAAACTAAAATAAATATATATAAAACCTAAATTAAAAAAATAAAATACCTAAATAAAATAAAATTAAACCTAAAATAAAATAAAATAAAAAATAAAGCTAAAAATAAAACATTTACCTAAAAATAAACCTAAAAAATAAACGTAAAATAAATAAAATAATACCTAAACCCTAAACTAAATAAACCTAAACCTAAAATAAAAATAAAATAAATAAAATAAAATATACCTAAACCTAAACTAAAATAAACTAAACTAAAATAAATAAAAGCTAAACCTAAACTAAATAAAATAAACTAAACTAAAAATAAACCTAAACCTAAACTAGAAAATAAAACTTAAAATTAAAACTAAAATATAAACCTAAAACCTAAACCTAAAAAAATAAAATAAAACCCTAAACCTAAACCTAAAAATAAAAGAAAAATGAAACTCAACTAAAAAATAAATCTAACCTAAAGATAAACTAAAATAAAAAACTAAACTAAAATAAATAAACCTTAAATAAATAAACTAAACTAAATAAAAATATAAAAATAAAATAATAAAATAAAATCCAATAAATAAAAAATAAAGAAAATATACATAAACCTACTTGTTTACTTAATTTAAAAAAAACCCCTAAACCTTAAATCTAAAACCCTAAACCCTAAACCCTAAACCTTAAAACCCTAAACCCTAAACCCTAACCCTAACCCTAAGCCACAGCCTAAAACCAACCCTAAACCACATACCCACCCACTAAACCTAACCCTAAACCCCAAACCTTAACCCACAAACCCTCAAAATGGGTAGAACCTTGATGGCCTACATCAGCGGTCAACTAGGCTCGATCTAGATCTAGCGATCTGAGAGGAAGCAGGCGTTATCGGTGGTGGTGGAAGAGGGGGAGATCCGGGATATGATGGCGGATCCCGCTACTCTAGATGTCGGGTGGTTCTGGTGGGAACTGGAGAAATTGAAGAATAGCTGATCCGATCTACTGGTTATCGAATTGTGTCTTTATAATAAAGATGGTACTAAATATCTAGAATTTTTAATTTACTCTATGGGTGCTCATTTTTTATGTATGTCATTGCTTGTGTCTTAGGAAACTTGGGGAGCTATTTGGTCGATGAAATCAAAAAGAAGAAATGTTAAATATGAATTTATTCTGTTATAAAAATAACCTAAAACTCTAAACCCTAAACCCCAAACCCTAAACTAAAACATAAACCCTAAACCTAAAACCTAAACTCTAAATCCTAAACCCTAAACCCAAACCCTAAACCCTAAATTAACCATAAACCCTAAACCCTAAAAATTGAAAAACCTAAATCTAAACTAAATAAAACCTAAAAATAAAATAAAACAAAAAACCTAAACCAAAATAAAATAAAAACATAAACTATAACCTAAACCTAAACCTAAAAATAAAACAAAATTAAAAAAATAAAAACTAAACTAAAATAAAATAATTAAAAACCATAACTATAGTAAAAAAAATAAAAAACCTAAATAAAATAAAAACTAAACCTAAAATAAAAATAAAATAAACTTAAAATAAAATGAAATAAAAACTGAATAAAAATCTAAACCTGAAAATTAACCTAAAAATAAAAAAAATAAAACCTAAGCCTTAAACTAAAAAAAACAAAACCTAAAATAAAAATAAAATAAATAAAATAAAATAAACCTAAACCTAAACTAAAATAAACTAAACTAAATTAAATGAAACCTAAACCTAAACTAAAAATAAACTAAACCTAGTCCTAAACATAAACTAAATACAATAAATTAAACTCAAAATAGACCTAAAAAATAAACCTAAAATAAAAATCTAAAAGCTAAACCTAAACCTAAACCTAAAAATAAAAAATAAAACCTAACCCTAAAAAATAAAATAAAAATAAAACTCAACTAAAAAATAAACCCAAACTTAAAAAATAAATTAAAATAAAAAACCTAAACTAAAATAAATAAACCTATAATAAATAAACTAAATTAAATAAAAATAAAAATAAACCTAAATAAAAAGATAAAATAAAATAAACTCAAATAAATCAAAAATAAACTTAAATAAAAAAAATAAACTAAATTAACCTAAACATATCGATTTACTTAATTTAAAAAAAATAGTCATAAACCCTAAATCTTAAACCTACAACCCTAAACCCTAAAATTGTAAACCCTAAACCCCTAAACCCTAAATCGTAAACCTTAATCCCTAAACAAAACCTTAAAACACTAAACACTAATCCCTAAACCCTAAGCCCAAAATCCCAAAAACCTTGAACCCTAAACCCTAAAACCTACACCCCTAAATCCTAAACCCCAAACTCTAAACCCTAAACCCTAAACTAACCCTAAACCCTAAGAATGGGCATAACCGATGGGGTGAACATCACCTAACGGCTCACCGGATCTAGCGTGGAGGTGAAGGTAGAGGAGACGATTATCACAGTGATGGTGGGGATTTGGAGGTGCTTATGGATATGGAGTGAGTGGTGGTTGAGGTGGAGGAGCAGAGGTTACAACTTTGGTGGTGGTGGAGGGAGCGATCGGGGATATGATGGTGGATCCTGCTACTCGAAAGGTAGAGATGATTTTGATGGGAATTAGAGAAACTAAAGAATGGTCAATCTGATCTACTACTTATGGAACTATGTCTTTACAATAGAGACAACTCTACTTATCTAGGGTTTTTGATCTGCTCTATGGGTGCTCATATTTTTTCTATGTAGTCTCTTGTGTCTTAGAAAACTTGGGGAGCTACTTGGTTGATTAAATCAAAAAGAAGAAATATTGAATCTAAATTTATTCTCTGTTAAAAAAAAAATTTAAACCCTAAACCCTAAACCCTAAAAACCTTAAACCCTAAACACTAAACCCTAAACCCTAAACCCTAAACCCTAAACCTTAAACACTAAAACCTAAACCCTAAACCCTAAATCCTAAACCCTAAACTCTAAACCCTAAACCCTAAACCCTAAAATCATAAACCATAAATAATAAAACCTACAACCATAAACCCTAAACCTTAAACCTTAAACTAACCCTAAATCATAAACCCTAAAGTAACCCAAAACCGTAACCCTAAACCCTTAACCCTAAACCTTTAATAAAGATGTCATTAGGAGTAGATCTAAAGAATGACTGAATCCTAACATAGTTATGTTAGATAAACAAAATGTCTTCAATAGACTTTCCCTTGACTATTAGAGAGTTGAATACCCTAACCCTAAATTTTATTATTATACCATATATTATAGTATAATGTAGCATCATATATTTGAGCATGTAGTAATGTGTTTTTGGATGTTGTAAGATGTTTTGAAATATTTTAGTATATTATGGTATTATTCTATAGTCTATATTAATATAAATCATAAAATATTGATTTAATAAATCATGATGAAATTTGTTAAATTTGAAGTGGGAATTAGCTTGTAGTACCAAAGGTGTGCTACACTCTTGTAGTCTAAAAAGTAAAATTTTGTGTTCAAAATAAATATTATATGTTGTAGCATAGTATAGCATCATATATCATAATATATTATTCTGCGCATTTTAAATTATTTTAGTATTTTACAATCATGTAGTCAAGCCTACACTAGCATTGTTTATAAAAATGTTGATTTAGACTTTAAAATGATGGAATTTGGCCAAATTAATAATAGGTAGAGCATGGCATCATAATATATTATTTCAATTTAAAATATGTAAGTGATACGACTAAAATATATAGTTTTTTATTGTTTAGACTAATTTAATGATTTTTTATTTTAAGTGATCCCTTCTGATTTGATATGCAATATAATATAATATAATATGTTATAGTGTATTATAAAATTGGATGAGATAACATAGTGTAGCATCATGCATTATAGCATAATATTGTGTATTACTACTTGTTGTTTAGCATATTTTAGTTTGTTTTATTATGATGCAGTAGATTTTTTACTGGTATAATTCATAAAAATGCTGATTTATAGGCTGAGATGATGGGATTTGGCCAAATTTATGGTAAGCTTTAGGGAACATCATTGGGGTGTGTGATGGTGTGTCGTTTAATCAAAAGAATGGAATTTTGCATCTAAAATAAATATTCATTTTTCAACCAAATTTTATAATATTTTTGCTTAAAGTGATTCATTTTAAGGTGTAATGTAAGATAATATATTATATGAAAGCATATTAAAATATAATGTACATAACAACATAACTTCACATATATATGAATATGGTGGTGTGTTATTAAATGTTATTGTACATTTTAGTATGTTTTACTTTTGTTATAATACATTGGGTCAAAACTCACAAAAAATTTGAAGGTTGAGATGGATGAATTTAGCCAAATTCACAACACACACCAAGAAGCAACACCAAAATTATGCTATTTTCTACCATTTCTAATAGAAAAAAACAATTTTACATCCAAAATGAACATTATTCATATTTTGAGAAAATTTTGTTTTTTGTTCCTTTTAAGTGATTCTAATGAGGTCTAATGTTAGACATTATATTATATTATAGCAAATTATAATATAACATCATATATTATAATATAATATAGTGTGATAATTCACACTATAATATGTTTAGCAAGATATTGTATAGTTAGTTTGAGCTTGAACCATCACAATTCATAAAATGTTGATTACAATGTTAAGATGATGTAATTTGAATGAATAAATTCTTAGGCTTTTGGTTGAAGTATTAAAGGTTTGCATAAGAGAAGAAATAAAATTTAAGGAGAATTCCATGTCAAGGACTTGGAGGGAGATCCGCTATGGGATCACATATGCATTGGACACGACATGTGAGGGGTCTATGTCAAGGTCATAGAAGAAGAAAATCTGTTGGGGATAAGGTTTAAATTTGATTTGATTATATGAATTGTGGAAAGAAGATCCGTTGGGGATAAGAATCTATAATCCACTGAAGATTAAGATAAAATCAACTTTAATTTGTTTTGTTTTAATTAATGAGGAGGCATATCTACTATAGATATGGGCTTGAGTATGTTGGGGATCAGGTATATGAACCTTCCACTAGAAAGCAGGTTTGGGCTATCCGCTAAGAATTGGGATTTGAGTTTGATTTCATAAATTTGTTTGTTGTCACGAATAAGAGTTTGGTTGGATTTCTTTGATTTAGACTCTACGAAGTTGGTTTAATTTGGCTCTAGAGGTTGGTTTTGAATTTGATTTATTTTCTTAACTTGTTTATATATAATTTGGGGCTCCACTGGGGAGAAGGGTGTGATTTAACTCCACTGGGGAAAATCAAATTGGGTTTAATTTAATTTGAGTTAATGTAGGGACCCTGTCGGTGTGCAATGGACCCACTAAGAAGGGGCTATATCAGCCTTGACCTACCTCAGGTTTACAAATCCAAAGGGATAGTCTACTGGCTATGGGGTAGAGCTAGCTAACCTAAGGGGTTGCCTTTCAGTGTGCAATGACTATGGTAGGAAGAAGGTATAGAAGACTTACATCTTTCAAAGCTAGGACCAACCGCTGGGTGACCTTTTGGATGCACAAAAAATTGAACCTGACCAATTGTGACTACTGAGTGAATGTCGCTGGGGACTTATGTCAATTCAAAAGTAGTCATGATTAATTTTATATTAATTTCATGTGATTTAATATGGTTTATTTGGTTTAGTTTGATTTGGGAAAGGCATATCCACTGGGGATGTGAGCCCAATCAAATTTGATAGATTTAATTTATGGACCATGTCGGTGTCTGATGGACCCACTAAGAAGGGGCTAAATTAGACTTGTCCTATCTTTGATTTACAAATCCAAAAAGATAGTCTACTGGTCATGGGGTAGAGCTAGCCAACCAAAGAGGTTACCTTTTGGTGTGCAATGGCTATGCTAGAAAGAAGGTGCAGCAGACTCACATCTTCTAAAGTAGGGAACAACCGCTGGGGTTGCTTGTGGTAGCATAATAAATTGAACCCGACATAGGGGCGACTACTAAGCGAATGTCGTTATGTACTTCCTGCTTGGGAAAAGGTATAGCTAAGGGTGTCCTCCTAATCCAGAAGTGAATATATATTTTGTTTATATGTTTATGGACCTGTGCAAGGGACCACACTAAGAAGGGCTATGTCACTGACCATCTAGATTCTTGGACCAAGGGAGAATTTGTACATCCATAGGATGGATTGTCCAACCATAGGGGTGGTTACTAGGAAATGGGAATTGTCCAATCTGATAGTAACCCGTGTAGTGTCTAAATGGGATCGCAAAAGATGTGATCCCAATATAGTGCTCACAGGGGAGGTATTGCTAGGGGCATTATCTTAAGCCCTTGAAAAGAAAGCTTATAGGTGTACGATGGCCAACTTAAGGAGAAAGCATAACAGACTTACATCTTCCATTAGTGGTGTATCCTAAGGTGCGAGCACCATCCAACCTATGGTGTATCCATCAGCATGAGTGGTATATCTGTTAGCATAGTGAGAACCAACCAACATAAGGTGCACGTCGGCATCCAACGATCAATTTGGAAAGAAAAAATGTTGGCTTACAACTTTTTGAGCGGAACTAATCATTAGGATAGTCTGTCATCGGCAAGACAGATGCTATCTGACTTAGAGCGACTACTAAGAAGGAAGCCCTAAGGAAGGACTAGACTCAGACTTGAAGCAGTCAAGAGGGAAGGAGCCACTAGGAGACTTATCCTAAACCTTAAATATACTCGACCCAGTTGGTGTATGAAGGCTAATCCAAGAAGAAAGCATAGCAGACTCACATCCTCTTAAATGAAGACAACATGAGGTAGCCTACCGACCATACAATAAGGCCTACCAAATTAACAAGGCCCTCATCAGTGTGTAGAGGCCAAATAAGGAAGGAAAGCATAGCAGAATTACATCCTCCAAAGCTAGAAGACCACTGGGGTGACACACTAGCAGGGTAGCACATCAGCTCGACCTAGAGTAGCTACTGAGTGAGGGCCACTAGAGGCATTATTTCAACTCACACTAGCCTGAGATAAAATATGTGTTTGTTTTATATGTTTGTGTGTTTTTCTGTTTGTGTTATGTCGAAGAAAGATAGGATGTCACGCGGGTTCCTTACACCTAACCTAAACATATCGTGGTGGATTCACGAACAAGAATACATTCAACATGGAAGAGATTGAATTAAAAATGGAATTTTTTATGATAATTATTTTCAAACCTGATTTATAATATTTCTTTAAGTAGAGCCCATTATTTGGAAGCATTAGATGCTCACCCTTGTGATTAATAAGCTGATAAGATCCTCGTTGGTATGACTTCTCTATGTCAAAAGAGCTTTCCCAAGTGGGTACAAACTTGCCTCCCATATTACGATGGGAAATAATTAGTCTCCTTAGAACTAAAATAAGCTCTCCGACTTGAGACCAACCAACTTGTTGTAAGCTTGAAACCTTTTAGCTTTGTACAACTCAAGGTTTTGGCATGCCGCAAAGCATCTCATCTAACCTTGAGCTCTTCTAACCGCAACTTGGTGCTGTGATCTTGTACCCACTATCTTTAGTGATGAGAGTTGGACTTCTAATAGTAGAATGACTTCAGACCCATACACTAAGGAGAAAGGAGTAGACTGAGTTGGAGTTCTATATATGGTGCGATAGGCCCATAATGCTTCAACTAACTACTCATGCCACTATCACTTGTTCTTGTCGAGTGTCTTCATTAGAATTTGGATGATCATTTTATTGAAGGCTTTTGCTAAGCTATTTTCATTCGGGTAGTTGATGGTAGAATAACTCCAATCTATGATGTGTCTCTAGAAAAAATTATTGATCTCGATGCTCTTGAATGCACCATTATCGATATAATTTGTCAATTCAACCTATATAATGACATGGTTCTTAAAAAATTGAGCACATGCCGAAGTTGTGACCTCTCGAGAAATCACTTTTGCCCTTTTGGAAAAGTAGTAGTACTAAGATGAACCAATGACCCTTGGAAGAAAGAAGTTCAATTAGACCTCACATTTTAACACTTGAATGTCCATGAGGTAGGGATGTAGAATGTTGGTGGTTAGTGGTGGACACACCATGTATTTGACATTGGACACGCTTGGTTTCTATATCCATGTATTTGATCACATGGTGAGTATCCTAGTCTTGATTTTTTCATCTTCTGGACATTGGTTCCTTACCTGTGAGGGCCTGCCATCCTTATGGGCTCTAGGTGTACTACATTAGACCATGAATGGTCTACTTTCATCCTTGGCAATGGCAACTCTCCTTCAAGAGTACTTTTGATGAGTTCAATATCAATAAGAGATAAGACTTGTCAATTTATTAATATGGACTCATCCTCAACATGCCAACTCCTAAGCTAAATAAAGCATACTATGACATTCTCTCCTCGAGGAATTATATAAAAGGTAACCTCTGGGATTTGGGCCAGCAACTCAATGGTGTACTTGTGGTAGTGATAAAAGGTAATGGCTAACTCTAGATTGGCAATCAGAGCCTCATATTCAGCTTCATTATTGGTGCAAGAATCCCATTACATCACAGTCTCGAGTTAAGAAAACTATTCCTACCCTTGCCTTTCTTGAAATAATAGATAGTGTTTCTTCTCCTCTATGAGAGGAAGTTGCACCATCAAAGTATATCTCCTAGCGATGAAGGCTAGCATCCCCTAAGTTCATGATTTGTTCATCGGGGAGATCATCACTAAGTGGAGAGTCAGCAAGAAGTGGGTGTGGTTCTAAGAAATTTACTAGCATTTGTCTTTTCACCACATGGAGGGGTACGAAGGTAATGTCAAACTATGAGAGGATCATGGACCGTCGTGCCAATCATCCGGACATCATCGACCATGTCATGAGATACTGTAGTGGATTAATCCTAGAAATTAAGTTTACCTTATGAAGAAGCATGTAGTGCTGTAGCTTTTGGTATTGAAAGATTAAAGCTAAGCAATTCTTCTCAATGGGTGGATAATTAGCCTCATCAGGGATTAGACGATGGCTGAGGTAGTAGAGTGCATTTTCTTTCCCTTTGTCATTGGCTTTGGCCAACAAAGCATCGAGGGAGTGGTCTAGCATAGTAGTGTGAAGTATGTGCCTCTTACCCGGGATAGGGGCTGCTAGAACTGAAAATGCCATCAGGTAATGCTTGATGTCCTCGAAGGCATGCTCACACTTGTCATCCCACTTGAACTGTGCATCCTTTTTGTGACATCTTTTTGGTAAGTTTGAAATAAAGCATCTTAGATTTGCCAATCACCCTTGGAATGATCTAAATTGAGTTAAACTTTTATGGGATGGCATTTCTAATATCTCTTTGATCTTCTCTGGATCAATTTTGATTCCCTGGTGTCAGACAATAAACCCAAAGAATTTCCTTAAAGCTACTCTGAATGCATATTTCAGGGGGTTCATTTTGAGGTTAAATTATCTTAACTATTCAAAAACTACTCTTAAGTCAAAGAGATGGTCTTCCGTTTCTCTACTTTTGACCATGAGATCATCGACATAGCACTCGACTTGATGATGATGAGTTCTTCAAAGATTTGATCCATAGTCCACTAGTATGTACCACCAGTATTTTTAAGGATGGAAGGCATGACCTTATAGCAATAGATTCTGATAGGGGTTCTAAAAGTAGTGTTTCTTTCCTCTTTAAGGGCCATCTTTATTTTGTTATATCCAGATGAGCCATCCATGAAAGAGAAGATACATTTGATGAGGCAATGTCCACCATCAACACCAAGATTGGTAGTGGAAATTCATCTTTTGGACATGTCTTATTTAAATCCATAAAATTGACACATATGTGAATTTGTCCATTCTTTTTCTTAACTAGGATTATGCTGACTAAAGAGGTAGGGTATTTTTCATCCAAGATGAAGCCAACATCAATCAGTTTCTTAACTTCATAAATGACATGTTGTTCTATGTCTAAACGCATGTATCTAGGAGCTTGCTTGATAGGGCTAACAATAGGCTCTATTGCTAATTTATGGACCTCTACGTTAGGAGCCAATCTAGGCATCTCTTCATAACACCATGCAAAGTAGTCCTTAAACTCAATCAATAGCTTACTAAGTAATTAATTTCAATTTCATTCAATAAAGAACCGATGTAGGTGGATCTTCTTCGCCCTAACTTGATTTCTAGCTCATTGATGGTTGACTTGATCTTTCTTCTTCAAACTGGCCATCTTTAAAAATCATATGGATCATCTGAAGTTTCTAAGCACAGCTCTTTATATGAGTTAATATGATTTGAAAAGAACCTATCAGATTCCAAATGATTGGTGATGACTAAGAAATAATCATCATCATTGACTGGTCCCACTGTACTGAATCCTAGTCTTGGTCTTGATTAAGAGCTTTTTTATGTGTTCTTCCATATTCTTTCAAAATAGTTTGACCTATACTTTGACCAAGTATGTGGGATTTACCCTTTCTTTGTTAAATTATGAACACATGGCAAGTACCAATCGAAAGGTAATTATATTAAATCTTTATATGAATCATCCTCAAGTTTTACATCACCTTCTTAACTTGAGGATGATGCTCCCAGAAAGAACCTCGAAGTCTTCACACCTATAGATGACTTAGGGGCTTCCTTAACTACCAAACCGCTTTTTTGAGAGGAAAGTTGGGTTAGAGCTAAGGTTCCCAACCGATGCCTATTTTATATATATATTTGGATACACTTATGCTTTGCTTTGGATCCCGCCTTCATCACTATCCTGCTCAAGTGTCACCTCCAAGGGAATCTATTACTGAGAAGCGTTGGCTGATGTGCAAACCATATAAGACTCATCCTAAGAACTAGATTCCAAGTCTATATAGAAAGCAGGTGTATTTCTAGTAGTTGGGACATATATTCTATTAGAGGCCAATAAGGAGGTTTTCCACCAATAGGACTACTTCTGAACTACCTCTTCCACTACCTGGTGGAGGTCAATCGTCCTACCCATATGTTCAAATGGAGAAATAAATTGTGGGTTGAATCTAATGTTAGGCTCCATTTCCTCCTCCAAGTCTATTTTCGTTCCTTTTTATTTTCTTTTTCATTTTCTCTTTTCTTTTTCTTTTTCTTTTTCTTTTTCATTTTTTATTTTATTTTTAAACTTTGGCCAAGTTTCGGAGAGTAGACTTGTTGATTTTGAGATAAGTAGTAAGCTGCATCCTCATATATGCCGACCTACTGAACTGTAAATGGCTTAAGATCTCCTTTGACATAGTCGACGATCCCACCTCTCACAAACTTCATACACTGATGTAGATAGGATGGAACTATATTTTTCTCATGTATCCAGTGTCCCCCAAGAAAAGCATTGAAAGATATATCCGAGTATATAATATGAAACTTGGCTTCGGTCTTCCAATCATCTATCTCCAAAGGCAACACTATGGAGCCTAAGGTCTGCTGACCTCACTTTGGAGTGATTCAATCTTCCATCTTAGACTTAGGAGTCTTCTAGACATTAAGACTTCCCAATCATAAGACACTTCTAATAATGAAAACACTTAACCTAAGCCTAAAGACTTAGAAAGGTTAACCATATGATTAGTTATGCTTTAAGGATTAGGATAATCAACCTACCTACAACCAAATCCAATCCATGTTCACCTTCTCAAGCCAAACCTCAAGTTCAATTCAAACATCAAATTCAAATCCAAATCCAAACCCAAATTCCAAAACCAAATGATTGAATCCCATGATCAAATCCAAACTTGAAACCCTTCCTAAGCCATAAGACCTATCCCATGGACTTAGCCAAATCTTAATCCAAATAAATCCAAAATCAATTGACTTTCTCAAAATTAATTTATATCTTCAATTATCTTTTTAAATATAAATCAAATCTACATTTAAATGATCAAAACAAATCAAATTAAATCAAAACCCTTCCTAAGCCATATGACATATCCCATGGACTTAGCTAAATCTTAATCCAAATCAAGTTCAAACTCAATTTATTTTCTCATAAATCAATCTTAATTTCAATCATCTTCTCAAATTTAAATGAAATATACATTTAAATAATCAAAACTAAATCAAACCAAATCAAAATCAAACCTAAGCTACCCAACTCCATGGACTTAGCCAAATTCCTTCATTCCAAAACCCAAATTCAATTGATTTTTTCATGAATCAATCATACCTTCAATCATATTAACAAATATAAATGAAATCTAAAATCATCAAGCCAAACAAAGATTAACCCAAGCCAAACCCAACTTAACCCTTTTGACTTGAAATGTTCAAATGAACCAAAACCCATTTGAACCCAGGCCAATTGCAATTGAATTTATATATCAATCCAAAATCCATATGTAAACTCAACTAAATCAAACTCAATCCAAAATTAAGCTAACAAAACCCAATTGGTGCACTTGACCCAAAGTGGCTAATTTGACATATTTGAGTCAAGTTCTAATCCTACCCAAATTAGATTGAACCAAGCCGATCAAAACCTCCCATCATGATTGTTGATCATCCTAGGTTGATCAATTATCCCAAATTAGGTCAAACCAAGTCAACTTGGTCATTTGACCAAGTCAACCCTTAACCCATATGAAGCCAAACTAGCCAAATTTCAACCTAAGCCAAATCCCTTGAAATCAATGATTCATACCAAATCAAAATCAATATTTGTATATAACTTGACCTTCAATTGAGTCAAACCAAACCCAATTAGCCCTCTTGACCCAATTTGACCTAAATTGACCTAAAAGACCAAATTGGGTCAAATCAAAATATAAACCAAATTGATTTGAACCAATGGATAAAGTTCATTCCAAATTGATTGTTGAACTTGACAAAAGACATGATTGGACCCAATTGACCTTCTTAGCCCAAATTGACCAAAAGGTTCAAGTTAGCCTAAATCAAAACCAAATACAAATTAATTGAAACCAAATCCTACAATCATCTTCAATTGGTCAACTAAACCCAAACTAACACTCAAGCTAATTTGGCCAATTTGGTTAAATTGGTGAACTTAACCCATTTGACCCAAATGAATTCAAATGAGCCAAAATCAAATCTAAGCAAAACTAAACTAAACCAATTGAACCAAAACATCCCAAATGATCATATGAATTGGACCCAACCCTTAGTTTGACCTAATTTGACCAATTGGTCAACTTTACCCAACCTAACCCAATTTGACCTAAATGAGTCAAATTGAGCCAAACCTAATTAAATCGACTCCAATTGACTTGAAATTTTGTCTAACCCACTTTTGGCTCATTTCAAATATGTAAAAATCAAATCCAATGTCAAATGATCATTCTACCCTTGGGTCAAGGGCATCATATGAGACAAATCACCCATTTAAGTGGTCATTTCATTCTTGGCCACTTTACTCCAAATGGTCTACCTAGGCACCTAGGACACTACCGAACCTGACCAAATTGGTGGTTGGGTCGGCCATGACCCATGGGAGGTGAAATAACATCACTCTCCCCATTAGAGCATTTGAAACACATAGGACATTCATGATTTCTCCTTGGGAGCCACCTCCACACCTTCAACCAACGAAGCAGATCCAACTTACCTCTTCCCTACCACCCACGACTCCCTGAGATGCTCGAACAACCACTAGAAACCAAACTCGATCCCATCATCAGATCAAGATGAGAAGGGGTATACATCCCCTGCTTCCACTCACACACAAAATCATTCCTTAGAGCCCTAGCTACCCAAGAGTTACTAAAGCCATTCCCTAAGCTCCTGTTCCTCTATCAAAAAATTCCATTCCCGTCCATCTCGTAATAAGACACTCTCATTTTCAACCTAGCTTCCACATTTCTCCATCAAACTCAAATTAACATTGCACGCACCTTCCCTAGGCCTCATCAAGCAAGAATGAATCATCTCCCAAGCTTCTTGAGCACTGGAGGTGGGACTTTGATCAAAGCCGAGCTTCAAATCATCGCTCATCACCTTCGAGCATGTCAAAGAATTGATCCAATCGCTCAATGGGCTTCATCTCCATTACATGAAGATTCCTCAATCATTCAAGCCACTAATCTTGAGCTCCAGTGAGGTATTCTTCCAAAATCGATCCTTAGGTAAAAATGGGTTGGAGCATTTTAAAGAAAACTTGCATCTCATGTGATCTTGACTGTTGGATCCCCTCCGATCGATGTTTTAAAGGTGTGGGATCCATTTAGAGTTGATCCGAGCTTAGGTAAGCTCTAATCAAGTGAGCAATGGAAGACAGACTCTATTCTCTCTCACTCGCATGATGTTAGATCACGCACCATCCATTCTCATGATCAACGGATGGTCATGATTAGATTCGCTAGATCGATCTCATTTAATCCTACTAAGTTGTGGATTAATCATCTCGATAGGATGGAAGAAAGAGCATCTGTCACCGCCATGTAGGCTCTAAGTCAGATATGTTTTAAAAGCGTGTCATGCTGCGTCAGCACGTCATATGGCGCCAACAAGATTATGCATTAATTAGGCTTAATTAATCATTTTTAATGCCTAAAACTACTAAAAATCATAAAATATCATAGAAAAATAAACAAAATGAAAATAAATACTCATTTTAAAGGTATTTCAGAGGAGAATTAATTAAAAATGATCTTAATAAATTTTAATAGTAATTATGGTTTAATTAAGGTTTAATTACAAAATTAATTATCTTAATTACTCCTTAATTACTTGAGCAATTAATTCAAAATTTTGTTGGTTAATTTAATGGGATGACCTCTACCTCCCATGATTTTCTTTGGATTTATTACTAAATTAATTATGAAAATTGACTAATTAAATCTTAACTCCTCTTTTAAGTTAATTAATGATTAATTAGTCCATGAACAATAATAAATTGGTTAATTAAGTTTATTAATCATTGTTGAATAGTAAGTGAACTAAGGAATAGGGTTGAGACCCCTTTCCCTAAGTTCATTTCACCCTTTTTTAAAATGAAATTAATTAAAATTTAACTAATTAATTAAATCACTTAATCAAATTGAAATCATAATCACATCAAACCTTAATTAATTAAATCATTGGGTAGATCTTTAGGTGTTTAATAACCTAGAGGAGTTTAATGAAATTATAGTTAGTCGACATGTGTGCAAAAACCATATGAGTAATTAATTAAGTCCCTTAATCTAAGTAGTTATTAATCATGTTCCAATTTCATTAGGCCCCTTTTATTTCCTAGGATCATTGCAAGTTTATTTTCTATGCATATCATGTCGGCTCATAATTGTTTAGTTAATTACTTTAAGGTGACATACGTAAGGGTAATTAATTCATCTAATTCAGGGTTCAACTTAATTAACCGATAAAATCAAATTAATTACATTTCCTTAAATTAAATCAAATCACTAATGTGAGAATGGTTTAAAACAACAAGTGATGATTTCTCTACTCCTCTTTAAATCAAATTGAATCCAAAACTTAATTAACAAAGAAGCTTTGGTTTACTTGAAATAATCAAATTTAATTTGATTATCCTTAAGAACTAGTTTTCTTGAATGAATCACATGCTTATATTTGATTGACCTCTTTCCAATCATGTTAAATTTTGCATATCATTTAAATTCATGCATCAATCTTTTCAAAATCAAATAAAATAAAATGGATTTCCTTTATGTAAGTTTGCATGTGTTGATTTAATTTAATATATGTGTGACTATTTTTAGTATTAAACCCAAATGTATTTTTCAAAAGCTTATAAGTCAATAATAATTTGTGTTATGATGCTAGTTATAAATACATAAGAAATGCATGTGCTTAAAGCTTAAGTGTATGAATGTTGAGTTCACTTTCCTCTATTCATGTGTTGATTTATATAAGATTGAATCATAATCGGTATATAGTCTGGACATCCTGGGAATACAAGACTTTAGCTAGCCCCAAGGAGGTCATTTGATTACGTCACTTCCCTAGTTTAACAATGGCACGCAACCATTTGATTTCATTCTTATGTATTTCAACATTAGAATTTGGATAGAGGTTTAATTCATATATATGAATGATTCAATAAAATAAAATAAAATCCGTGCATGAGTTTCTTTCCCTCATTTATGTATACATCCATGTGTGTCCAATAAAAGCAAGTTTATAGTTTGGACATCTTGGGAATACGAGGCTTTAGTTAGCCCGAAGGAGGTCATTTGATTACCTTACTTTCCTAGTTTAACAATGAAATGTACTTGCCTATATCTTTGTACATGTATATGCATATGTGATTAGTTAATGAAAATCCCCTTTTACATTAAAATTGCATGCATTCATAATTGACTAAGTGGATGAATTAATTATCCATATGATTTGGAGCTTACTTCCTATGTTCATGTGTACGAATTTACATATGTTTGAATGCAAATGGGTATATAGACTTGACATCCTAAGAATACGAGGCTTTAGCTATCTCCAAGGAGGTCGTTTGATTCCACTCTTTATGACACTTAGTTGCTAAGTGTAATCAAATGAAAAAAAATACAAATTAAAATTCTTAATTCAATTAAACTACTTCAAGTGAAGTCAACCTTTCATGTTAAATTGAATCCTTCTACACATAGAAAATACAACTTTAATGCCTAACAAGACTTACCACACAAGCCTTAATACATACAATAGAATTAAGTCATCACTTCTAGCTCTATGTTAGGATAGTGTATGATGTGATGTATGTTAAGTTTTATGATGTATTATTTTAGATTGGATGTTAGGGTGTATGCTTCATAGACTAGATGGTAGACCAATATTAGCCTAATCATATTTTTGCAGGGGAATATGCTTAAATGCTTAAAATAAATGTGAATATCTTTTGTAGGTTGCTTAAATCCTTAAGCACTTAAGAGATAGGTGGGCTTAGTTACCCACATGTAACTGTCTAAATTATAAATACAACTTCTTGGGATTATATGTATATTTAGCTAACCTCTTTTTTCAAGTGTAGTTAGATTTACTTTTCCTACATAAATGTAATTTTTGTAATAGGAATTAGGATTAGTGCTGTGGGAATTAGGATAAGCAGTGGCTAGAAGGCATTGTCCTAGGGCAACCTGTGATGCCTTTAATGCAAGCACCATCCATATCAAAGAAGGAACCAAATAAAAAATGGAGATGTAAAAAAAGAAGACTCCCATAGCATTTAATACAATTATAATTATTCTTTCATATTCCAGGTTGTATAAGGGTATAGCTGGACTACCCAACATTTCTCTCTTTGGGTTGTATGGCGGTACCTGACCGAAATAGCCTTTTATTATTTTACGATAGTTTATATAATTGTTTGATGTTATGTTTACATTATGCATTAAGATGACTTTCTTTTCATAGTTTCTTAAATGATTGATGCTTTAATGTGTGGCTTAGATATGATTAGGCTCTTAGGATAAAAATAACTTTTCTACCAGACTAATCACTTATAACTAAATTTTAAAGAACTCATAACCTCATCATAAAGCCTAAGACAAAAATAAGATAATTAAAATTATTTAGCAACCCTTTGATATATGTTTCACATCATACATGCATATTCTTTCTCAACATGAAGAATCTCCATCCTTGTATGATAAAGAATGCTTGATGTGAGGGCATCCATTATGGAAGAGAACACCTTCTTCTAGCTGATTTGACCCATAACCTATTTCATCATGCATTTAGGCATGAGAAATCCTAAAAACCTCTATCAAAATGATGTGTAAAATGAAATAAAATTTGAAACAATTTTGCATATATTGATTAAGTCATATGCTCATACCACTCATGCTCTAGTCTCTTAGGGAGTGTGTTTAGGACTTTAATCTTTTTCTAATTAATTTAACTACCCTAGTTATCTTGCAATTCATAAGATTGGACTATATGGTTTTAAAGTTATAGGAGGAGTTAGCTGGCGGCCACTCCAGGCAGTTATAAGTCTAGAAGTTGGACAATTTATTCTCTCTTATGGAGGTAAACCCTTATGTCCACCTATCGCTTAGATTTAGGTCATGCTTTAGCTTATACTAAAGCTCCCTAGATTTAGGATCTGAGGTAGCTATTTCCTTCAGGCTTGAGCATAAATTATCACCTCTTAGGCATTCCCATAACCTTGTGTTGGCGGATTATAAACCCTAGTAATCTAATTAAATTTCAACTCAAAACATATAAATCTTCTCAACTTCAAAATTATAAATTCCAATCATAAGATAAATTGGAATGCTAACAAGGCTTCCTAGTATCATGAGCATTTCCTACTTATTTTATTTGGATTCCAAAAATAAGTCTTCTCTTTGAACTTTCCCGATTGATTTTCCAAATACAACCAATCTTTTGATAGTCTAACCTTGAAATCTTTGGAGATGATAATTATCTACTTTAATCAAGAGTATTCTTATGAAATTTCATTTCTTAAGATGTGACTAACTATGGAGGAATGCCTCCATAGGGAACTTAAGAACTCAGTTTAATATAAACCCTACTTTATTCATCCATATAAAGTAGGGGAAAAATCTCTGGTACATTCGAAGACCCATCATGCCTTAGGAGTTCTTATTACATGATTAGGTCCATTGAAGGGTGATGCCTATATCTTTCGAGATACTACATCATACTTCAATGTTGTACTCGATCACCTCAAAAAGTATCCCCCCCCCCATACATCCAAAAATAAACACCACAAAGCTCTCTCTCCTTGTTCTTTGAATCCTCTGAACATCATCATTTCTTCTTGGAGTTCGGAGATGTTGATACTCAAGTAGGAAAGGGTTCTAAACTCATAATGTTGATTGATACAGTCAAAACTCTAGATAGCTTTCTGCCAACATCCACTATAATGTAAAAGGTTGTTTTGTCCCTAGGAGTAAGTCTTCATTGCTCAATGTAACTTCTATGATGCCCTTTGCATGGCATTTCTCCTCTTTATAGTGGTCAGCTGAGCTAACCATATCTCTAGATCAAGTAAGGCCTTGATTAGAGATTCTCTTATCTTTTTGGATAAGATAAGGTCATCATATATGCTTAACTTAGATGAAAACTTTCTAAGGTGAGCTAGGACATTGTAATCAACTCTGGCTTGGTCCTCCATAAGCATATCCATGGGTGGAGCATCCTATGGAGGGCTATCTCCTTATTGGAACCAATGACTTGCTTACCCTTATCCTAAAGTGCTACCCTAGAAGGTAGAACTTTGCCACTACGTAGATTGACTTTAGTGACTTCTTGGAATGATGAGCTTATGGAAGGTTCTACCTTCTCATCAAGAGTCAGTTGACTCCAAGTCACTCTCAAGAGGTGAACCTAATAGATTCAAAGAAGGATAGTCTGACTCTAAATTAGAAAAGAAAGGATCGGAACTACTAGAGTTGTTATTTTTATTTAGACTCCAAGAGCTTTCAATAAAACAAAATTAAGAGCATCACAAGTATACAATATATAAGTAGAGTCAAATTTCTTCATTAATTTATTTTTGGGTGGAGGTACATCATAGAAATCAAGTAAATTAATTAGAGCAAGGGATTTAGTGCTCTTATCCATAGATACAATGCTTCAGTATAAAGGACTAGTAGAAGAGGTGGTAGCTTCATGTGGAGAATCTTGGGCTCGGGAGTTCTTTGCACTAGTGGACTATCCGAGGCAAGTTTGGTGAGCTACTATTGCTATTGGGTTATCATCCTCCTTGAATTATCCTTTGCAACTAGTAAACCTTCCTTGGTGTTGGAGGTTTGAGCTATTTTTGGCACTTACAAGGAAGGCTTCTCTGATCTTAGAAATGATCTTTTTAGAGGTTTGGGATTGGGAGATTTTCTATCCTTCTTTGGTCTTAAGAGGACAGTATCCCCCCAAGGATTACTCTAGCAGTGGATGGTTGTGCTAATAAGTATTCCTTAGGGATAACTAGGCTCCCAACTTGTAGCAGCTAGTCCTTAAAAGTGATACAATCCTCTAAGATATGGCATGCGGTGGTAGGGGTAGTTGGGATCATGCTCTTGCCCATTTCCTCCGGCCTATGCTCTATGGCGAAAGTTAGGTTTCTTTAATAGATTCTGAAAGATTTTCCTAACTACCTCCCTCTTGAATGAATATGGCTTATTCAATCTATTGGAAAGACTAGGTGAAAAGTAACTACTTGGTGTTGGATATGAATACCACTGTTGGGTAAGCTACTGAGGTGGTGGAAATGGTCATTGTGGTGGCTACGGTGGCTAGTATGTTGGCCGAGGTGGTGGAAGAGGAGGTGGAAAAGAAGGCTATTGAGCTCGTAGTCTCTCATACTAAACTCTAGCTGGCTGCTTCCTTCTATCCACTGACACAACTATCCCTAGCTTCTTCTCAAACACCTTCTGCGGCTTGGGCTTAGATGATTGGTCAGGAAAGGGCAACTGTTTGGCTTCCTCTTGTAGGCTATCCGCCTTACTTATTAATTTATCGAATGTTTTGATGGTAAAACCCTTAAGCATGAAGGTGATTAGGCAATATATATTCTTGAGAAGAATCTCAATGGCATGCTATTCGAATAGCTGTGGTTTGAATTTTATGCTTAGGTTGCATACGAGAATGTAATCAACAAGGGACTCATTGAGTTTGTTTCTCTACAATGAGGTTGCTCTCACCCTGAGTGCCGACCACTTGATGAGGAGGTGCTCCACTCGACAAGTCTTCACCAAATCGTTGGCGGTTACATCAAATGCAGATTGATAATGAAATGGAAGAGGTGCATTGCTACCAATATTTGCAATGTAATGGTTCTAAAGTGTGCAATGTGTTATCTTGGGTTTCCACATCATCAAAGATCTTGAAGGATGGTGGCGAAAAAACCTAAATAAAATAAAAACTAAATAAAAACCTAAACCTAAAAATAAACCTAAAAATAAATAAAAAATAAAACCTAAACCTTAAACTAAAAAAAACTTAAACCTAAAATAAACATAAACCTAAACAAAAATAAACTAAACTAAAATAAATAAAACATAAACCTAAACCTAAAATAAACTAAACCTAAACCTAAACTAAATAAAATAAAATAAACTAGAAATAAACCTAAAACTAAACTAAAAAAACCAAAATAAAACTAAAAAATAAAATAAAATAAAATCAATAAATTAGCGTAAACCTAAAATAAATAAAAAAATAAAAATAAACTAAAATAAAAACTTAAAATAAATAAACTAAAATAAATAAAAAAAATAAAAATAAAAAAATAAAATTCAAATAATAAAAAAATAAAATAAATAAACTTAAACCTACTTGTTTTATTTTTTTTTTAAAACTAAACCAAATCTTACCCAAACCCTAAACCTGAGCCTAACCTAACCCTAAACCTGACCCCAAACCTAAACCTAAAACCCACAAAACCTCTAAACCTAAACCACAACCACAAACCCTAAACTACCTAAACCACAAACCCACACAAAACCCTAAACCCTACCTAAAACCCTCTCTAAACCCCAAACCCTAAACCCTAAACCCTAAAACCTACCTACTAAACCAAAAACAAACAAATTAACCCTAAACCCTAAACCCCAAGGTGGGTGAGACAGCATGGGAACATCATCCAGTCAGGCTCAGTCTAGATCTGGTGGAGGTGAAGGCTGGGCGATTAATAGTGGTGTTGGTGAATATGGAGGTGGTGGTTGGGAGTGGTTATGGAGGGTGGGGGATTCTGAGGTGGTGGTGGGGGATATGATGGATGATCCTACTCAAGAGGGGTTGGTTATGATGGAGAAACTAAGAATGATTAATCTACTTATGGAACTATCTTTATAGTAAAGATGGTTCTACTTATCGTAGGGTTATGATTTGCTCTATGGGTGCTCATTTTTTATCTATGTTGTTGCTTGTGTCTTAGAAAACTTGGGGTGCTACTTAGTTCATGAAATTGAAAAGAAGAAATGTTGAATCTGAATTTGTTCTCCGTTAAAAAAAATCTTAAACCTAAACTAAACTTAAACCATAAAATAAACCCTAAAAAACCTAAACCACAGACCTAACCCTAAACCTAAACCCTAAAACCCACAAACCCCAAACCCTAAAACCTAAACCTACCAAACCTAAACCCTAAACCTAAACCCCAAACCCTAAACTAAACCCTAAAATACTAAACCCTAAAAACTAACCTTAACCGTAACCTAAACCCTAAACCCTATACCTTGAATAAAGATGTCATTAGGGAGAGATCTAAAGATTGACCTAATCTAACATAGTTATGGTAATAAAGAAAATATCCTCAGAGACTTTCCCTTGACTATTAGAGATTTGAATACCACACCCAACCTAAATCATATTATAATACCATATATTATAGTATAATGTTGCATCACCTATTTGAGCATGTAGTGATGTGTTTTTAGATGTTATAAGATGTTTTGAAATGTTTTAGTATATTATGATATTATGCTCTATAGTTTATATTAATATAAATAATAAAAATATTAATTTAATAATTGAGATGATGAAATTTGTTAAATTTGAAGTGGGAATTAGGTTGTAGTACCAAAGGTGCTATGCCACTTAGTCTAAAAGTAGATTTTATGTTCAAAATAAATATTACATGTTGTAGCTAAACCTAAACCTAAATAAAAATAAAATAAAATAAAATAAAAACCCAAACTAAAACTTAACCTAAATCTAAACCTAAAAATAAAATAAATTTAAAATAAAAAATAAACTAAAACAAAATAAATAATAACCTAAACTAAACTAAAAAAAATAAAATAAACCTAAGAATAAGAAAGCTAAATAAAATAAAAACTAAATGTAAAATAATATTAAAATAAACCTAAAATAAATAAAATAAAAACTAAATAATAACCTAAACCTAAAAAATAAACCTAAAAATAAATAAAAAATAAAACCTAAACTCTAAACTAAAAAAAAACCTAAACCTAAAATAAATATAAAATTAGCAAAATAAAATAAACCTAAACTAAAATAAACTAAATTAAATTAAATAAAACCTAAGCCTAAACCTAAGATAAACTAAAGCTAAGCCAAAACATAAACTAAATAAAATAAAATAAACTAAAAATAAACCTAAATCTATACTAAAAAATAAAACTTAAAAATAAACCTTCAATAAAAGCCTGAAACCTTAACCTAAAAAAATAAAATAAAAACCTAAACCCAAACCTAAAAATAAAAAATAAAACCTAAACCTAAAATAAAAAAAAAATAAACTCAACTAAAAAAGTAAAACTAAACCTAAACCTAAACCTAAAAAATAAAAATAAAATAAAACCTAAACTAAAATAAATAAACCTAAAATAAATAAAGAAACTAACCCTAAACCCTAAACTCTAAACCCTAAACCTACAACCCTAAATTAAACCTAAACCCTAAACCCTAAACCCTAAACCCTAAACCCTAAACCATAAACCCTAAAACCTACAACTTTAAACCCTAAACCCCAAACACTCAACCCTAAACCCTAAATCTTAAAACCCAAAACCTAAACCCCAAACCCTAAATACCTAAAATCCTAAACATAAAGTAAATAAAACCTAAAAATAAAATAAATAAATAAACTTAAACATAAATAAAATAGAAAAAAAATAAAATAAAAAAAAACTAAACTAAACTAAACTAAACCTAAAACTAAACCTAAACTAAACCTAAACCTGAAAAGAAAATAAAATAAATAAAATAAAAGCTAAACTAAAATAAAATAAATAAAACCTTGACTAAACTAAAAAATAAAATAATTATAAAAATAAAAAAACATAAATAAAATAAAAACTAAACGTAAAATAAAAATAAAATACCCCCAAAAAAATAAAATAAAAATTAATTTAAATCCTAAACCTAAAAATAAAACTTAACATAAAAAGAAATAAAACCTAAACCTAAAATAAACAAAATAAAATAAACCTAAACCTAAAATAAAATAAATAAAACTGAAAACTAAACTTAAACCCTAAATTAAACAAAATAAAATAAACTAAAAATAAACCTAAACCTAAACAAAAAAATAATGCCTAAAAATAAACCTAAAACCTAAACCTAAAAAAATAAAATAAAAAACTAAAACTAAACCTAAAAAATAAAAATTAAAACCTAAACCTAAAAAATAAAATAAAAATAAAACTAAACCAAAACCAAAACCTAAAAGATAAACTAAAATAAATAAACCTAAAATAAAAAAACTAAACTAAATAAAAACAAAATAAACCCAAATAAATATAAAAAATATACCAAAAACCTAAACTTAAACTAAGTAAAACCTAAAAATAAAATAAATAAATAAACCTAAACCTAAATAAAAGAAAAACCAAACCTAAACTAAAACCTAAACCTAAACCTAAACCTAAAATAAAAAATAAAATAAACTAATAAAAATAAACTAAAATAAAATAAATAATACCAAAGTAAAAAATAAAATAAACCAAAGAATAAAACCTAAATAAAATAAAAGCTAAACGTAAAATAAAAATAAAATAAAAATAAAATAAACCTAAAATAAAGACTAAATAAAAAACTAAACCTAAAAAATAAACCTAAAAATAAAACCAAAATTATAAACTAAAAAAAAACTTAACCTAAATAAAAATAAAATAAACAAAATAAAATAAACCTAAACCTAAACAAAAATAAACTAAACCTAAAACTAAACTAAATAAAATAGAATAAACTAAAAATAAGCCTAAACTTAAACTAAAAAATAAAACCTAAAAAAATAAATTAAAAACCTAAACCTAAAAAATAAAAAATAAGACCTAAACCTAAAAAATAAAATAAAAATAAAACTCAACTAAAAATAAACCAAAACCTAAACCTAAGCCTAAAAAATAAATTAAAATAAAAAAACTTAAACTTAAATAAATAAACCTAAAATAAATAAACCTAAACCCAACCCTAAACTATAAACTCTAAACACTAAACCTACAACCCAAACCCTAAACCCAATACCCTAAACACCTATACTCTAAACCTTTAATCCTAAACCCTAAACCCTAAAATCTACAACCCTAAACCATAAACCCTAAACCCCAAACCCTCAACCCTGAACCCTAAACCCTAAACACTAAACACTAAAAACCTAAAAACCTAAACCTAAACTAAATAAAACCTAAACATAAAATAAATAAATAAACCTAAACGTAAATAAATTAAAGTAAAATAAAATAAAAACATAAATTAAAACCTAAACCTAAACCTAACCCTAAAAATAAAATAAAATAAAAAATAAAAACTAAACTAAAGTAAAATAAATAAAAATCTAAACTAAACAATAAAATAAAATAAACCTAAAAATAAAAAATCTAAAGAAAATAAAAATTGAACATAAAATAAAAAGAAAAAACCTAAAATAAATAAAATAATAACTAAATAAAAACATAAACCTAAAAAATAAAACATAAACCCTAAACTAAAAAAAACTAAACCTAAATTAAATAAAAAAACTTAAATCTAAACCTAAACTAAAATAAACTAAACTAAAATAATTAAAACCTAAAATAAACTAAACCTAAACCCTAAAGTAAATAAAATCAAATAAACTAAAAATAAAAACAAAAACCTAAACTAAAAAAATAAAACATAAAAATTAACCTAAAATAAAAACCTAAAATCTAGACTTAAAAAAATAAAATGAAAACCTAAACCTAAACCTAAAACTAAAAAATAAAACCCAAACCTAAAAACTAAAATAAAAATAAAAAAAAAACTAAAAAAAATGAAAATCTAAACCAAAACCTAAAAAAACTAAAATGAAAAACTAAAACTAAAATAAATAAACCTAAAATAAATAAATAATATTAAATAAAAATAAAATTAGCTTAAATAAAAATAAAAAATAAAATAACTAAAATAAATAAAAAATAGACTAAATAAACCTAAACCTACCAATTTATTGAATAATAAATAAAAAAAAAACTAACCCTAAACCTAAACTAAACCTAACCTAAACCCTAAAACCCTAAACAAACAACCCTAAACCCTAAACTAAACCTAAACCCTAACCCTAAACCCTAAACCCTAAACCTAAACCTAAACCTAAAATAAAACCTAAACTAAAAATAAACTATAAACCCTAAAATATCCCTAAACTGTTAACTAAACCCTAAACCCTAAACCTCAAACTCTAAACCCTAAAGCTAAACAGGACCAACCTAAACCCTAAACCCTAACCCTAAACCCTAAACCTAAACCCTAAAGCATAAACCATAAACCCTAAACCATAAATCCTAAAAACATAAAAACCTAAACATAAACTAGATAAAACCTAATAATAAAATAAATAACATAAACCTAAATAAAATAAAATAAAATAAAAACCTAAACTAAATTAAAAAATAAAATAAACTTAAGAATAAATAAAACTAAACAAAATAAAATTAAAATTAAACCAAAATAATAAAATAAAACTAAATAAAAACCTAAACCTAAAAAATAACCCTAAAAATAAAACTTAAAAATAAATAAAAAATAAAACCTAAATCCATAACTATAAAAAACCTAAACATAAAATGAAAATAAAATAAACAAAATAAAATAAACCTAAACCTAAACTAAAATAAACTAAATTAAAATAAACAAAACCTAAGCCTAAACCTAAACCTAAACCTAAACTAAATAAAATAAAATAAACTAAAAATAAACATAAATCTAAATTAAAAAATTAAACCTCAAAACAAACCTAAAATAAAAACCTAAAACCTATACCTAAAAAATAAAATAAAAACCTAAACCTAAACCTAAAAATAAAAAGTAATACTTAAACCTCAAAATAAAAATAAAAATAAAACTCAACTAAAAAATAAACCTAAACCTCTAAAATAAATATAAATAAAAACTTAAACTATAATAAATAAACCTAAAATAAATAAACTAAACTAAATAAAAATAAATAATAAACCTAAATAAAAAAAACTCAAATAAATAAAAAATAAACTAAATATACCTTAAACCCTAAACCCTAAACTAACTCAAAAACCTAAACCCTAAACTAACCCTAAACCCTAAGAATAGGCAGAACCATGACGGTAAGAACATCACAGTTAACAAGGCTTAGTCTATATCTGGTAGTGGAGGAAAAGTCAGACGTGGCAGTTATCACAGTGATGGTGGGGGATCTGAAGGTTCTGGTGGATATAGAGGTGGTGGTCGGAGTAGTGGTAGTTATGGAGGCGGGAGGAATGATGGAGGTTACAACTGTGGTGGTGGCGGTGGGAGAGTTCGGGGATATGATGGCAGATCCCGCTACTCCAGAAGCAATGGTCGTTCTTATGGGAATTATAGAGACTAAAAAATGGCCAATCTAATCTGCTCCTTATGGAATGGTGTTTTTATAGTTGAGATGATTCTACTGATCTAGGGATTTTGATTTGCTCTATGGGTGCTCATTTTTTGTCTATGTCGTCACTTCTGTCTTAGAAAACTTGTGGTGCTACTTGGTTGATGAAATGAAAAAGAAGAAATGTTGAATATGAATTTGTTCTCTATTAAAAAAACCTGAAACCCTAAACCCTCAACCCTACACTGTAAACCCTAAGCCTAAAACCTAAACCCTAAGCCCTAAAACCTAAACTAAAAAAAAAACTCAACTAAGAAATATACCTAAACCTAAAAAATAAACTAACATAAATAAACTAAACTAAATAAAAATAAAAAATAAACCTAAGTAAAATACATAATGAAATAAACCAAAATAAATAAAAAACTAAATAATCTAAATAACTTATAACCTAATTACTAATTTTAATTAAACCTAAAAATCCTAAACTCCTAAACCTAAACTTAAACTAACCTAAACCCTAAACCTAAATTTAAAATCAAACCTAAACCTAAACCTAAACTAAACTTAAACTTAAACTTTAAACCCTAAATCAAACTAACCCTTAAATCTAAACCCTAAATCTAAACTAAACTCTAAACTAAAACTATAAACTAAAACTAAAACTTAAATCCAACCTAATCTAACCTAAATTCAAACTAACTCTTAAATATAAACCCTAAACTTAAAAAACCCTAAAACCCTAAACCTAAACCTATAAACCTAAAACCCTAAACCTAAACTAAAACCTTCACCTAAAACCTAAAATCTAAACTTAAACCTAAATAAAACCACAAAAATAAAATAAATAAATAAAACCTAAACCTAAATAAAATAAAATAAAATAAAATAAAAATTAAACTTAAACCTAAACCTAAAAATTAAATAAAAATATAAAATAAAAAATAAACAAAATAAAATAAATAAAACCAAAATGAAACTAAAAAATAAAACCTAAATAAAATAAAATAAAATAAACTAAACCTAAAATAAAAGTAAACTAAACTCCTAAACTAAACCCTAAAACTAACCCTAAACCTTAAACCTAAACCTATAACCCTAAACCCTAAACCCTAAATCCTAAAACCCTAAACTCTAAACTGTAAAACCTAAACCCTAAACCCTAAACCCTAAATCCTAAAACCTTAAACCCAAAACCCTAAATGCTAAACCCTAAAACCCTAAACCCCAAACCTTAAACCCTAAACCCTAAAACCTAAAACCTAAAACCCTAAACCCTAAACCCCAAACCCTAAACCTTAAAATTTAAACCGTAATCTAACTTTAAACCCTAATCTCTAAGAATGGATAAAACCTTGATGGAAGGAACATCACCATCTCATCAGGCCACCAGGCTGAAGGAGGAGGTGAAGGCAGTGGGGATCTGGTGTGTGGATATTGAGATGGTGGTCAGAGCAGTGGTGGTTATGGAGGTGAGAGGAGTGATGGAGGTTACAGCCGTGATGGTGGCTGAGGGAGAGATCTAGGATACTATGGCAGATCCTACTACTCGGGAGGTGGGGGTGGTTCTGATTTGAATTGGAGAAACTACATAACGTCTAATCTGATCTTCTACTTATGGAACTCTATCTTTACAGTAGAAATGATTCTACTTATCTAGAGATTTTGATTTTCTTTATGGGTGCTCATTTTTTATCTATGTCATCACTTGTGTCTTTGAAAACTTGGGGTGCTACTTGGTTGATGAAATCAAAAAGAAAAAATGTTGAATCTAAATTTATTCTTTATTAAAAGAAAAACCTCAAATCTTAAACCTTAAACCCTAAACTAAAACTTAACCCTAAACTTAAACCCTAAACCCTAAACCCTAAACCTTAAAAACCCTAAACCCTAAACACTAAACCCTAAACCCTAAACCCTAAACTCTAAACCGTAAGCCCTAAACTCTAAATCCTAAAACCTTGAATCCTAAACCCAAAACCTAAACTTAAACCCTAAATCCATAAACCCTAAACCCTACAACCTAAACCCCTAAACCCTAAATCCTAAACCCTAAACCCCAAACCCTAAACCCTAAACCCTAAACCCTAAACTAACCCTAAATCTTGAATAAAGATGTAATTAACAATATATCTAAAGAATGTCCTAATTCTAGCATAGTTATGGTATCTAAAGAAAGTGTCTTCAAGTGACTTTCCCTTGACTATTAAAGATTTGAATACCATAAACTGTAAACCTAATTATATTATAATACCCTATATTATAGTATAATGTAGCATCATATATTTGAGAATGTAGTGATGTGTTTTTGGATGTTATAAGATGTTTTAAAATGTCTTAATATATTATGTCATGGTTCCCTAAAGTCTATATTAATATAAATCATAAAAATATTGATTTAATAAATTAGATGATGAAATTTATTAAATTTGAAGTGGAAATTAGGTTGTAGTGCTAAAGGTGAGCTACACCACTTGTAGTCTAGAAAGTAAGATTTTATGTTCAAAATAAATATTATATGTTGTAGAAAAGTATAGATATCATAATATATTGTTCTACATATTTTAAATTCTTTCAATATTTTACAAATGATTTTACTAGCATTATTTATGAAAATGTTGATTTGGACTTAAAATGGTGGAATTTGGCCAAATTCATAATAGGTAGAGCATGGCATCATAATATATTATTTCAATTTAAAATATGTAAGATAAAATATATAGTTCTTATTATTTAGACTAATTTTATGATTTTTTTATCTTAAGCAATCCCTTGTGATGTTATATGCAATATAATATAATATAATATGTTATAGTGTATTATAATGTAGGATGCCATAACATAATGTAGCATCATGCATTATAGCAAACTATTGTGTATTACTACTTGTTGTTTAGGGTACCACCATTAAAAATCCCAAATATATAAGAAAGTACAATATAGCGTTAAGACAAATGTTTTCTACCCCCAAGATATAATACATTGGGTCAAAACTCACAAAAATGCTAATTTGAAGGTTGAGATGGAAGAATTTGGCCAAATTCACATCACACACCAAGAAGCAACACCAAAATTATGCTATTTTGTACCATTTCTAATAGAAAAATAACAATTTAACATCGAAAATGATCATTATTCATATTTTGAGAAAATTTTGTTCTTTGTTCCTTTTAAGTGATTCTAATGAGGTGTAATGTTAAATGATATATTATATTATAGCAAATTATAATATAACATCATATATTATAATATAATATAGTATGTTAATTAACACTATAATATTTTTAGCATGATATTATGTAGTTAGTTTGAGCTTGCATGATCATAAATCATAAAATGTTGATTATAATGTTAAGAGGTTGTAATTTGAACCAATACATTGTTAGGCTTTTGGTTAAAGTATTAAAGGTGCACATAAGAGAAGAAACAAGAATTGATGAGAATTTCATGCTAAGGAAATGGAGGGAGATCCGCTAGGGGATCACACACATGCATTGGACATGACATATTAGGGGTCTACGTCGAGGGCATAGAAAAAAATTTGCTGTGGATATGGTTTGAATTTGACTTGATTATATGATTTGTGGAAAGAAGATTCCCTAGGGATAAGAATCTATAATCCATTAAGGATTAAGATCGAATCGACTTTAATTTGTTCTATTTTAATTGATGTGGAGGCACATCTTCTAGAGATATGGGCTCGAGTCTACTAGGGATCAGGTATATGAATATTCCACTAGGGAAGCAGGTTCGAGCTATCCGCTGGGGATTGAGATTTGAGTTTGATTTCATAGGTTTAAGTGGGGATGTATCCACTAGGAATAAGAGTTTGGTTAGATTTCTTTGATTTAGACTATATTGGGGGAGTTGGTTTATTTTGGCTCTAATAGGGAGGTTGATTTTGAATTTGATTTATTTTCTTGAGTTGTTTATATATGATTTGGGGCTCTAATGGGGGAGAAACGATTTGATATAACTCCATCATATTAGGTTTAATTTAATCACGAGTTAATGTATGGACTTTTGGTGTGATGGACCCAGAATATATCATTGACCTACCTGGGTTTACAAATCCAAAGGGATAGTCTAGTATGGGGTAGAGCTAGCCAACCTAAGGGGTTTACCTTTTCTATGTACAATGGCGTCTAAGAAGAAGGCATAGACTTACATCTTCCAAAGTGAGGAACAACCATTGGGGTATTTGTTGGATGCACAACAAATCGATCGACCTTGGGTGAATCTTGAGTCAATGCTAAGGACTTATGTCAACTCAAAGTAGTCGATTAATTTTATCTTAGTTTCATGTGATTTGATATGGTTTGTTTGGTTTAGTTTTATTTTTAATTGAGGGAATATCCCCTGGGGATGTGAGCTCAGTCAAATTTGTTAGATTTAATTTAACCATGTCGGTGTGCGATATGGTTCTTAAAAATAAATAAAATGATACAGTATCCAGTAGCATCTAAGATGAACTAATGACCCTTGGAAGAAGGAGGATCAATCGACTCACTATGCCAGTACCTCAACACTTGAATGGCCATAAGGCCAATGTAGGATGTAGAATGTTGGGTGGTTTGTGTAGGACCACACTGTGTCTTTGACATTGGTGGCATCGCCTAGCTATATCCATGCAATCTTTGATCATCGATGGCCGGTAGTATCCTAGTCTCTTGATCTTGGTTTTCATCTTCAGACCGGATTGGTTGGCTCCACATAATCCTAAGTGTACCTTAATCATAATCTTATGATCTTCGTGCTTGTCTAAATAATGTAACAACATATGATCGAAAGACCACTAGTAAAAGACACCATCCGCAAGAGCGTAGGAAAGTGCACTTTGCTTCATCTACTGGGCTTGGGACTTCTCTTGAGGTAGTTTGCCTTTATTTAGGTAATCTATGAATGGTTGTCTCCAATCTAACTCCTTGTCCTTCTTTGCAATGGCAACCTCCCCTTCAGGAGAGTACTTTTTGATGAGTTCAATATTAATAAGGGATAAGAATTGTCTATTTTGGACCTTTATTGATATGGGCGCATCCTCCATACATGTCAACTCCTTGGCACGCTTGGCTAAAGCATACACTACAACATTCTCTCCTCGAGGAATCTTATAAATGGTAACCTCTGGATTTGGGCCAAAAACTCCATGGTGTACTTGTGGTAGTGATGGAGCTTGAACTTTATAACCTTATAGGACACAACAATTTGGTTGATAACTAGTTAAGAATCCATGAAGATGTTGATGTTTTGGATGCTTAGAGTAATGGTTTACTCCAGACTGGCAAGTAGAGACTCATATTTGGCTTCATTATTAGTGCAAGAATTGGGCAGATGATATGAGAATCTCATCACATCATGATCCAGAGTTAAGAGAACTACTCATACTCCTGCCATTCCTAGAATAGTAGATTATGGTTCTTCTCCTCTTTCAGAGGAAGCCACACCATTAAAGTACATCTCTAAATGGTGACTGCTAGTATCCCCTAAGTTCATGATTTATTCATCGGGGAGATCATCACTTAGCGGAGAGTTAGGGGGAAGTTAGTGTTATACTAAGAAATCCATTAGCGCTTATTCTTTCACGGCACAGAGGGATACGAAGGTAATGTCAAACTATGAGAGGATCATGGACCATCATGCCAACTATTCAAATAGCATTGGCCATCTCATGGGATACTATAGTGGATTGATCCTAGAGATTAAGTTCACCTTATGAGGAAGCATGTAGTTCTATAGCTTTTGGGATGCAAAGATTAAAGCTAGGCAATGCTTCTCAATGGGTGGATAATTAGCCTCAGTAGAGATTAGATGATGGCTAAGGTAGTAGAGTGCATTTTCCTTCCCTTCATCATTGGCTTGAGCCAATAAAGCACCAAGAGATTCATCTAACACAGTAGTGTAAAGTATGAGTGGCTTGCCCTGGATAAGGCTGCTAAAATTGACGATGTCATCAGGTAATGCTTGATGTCTTCGAAGGTAAGCTCACACTTGTCATCCCACTTAAACTTGGCATCCTTTTTGACAAGTGTTGAGAATGGTTAACATCTTCCCGATAGGTTAGATATAAAGCATCTTAGATACTCCAACCACCCTTAGAATGATATAAGTTGAGTTAAATTTTTAGGGGGTGGCATTTCTAATATCATCTTGATCTTCTCCGGATCGATTTTGATTCCCTAGTGTCAGATAACAAACCTAAAGAATTTCCTTAAAGCTACTTCAAATGCACACTTTAAGGGGTTCATTTTGAGGTTAAATTATCTTAACTATCTGAAAACTACTCTCAAGTCAAAGAGATGGTCATCCTTTTCTCTACTTTTGATGACAAGATCATCGACATAGCACTCATCTTGATGTTGAATAAGTTCCAAGATTGAGTAATACTAGTATGTAGCAGCATTTTAAGATAGAAAGGCATGACCTTATAATAATTTTTGATTGGCTAAGTAGAGTTTTTTTCTTGGATGAAAGGCATCAATCGGTTTCTTGATTTCATAAATGGTATTATTCTATGTCTAATTGCATGCATCTAAGAACTTGATACAATTATTGTAGGTTATATTGCTAGTTTATGGACCTGCATTAGAGCCAATCAGGGAATCTCTTCATAACTCCATGAAAAGTAGTCCTTAAACTCATTCAATAGCTAAGTTATTGGTTTCAATTTCATTCAATAAAAATTGATGTATGTCGAGGCATCTTCTACGTTCTAAGTTGATTTCCTTGAGCTCATCGATGGTGACTTTATCTCTTCTCAAACTGGTGGTGCATGTTTGACTTCAAAATCATTTGGATCATCGGTTTCTAATAGCTCCTCAAATAAGTTAATGTGATTTGAAAAGAACTTATCGATTCCAAATGATTGGTGATGACTAAGCGATCATCATCATCTGGACCTATCAATCTAGTCATCTTGATTGAGAGCTTTTGCATTTGTTCTTCCATATTCTTTCGAAGTAATCTGACTTGTGCTTTGACCAAGTATGTGGGATTAACCCTTTCTTTGCTAAATTATGAACACAAGGCAAGTCCCAATCAAAAGGTAATTCTATTAAATCTTTATATGAATCATCCTCAAGTTCTACATCAATTTCTTAACTTGAGGATGATGCTCCCAAGAACTTCGAGTCTTCACACGTATGACTTAGGGGCTTCCTTACCAAACCCTCAGCTTTTTGAGAGGAAAGTTGGTTTAGAGCTAAGGTTCCCAACTGATGCCTAATTGTCTTACATATAGATTTGGATACACTTATGCTTTTCTTTGGAGCTTGATCTTCATCATTATCTGGCTCAAGTGTCACCTCCAAGGAAGTCTAATGTTGAGAAAAATTGGTTGGTGTGCTAACTATGTAAGACTCATCTTATGAAATAGATTTTAATTCTATATGGATAGCAGGTGTGCTCTTGGTAGTTGGGACATATTTTCTATTAGGTGGCTAATAAAGAGGTTTTCCACCCCTAGGACTGCCTCTAAATTGGCCTCTTCCTCTGCCTGGTGGAGGTTAGGTCATCCTACCCATATGTTTGAATGAAGTAACAAACTAATGTTAGGTTTCACTTCCTCCTCCAAGTCTATTTCCGCTCCCTTTTATTGCTTTTTCATTTTTATCTTTTCTTTTCTTTTTCTTTTTCTTTTTTTATTTTTAAACTTTGGCCAAGTTCACAAGAATAGACTTGTTGATTTTTGAGGGAGGTAGTAAGCCACATCCTCATACATGTTGACCTCATAAATTGTAAATGGCTTGAGATCTCCATTGACATAGTAGGCGATCCCACCTCTCATGAACATCATACAGTGATGTAGAGAGGATGAAACTATGTTGTTCTCATGTATCCATGGTCTCCCAAACAAAGTGTTGAAAGATGTATCTGAGTCTTTAATATGAAACTTGGTTTCAGTCTTCCAATCATCTATCTCCAAACTTGAGTCTTCTAGAACACTAAGACTTCTAGTCATAAGACACTTCTAACAATTAGGTAAACACTTAACTAAGCTAAAGACTTAGAAGGGTTAACCATAGGATTATGTTATGCCTTAGGGGATAATCCACCTACTCTACAACCCAAATCCAATCCATGTTCACATTCTCAAACCAAACCTTAAGTTGAATTCGAACATCAAATTCAAATCCAAATCCAAACCCAAATTTCAAAACCAAAAGATTGAAGCCCATGATTAAATCCAAACTTGAAACCCTTCTTAAGCCATATGACCTATCCCATGGACTTATCAAACCTTAATCCAAATCAATCCAAAATCAATTTATTTTCTCATAATCAATTTATATCTTCAATTATATTCCTAAATATAAATCAAATCTACATTCAAATGATCAAAGCGAAATCAAACTAAATAAAATTAAATCAAAACCCTTCTTAAGCCATATGACCTATCCCATGGAATTAGCATAATCTTAATCCAAATCAAGTCAAACTCAATTGATTTTCTCATAAATCAATCATATTTTTAATCATCTTCACAAATTTAAATGAAATATACATTTAAACCATCAAAACCAAATCAAACCAAATCAAAATCTAAACCTAAGCCACTGACCCAACTCCATGGACTTAGCAAAATTCGTTCATTACAAAACCTAAATTCAATTGATTTTCACATGAATCAATCATAGTTTCAATCATATTCACAAATAGAAATGAAATCAACCCAAGTCAAACCCAACTTAACCCTTTTGACTTGAAATGTTCAAATGAACCAAAACCCATTTGAACCTGAGCCAATTTCAATTGAATTTATATATCAATCCCAAATCCATATATAAATTCAACCAAAACAAGCTCAACCCAAAGTCAAGCCAACTAAACCCAATTGGTCCACTTGACCCAAAGTGGCTAATTTGACATATTTGAGCCAAGTTCTAATCCTACCAAAATTGGATTGAACCAAGCCCATCAAAACCTCCCATCATGATTATTGATCACCCTAGGTTGATCAATTATCCTAAATTGGTCAAACCAAGTCAACTTGGTCATTTGACCAAGTCAACCCCTATATATGAAACCCAAACTAGCCAAATTTCAACCTAAGCCAAATCCCAAACAAATCATACCAAATCAAAATCAATATTTGAATATAACTTGACCTTCAGTTGAGTCAAACCAATCCCAATTGGCCCTCTTGACCTAAGTTGACCCAAATTATCCTAGAATACCAAATTGGGTCAAATCAAAATATAAACCAAATTGATTGCAACCAATGGCTCAAGTTCATTCCAAATTGATTGTTGAACTTGACCAAAGCCATGTTTGGACCCAATTGAACTCAATTGACCTACTTAGCCCAAATTGACCTAATGGTTCAAGTTGGCATAATTCAAAATCAAATCCAAATTAATTGAAACCAAAGTGTACAATCATCTTCAATTGGTCAAATAAACCCAGACTAACACCTAACTCAAGCCAATTTGGTCAAATTGGTCAACTTAACCCATTTGACCCAAATTAATTCAAATGAGACAAAATCAAATCTAAGCCAAACTAAACCAAACCAATTTAACCAAAAAATCCCAAATGATCATATGAACTTGGCCCAACCCTTGGTTTGACCCTACTTGACCAATTGATCAACTTGACTCAACCTAACTCAATTTGACCTGAATGAGTCAAATTGAGCCAAACCTAACCAAATCAGCTCCAATTGACATGAAATTTGGGCTAACCCACTTTTGGCTCATTTAAAATCTGCCTAAATCAAATCTAATGTCAAATGATCATTCTACCCTTGGGTCGAGGGAACCATATGTGACAAATCACCCATGTAAGTGTCCTCGGCTACATGGTACTCTCCCACTGGTCCACCTAGGCACCTAGGACATTGTCCAACCTGACCCAATGGGTGGTTGGGTCGACCATGACCCATGGGAGTTGTAATCACCTCACCCTCCCCACTAGAACATTTGAAACCCATAGGACACCCATGATTCCTCCTTAGTAGCCACCTCCACACCTTCAACCAACCAAGTCAAGCCAACTCACCACCTCCCTATCACCCATGACTCCCTAAGATGGTCGGATGGCCACTAGAAGCCAAACTTGATCCCACCGTCCAATCAAGAAAAAGAGGGGTATACACCCCCTCATTTCCACTCAAACACACACAAAAATCATTCCTTAGAGCCTTAGCTACCCAAGATAAGCTATTAGAGCCATTCCCTAAGCTCCTAAGCTCATTCCTCGATCGAAAAATGCCATTCCCATCCATTCTAAAATAGAACACTTCCCCATTTCTCCATCAAACTCAAATTAATTTTTTGTGTGAATGAATTATCTCTCAAGCTTCGAGCACTAGAGGTGGAACTTGAAAATTGAAATGCTCCAAATCATCAATTCATGGCCTTCTAAGCGAACATCAAGGAATTGATCCAATTGTTACTTCATTGAAATTCGCCTCCTCTAGATGAAGCTTCCTTAATCATTCAAGCCTATGATCTTGAGCTTCAATGAGGTATGCTTCCAAAATTGATCCTTAGGCAAAAATGGGTTGGAGCTTTTTGAAGGAAACTTGCATCTCATGTGACCTTGATTGTTGGATCCCCTTCAATCAATGTCATGAAGATGTGGGAATCTTTTGGAGTTGATCCGAGCTTAGGTATGCTCAGATCAAGAGAGCAATGGGGGATGAACTCCATTCTCAATAACTCGCATGACATTAGATCACGTACCGTCTATTCCACATGATCAGAACCTACGATCATGATTAGATCTGCTAGATCGATCTGATTTAATCCTATTAAGTTGTGGGATTAATCGTAGCCGATCTTAGATGGCGGATGAAAGCACGTTCTCCACATGCGTGTGATAAGTTTTAAGTAGCCAATCGGTGCCATGAAGTGAATGTGTGTCATATGATTAGGATTTTAATTAAGATTAATTAATAATTTTAATGGCTGAAACTTCTAAAAATCATAACAAAATCATAGAGAAATAAAAAATGCAAATAAATACTCATTTTAAAAGTATTTTTAGAGTATAATTAATTAAAATGATCTTAACTAATTTTGAGCGGTAATTAATTAAAAAAATTAATTAGCTTAATTACTCCTTAATTACATGAGCAATTAATCCCAAATTTTATAAGTTAATTTAATGGGATGACCTCTACCTCCCATGATTTTCTTGGGATTTATTACTCACTTAATTAAGAAAACTAACTTATTAAACCTTAATTACTCTTTTAAGTTAATTAATGATTAACTAATCTCATGAATAGTAATAAATTGGTTAATTAAGTTTATTAATCATTGTTCAACGGTAAGTGAACTAAGGAATAGGGTTGGGACCCCTTTCTCTAAGTTCATTCACCCTTTTTTAAAATGAAATTAATTAAGATTTAAATAATTAATTAAATCACTTAATCAAATTAAATTCATAATCACATCAGACCTTAATTAACTGAATCATGGGGTAGATCTTTAAGTGATTAATAACCTAAAGGAGTTTAATGAAATTATGTTTAGTCCATATGTGTGGGAAAACCATAAGAGTAATGAATTAAGTTCTATAATCTAAATAACTATTAATCATGATCCAATTGCATTAGGCCCCTTTTATTTCCTAGGATCATTGCAAGTTTATTTTCCATGCATATCATGTTTGCTCATAATTATTTAGTTAATTACTTTTGAGAGGTAATTAAATCATCTAATTAAGGGTTCAACTTCATTAACCCATAAAATCAACTTAATTATATTTCCTTAAATTAAATCAAATCACTAATGTGGGAATGGGTTTAAAACATCAAGTGATGATTTCTCTTCTCCTCTTTAGATCAAATCAAATCCAAAACTTAATTAATAAAGAAGTTTTGGTTTGCTTTATATAATCTTATTTGATTTCATTTTCCTTAAGAACTAGTTTAGTTGAATGAATCACATGCTTATATTTGATTGTCCTCTTTCTAATCATGTTAAATTTGGTATGTCATTTGAATTCATGCATCCATATTTTTAAAATCAAGTAAAATAATATGGATTTCATTTATGTAAGCTTGCACGTGTTGATTTAATTTAATATATGTGTGGCTATTATCACTATTAAATCCAAATGTATTTTTCAAAAGCTTATAAATGAATAATAATATGTGTTATGTTGCTAGTTATAAATACATAAGAAATGCATGTGCTTATAGCTTAAGTGTATGAATGTTGAGTTCTCTTTCCATTCATTGTTGATCTATATAAGATTAAATTATAATGGGTATATAGTTTGGACATCCAGAGAACAGGCTTTAGCTTGAGAGGCCATTTAATTACCTCACTTCACAACAACACATTTGATTTCATTCTTATGTATTTCAAAATTAGAATTTGGATAGAGCTTTAATTCATATATATAAATGATTAAATCAAAATAATATATAATCATTGCATGGTTTTCTTTCCCCATCATCCATGTCCAAGAAAAGCAAGTATATGTTTTGAACATCCCAGGAATACTAGGCTTTAGTTAGCCCCAAGGAGGTCATTTGATTACCTGACTTCCCTAGTTTAATAATGACATGTACTTGCCTTGTATACGCATATGTGATTAGTTAATGAAAATCCCATTTTACATTAAATTGCATGCATTCATAATTGGCTAAGTGGTTAAATTAATTAGCCATAAGATTTGGAGCTTACTTCTTATGTTCATGTATACTAATTTACATATGTTCATGTATAAATGTGAATGCTCTTTTTGCAAGTTGCTTATATCCTTATGCATAATCCAAGTTAGGACAGGTGGGCTTAGTTACCTATGTGCAAGGTACTAAGTCAAAATTATAAATACAATTGCTTGGGATTATATGTATATTTAGCTAACATATATTTTGCAGGTGTAGTTATATTTACTTTTCCCACATAATTGTATATTTTGCAATAGAAATTAGGATTAGTGCAATGGGGGATTAGGATGAGCTGAGAAGGCTTTGTCATGGGGTGTCGAACTCTAGATTATGCACATTCCGTAATGTAAAGGCAATTTTCAATCATCTCTAGTAAGTATTCCGCTAAATGTTACTCTAAGATATCCTTGATGGCATGCCTCCTCTTTAGTAGTGGTTAAGCTAGCATATCTCTAGATCAAGTAAGGCCATGATTAGAGATTCCCTCATCTTTTTGGATAAGATAAGGGCATCATATGCTTAACTTATGGATACTTTCTAAGGTAAGCTGGGACATTGTAATCACTCGGCTTGGTCCTCCACAAGCATATCCATGGGTGGAGCATCCTATGGAAGCTATCTACTCACTAGAACTAATGACTTGCTTACACTTATCACGGTGGTACCCTAGGTAGAACTTTGCCCTTTGCATAGGTTGACTTCAATGACTTCTTAGAATGATGAGCTTGTGGAAAGTTCTACCTTCTCATTGGGCATACCTACAACATTTCCTATGGGATCCCCAGAGTCAGTTAACTCCAAGTCAATCTCGGTGAATTGATTGAGAAGGAAATCAGATCTGATTAGAAAGGAAAGGATGTAACTACTAGAGCTATTATTTTAATTAAGACTGGAGAGCTTTCAATAAGAATAAAAAAAAGCATCGAAAGTAGACAATATATAAAAGAATCGACTTTACGCATTAATTTCATTTTGGGTGGAGTACATGATAAAAATTAAGTAGAGTAAGGGATTTAGTGTCCTTATTAGCAGATACAATGCTCCTGGTGGTAGAAGAGGAGATAGTAGAAGAGATGGTAGCTCCAACGGTGGAGGGATTACTGGACACAGACAGTAGCTACGCTAAACATAAAATAAAAAATAAAATAAAATAAAAAATAAACAAAATAAAATAAATAAAACCTAAAAATTAAACATAAACCTAAACTTAAACTACAATAAACTAAACATACAATAAAAAATAAACAAAATAAAATAAACCTAAACCTAAACCTAAATTAAATAAAATAAAATAAACTAAAAATAAAGATAAAGCTAAACTAAAAAATAAAACCTAAAAACGAACCTAAAATAAAAACCTAAAACTTAAACATAAAAAAATATAAAAGAAACCTAAAAATAAATAATAAAACTTAAACCTAAAAAATAAAATAAAAATAAAACAAAACAAATAAATAAACATAAACCTAAACCTAAAAAAAACTAAATTAAAAAACCTAAACTAAAATAAATAAACTAAACTAAATAAAAACAAATAATTCCTAGATAATAAATATAAAAAATATAAAATAATAAACTACTAAATAAAATAAAATTAACCTATAAAAATAAAATAAAATAAACTAAATTAAAAATAAACTAAATAAGCTTAGGCTTTGTTGGTTTGCTTGATCCTGGAGCCACTGAGCATGCCCTATCCTGGGCCACTGCGCCTGACCCTGAGCCCTAGGCCTAAACCCGGGTCTGACCCTAGCTGACCACTAACCAGGCCACTGAGCCACTAAACCACAAAACTGGGCCACTAAAGCTCTAGGCCAGGCTAAGCCTGACCCTGATCCACAGGCCCTGGGCCTACCCTGGCCTGGATCCTGGGCCCTACCATGAGCCTAAAGGCCCTGCACTTACAAATCTGGACCCTGGACCATAAACCTAAAACAAAACTGAGCTAAAATAAACCAAATTTAAAGATAAAATAAAAACTGAACTAAATGGGATTTAAAATAAAATTAAAACCTAAATATAAATAAAATAAAATAATAAAATAAACTAATATAGAGCTAAAAATATATAAAATAAAACTAATTTTAATAATAAATAAACCTATAAAAATAAATAAAATTAAACATAAAATAAAATAAATAAACCTAAAATCAAATAAAACTAAATAAAACCTAAACCTGAAAATAAAATAAAACCTAAAAAAAAAAAAAATTAAAAAACCAAAAAAAACTTACATACTAAAAAAAATAAACAAAATAAAATAAACATAAAGCTAATACAATAAGCTAAACTAAAATAAATATCCTCAACCTAATCCTAAAATAAACTAAACCACAAAAACCTAAACAAAATAAAATAAAATAATCTAAAAAAATAAAAAGCTAAACTAAAATATAAAACTTAAAATAAACCTAAAATAAAACCTAAAACCTAAACCTAAAATAAAATAAAAACTAAACTTAAACCTAAAATAAAAAAACAAAACCTAAACCTAAAAGAAATAAAATAAAATAAGACTCACCAAAAATAAACTTAAACCTAAACTAAACTAAAAGAAAAACTAAAATAAAAAAAACTAACTAAATAAATCTAAAATAAATAAATAAACAAATTAAAAAATAAAAATAAACATATGTGAATAAAAATAAAATAAACTAAAATAAATAAAAATAAACTAATTAAAGTAAACAAATAAAGAAGAAATCTTGAATCTGATTTTCTCTAGAGAAAATAAAATAATAAAAGACCAAAACACTAAGCCCAAAACCCTAAATCCAAAACCAAAACACTAAACCCTACCAAACTAAATGCTAAACCTAAAATAGGCCCAAACCTGAACCTGAGCCTACCCTAGGCCAAAAAACCTAAACCCTAATTAACCCTAAACCAAAATGCTAAAACTTATAAATAATACAAAATAAAATAAATAAAATCTAACCAAGATAAAATAATCAATAAAAAATAAAAAAACTAAAACAAATCTAAATAAACCTAAAGAAAATAAAAAAAAATAAAATATAAACTAAAATAAAATAAATAAAACCTAAACTAAACTAAAAATAAAATAAAAACTAGCTAAATAAAATAAAAATAAAATAGATAAAATACTAAATAAAAACATACATAATGATACCTACCAAAAGAATAAATAAAATTAACCTAAACCCTACTAAAGAAAACCAAAAATAACAAGATAAAATAAACTAGCCTGAGCTAAAATTACTAAGATAAATACCTAAACCTAGGCCTAAAAATCCTCCACACTAAATAAAGATAATGACTAAAAAAACCTAAATGACAAAAATAAAACCTAAAAATATAAAAAAATATAATAAAGAATAATAATATAAAGCTAAACTAAACTTAAAAAAAAAATAAATCACCTAAAGATAAAATAAAATAAAACTCAGCTAAAAATAAACTACGGACTTAAAATAAACTAAAATAAAAAATAAAATAAACATAAATAAAATAAAAATAACTAAAATAAATAAAATAAACTAAATAAACAAGAAATGTTAAATCACATGGTTGTTTTGTTAAAAACCAAAACTAAATTCTACTAAGGCACGGACCATGAGCTTAAACCTACCTACCCCGACCACTAGCCACTACCCACCCTGAGCCTGATCTGAGCCTACCCTAAGCCACCCTAGCCACTACCTGGGCCCCAAAGAAAATGACCCTGACCACTGAGCTCAAAAAAAAGCTAAAACTGAGCCTAAAAGATCTTAATAAATAAATCTAAAATAATAGCACTAAATACCACTAAACTTAAAATTTAAAACTAAAGGAAATAAAAAATAAAACTAAGCTAAAATAAAATAAATAAAACCTAAATTAAATGAAAATAAAAACCTAAATAATAAAAGAAATAAACCTATATAAAATTAAAATAAACATAATAAAATAAAATAAAACTAAATAAAAACCTAACCTAAAATATCAAACGAGATAAAATAAAATAAATTTTGAACTAAATTAAAAAAAACCTGGACTAAAAAATAAACTAAATTGAAACCTAAAACAAAATAAAATAAAATAAACTAAAATTAAACTAAACAAAAAAAACCTAAAAAATAAACCTAAAAAAAACCTAAAAAATAAAATGAAAATCTAAACCTAAACTAAAAAAATAAAAATAAACTAACTAAAATTAAAATGCTAAATTTTAAACATAAACATAAAAAATAAACTAAAATAAAACTAAGAAATAAACCTAAAATAAATTTAAACTAAATAAAAATAAAAACTAATCAAATGATTGAAACTATAATAAAATAAACTAAATAAAAATAAACTGTTGTTTACATTTTAAAATTTTAAGATTAAAATACCCTTCAACCCTGAGCTCTAAGGCCTAGGCTGACCCACCCAGGCCACAAGACCACTGAGCCACAGGCCACTGGGCCAAAACCATGAGCCTAGATCACCACTGAGCCCTGAGCCCTGGGCCCTCACTGGAGACAATGATGAGCCTAGGCCCACCCTCCCAGACCCTAAATACACAGGCCTTGGGACCTAAAACCTAAAAATACTGATAAATAAAACCTAAACCTAAAAAATAAACCTAAAATAAATAATAAAACATAAACCCTACTAAAAGACTAGGCCTAAAATAAAAGATAAAGACTACTAAGATAAACTAATAAAGATAAAATAACCTAAATGATTAAAATAGATTAAAAACTTAAAGAGTAAAAAAATAAACTAAAAAAATACCTAAAATAAACCTAAACTAAAAAAATAAAATAAAACCTAAACTAAACTTAAAATAAAAATAAAACTAAACCTGAATAAAAAATAAAATAACTATAAAATAAAAGCTAATCCTGACTAAAATGATTAAAATAAAACCTAAACTAAAATAAATAAACTTAAAAATAAAACAAAATAAAAATAAAATAACTAAATAAATAAATAAAACTAAATAAATGAAAGTAAATAAATAAAACTTGGTTTGCTTAATTAAAAAACCCTACCCTAGCCAAACTAATAAGATGACCATAAACCTACCCTATAAAGCCCTAGTTAACCTCCACTAACCACAGGCCTAAATAGCCTAACAGGCCCTAACTAAGATAAAACCCTAATGCCCTGGGCCTAGGCCCTAACCAGAGCTAAAACAGGATTAGGTGAAACTATAATAAAATTAAAACCACTAATAAAATAAAAGTAAGGCTAAACCTAGGCTTATAAGATAAAATAAATGAAAATACTAAAAATAGATAATAATAACCTAAACTACTACTATAAATAAATAAACCTAAAATAAATAAAACTAAATAAAAATTAAGATAATACCTAAATTAAGATAATAAACTAAAATAAAAACTAAACCCAACCACTTATCTAGGCAGCCTGACTAGGCTTAAGACTGCACCCTAGGCCACAGACCCTGAGCCTTAGGCCAAGCTAAGGCTTGGACCTACCTAAAACAAATCTTGAGCCCTGAGCTAAATGCTTTAAATGCTGGATTTTATTATGTTGAGAATAAACTAAAAATGGGTTAGTTGGACTAGGCCTGCGCACTGACCCTAGGCCCTCCACTGGGCCTAAAAAACCTAGGCCCTGAGCCACTACCTGGCTGGGCCCCAGAGCCTACCTGACCCACCCAGGCCCTACCCTGGGCCCTGGGCTCTGGGCCTGGGCCACTGGGCCCTGGGCCCTGGGCCTAACCACTTGACCTAGTATAAGACCTAAATAAATAAATAAACTTGAGCTATAAATATAAAAGATAAAAGCGTGAACTAAAAAACCTACCTAAATGATAAAATTATAAATAAATTAATTTAACCTAAACTACAAATATAAATAATAATGCCAAATAAGATAAATATACAAATAAAATAAATAATTCTTGACTTCTACCTAACTAGGCACTCCAAAAGATGCTGAGCCCTAGGCTAAACTAACATGAAACTGAGCCTGGGCCTAGGCCCTGAGCCCTGAGCCTATGATAAATACTTTAAATACGTTGGACATATCTTATCAGTTATGTTGAATCGTTCAGGCTTCCTGGGTGGCTTAAATTATACCCTAGCCTGAGCCACAAGAGCCTACCATAGGCTGAGCCTGGGCCCTAGGCCACTGACTCTCTGTGCCATGAGTAAGACCTGAGCCAATGATCCTATGGTGAGCCAGAATCTGGACTAAACCTACCCTACCAGACCATAAAACCTAAATTAAATGAATAAACTCACTAAAATTAAACTAAACAAGATACTAATACATGAACTAAAGATAAATAAATAAACTAAAAAGTAAAATAAAATAAACTAAGATAAATAAAGTAATAAATAAACTAAATAAACTTACTTGCCTTGTGATTCTAAAAACTGACTCTGATCAACCCTGAGCCCTGACCCTACAAATCCTCTAACCCTAAAAAAACCTAAAAATAAAAATAAACTTAAACCCTAAATACAAAACCTAAAACTAAAAATAAACAAACAAAATAAAATATAAACCTAAACTAAAAAAACTAAAAAATAAAACTAAACTAAAATAAATAAACTAAACCCAAAAATAAAATAAAATAAATTAAAATAAACTAAACCTAAACTAAAAAAATAAAACCACAATAATAAATGATAAAACCTAAAAAAGCTAAACCTAAAAAAAATAAAAACCTAAACTAAATTTAATTTAAAAATAAATCCACAAAATTAAATAAAAATAAAATCAACCAAAAATAAATCTGTTAAAAATAAATAAAACTAAACTAAATAAAATAATAAAATAAAAAAATAAAATAAAATAAACTAAAATAAATAAAAAAAATAAACTAAATAAATAAAGAAGAATGTTAAAGGTTCTCTTTAAAAACCAAAATCTAAAACCCTAAACTAAACGGATCTACCATAACCCTCTTAAAACCTAAACTACTGAGCACCAAATTCTGTCTGGCTAGGCCAAGATCTGAAAACCACCCAGGCCACTGGGCCACTACCCTCACCATATACTTCTCAAGGCCCTGACCCAATCATGCCCTGACCCTAAAATCTAACATGACCTACTAAATAAACCTAAAAAATAAATAAATATCTACCAATAAAAATATTAAAGCATAAATAAACTAAACCTAACATAAATAATAATAAATGAATACTAAAAAATATATAAATAAACACTAACTAAAATTAAAACCAATAAAATAAAATAAACCTAAATAAATTAAATAAACCTAAATTAAAATAAAAACTAAATAAACTAAACCTAAAAATAAATAAAAATAAACCTACTACTAAAACTAAACTTAAAATAAAATAAAATAAATCTAAACCTAATAAAATAACTAAAATAAATAAACCTAAACCTAATTAAAGATTAAAATAAAAAAAACTAAATAAACCTAAAAATAAACCTAAGAAAATCTAAAACATACCTGTGAAATAATATAAAAAACTTACTAAACCTAAAATAAAAAAATAAAACCTAAAACAAATAATTTATTATAAATAAAACATAAACTAAACTGACTTAAAAGGTTAAAAAAATAAACTAATAAAATAAACTAAACTAAATAAAATAAAATAAACTATCAAATAAAAAAATAAAACTATAATAAAAAAATATAAATACATAAACCTCTGGTTTGATTTAAAAAAAAATAAATACATGACTAGCACTAGACCATAAAACTGACCTGACCACTCAGGCTCAGGCCTGCTCTCTGAGCCACTGAGCCTTGACCCTACCTGGGCCCTAAACTGGTCAGAGCCCTCAAACCCTCACCCTGATCCTGAGCCCAACCAACTATGCTTGTGCCACTATCCAAAACCCAAAACTTAAATCACTATAAGACTAAAATAAATAAATAAACACTAAACCTAAATAAAATAAAATAAAATAAAACCAAATCCAACTGAGCTAAAACCTATCTAAACTAAAACCAAAATAAAATAAAAAACTAAATTAAAATAAAATAAAAATAAAAAAACCTAAACTAACAAAATAATCCTAAAAAAACCTAAATATAAAAAATTAAATGTAAAATAAAATAATATAAACCAAAATAAATAAAATAAAAGTAAATAAAAAAACTTAAACCTAAAATAAACTAAAAAATAAAACCTAGAATAAATAAAAAAAACCTGATCACTAGCTAAAATAAACAAAATAAATAAAACCTAAACTAAACTAAACTAAACTATAAAATAATGAAAACTAAACCTAAAATAAAACTACATAACCCAAAACTAAAATAAAATAAAATAATAGACTTAGATAAAAATAAAACTAAAATAAAACATAAAATAAAAAACTAAACCTGTGCTTAAAATAAAATAAAACTTAAACATAAAAAATAAAATAAAATAAACTAAATAAATAAATAAACCTAAAAACCTAAAAAATAAACTAAAATAAAACACTAAATAAATAAACTACCAAAATAAAATAAATAAAAATAAACTAAATAATAATAAAATAAAATAGAACCTGGGTTTCTAAAGACCTACCCTGACTCTATCCTGGGCCCTGACCCTAGGCCTAATATGACCTAAAAAAGACCCTAAACAGCCCTTAACTAAAACTCCCCACCACCACCCCACCCTAGGCCTCTGATAAGATAAACTAAAATAACCAGGCTTAAATATCCTAAGATAAATAAAGCTAAACCTACCTAAATAAATAATCAGTGCAAAATAAAATGGGTTAATGCAGACCACTGACCTAAACACTGAGGCTGGGACCTGGGCCTACTCCCTGGGCCCTGGGCCCTCTCTGGGCCCTGGGCCTGGGCCCTAAATGTCCTGTCCACCTACCTGACCAACCACTACCACTGACTTAAACTTAAACTAAATATAACCTAAATAAAATAAATAAACCTAAACCTATTATAATAAAATAAAATAAAATAAAATAGTTTAAACTAAACCTCTAAACCTAAATAAAATAAAATAAAACTAAACTAAATTAAAATAAAATAAACCTAAAAATAAAACTTATAAATAAATACTAAGCGTAAATAAAATACAACTAAAATGAAATAAAATAAACTAAATAAAATCTATATAAAATAAACATAAATAAATCAAAATAAATAAAATAAAATAAACCCTAACTAACCAAAACCAAAATAAAAATAAAGAAACTAAACCTAAATCCTAAATCTCCACAAAATATAACCTCCATAAACTAAATAAAATAAATCCAAAATAAGCTAACCTAAAATAAAACCTAAAATAATGTAAAATAAAACCTAAACTAAATCTAAAATAAAAACCTAAACCTAAAAATAAAAAATATAAACATAAAATTAAAATTAAAATAAAACTAAACAAGAAATGAACATAAACTAAACCTAAATCTAAAAATAAACTAAAAATAAAACCTAAACTAAAATAAATGAACTAAACTAAATAAAATCAAAATAAATCTAAATAAAATAAAATAAAATAACATATAAAACATGGACTAAATGACCTAAACTTGGGGTTTTGATAAAAAAAAAAATAGGCCTACCCTAGGCTAAATGCTGGGCCCTAGGCTGACCTCTAAACCCTCCCTAAGCCTCCACTCCCTGGGCCACTAGGCCCAAACCTGACCCAGCCTACCTCCTGACCCTGGGCTAAAAGCCCTAACTGACCCTACCTGACTTGCCCACTAAGTAAGACTAAAGAATCATAAATAATAAACCTGACCTAAATAAAATGTACCCAAACTAGGCAAATAAAATAAAATAATTAACAAAATAAAACTAAAATAAAATAAATATACATAAACTAAACTAAATAAAAAACCTATGATTAAAACCTAAACAAAATAAAAACTAAACATAAAATAAAAATAAAATAAACCTAAATAAAATAAAATAAAAACTAAATAAAAACCTAAACTTAAAACTAACCCTAAACCTACAATACTAAACCTACAACCCTAAACCCTAAACCTCACTCCTCTCTCTCCTCACCTGCGCGGCTCTCTCTGGCGATTTCATGTTCCTTCTCATTTTCCTTACGGTTTGGCCACCTCTCGGCCCTTCTCGATCGAATTTTTAGGTTTTTTGCTCTCAGTTTGGCTGCTTATGTGAGTTTACCTTGACCTCCAATGGGACGCCATCTTTCAGCAAATGCTTTTTTGAACTTGGAGATGGCTCCCAATTTACAAGGTATTATGGACCGACTCAATCTTCTCTTGTTAAATCCTTCAAAGATGCTATGGTAAGAACACTTGCTCTCTTGCTTTAGTCAACTTAATTTCTACTTCTTTGGAATCTTTGTAATGTGCTATCGATCTTGATGTGGAAAAAATGGCGAAGCCATTTGAGTTTTCATTAGTGGGTAAATTTTCATTAAATCGCCCGACACTTGATAATATACATTCCTTCTTTCATAGCCTAAAGCTCTCAGGTGTTTTCACTATAGGATTGATTGATCCTAGGCATATCCTTATTCAACTATCGAATGATTTAGACTACTCTAGAGTCTTTGCTCGTCGCTCCTATGTTGTGTACAATTGTCAAACGAGGCTCTTGAAATGGTCACCTCTCTTTGATGTCAAAGAGGAATCCCTTATTGTTCCTTTATGGCTAGCCTTTCCAAACATGAGGATACATTATGTTACCCATCAAGTCTTATTTGCGATTGGGGCTCTCTTTGGTAGGCCCCTTCAAATCGACCAAGCTAATGCCGCAAGATCTCGACCATCAGTTGCACGTATCTTGGTTGAGATTGATATTACCAAAAAGTATCCTAAAGAAGTTTGGATCAGTTCAAAAAATTTGGGTATAATCAGAAAGTATAATTTGAAAATTTCCCCATTTTTTGCATACACTGTAAGATCCATGGTCATGAACACTCTGAATGCTTTGTGTTACACCCTAATCTTAAAAAGAATAATTTGTCGGATCCTAAACCCTCTCTAGGAAATAAAAATACCAATAAGTTTGCTTATGTGCCTAAAGCTACTCAAAATGGAACTCACCCTCCTACCCCTACTCCTTTACTATCTAGATTTTGCCTGTTGCGAGCTTGGTAAAAATAATGATATTGAGGTTTGAGGAAACTAATGATAACTTATTTAACATTACTCCTACTTGTAATAATTTGGCATCACAAGACAATCCCTTCACTCATATGAACCATCATGGTGATTTGAATGGAAATCTCAAGTTGGATCAAAATCTCAAAACTAATTCTAGAATTGTTTTAAAAAATGTTGATACTTTGGTGGCGGACCAAAATTTGAATAATCATCATGGAAATGAGAATGAAATTTGTGCTACTAATGGTGTCACAACCTCTCTTTCTGTTACCGTTCAGAGTGATATCCATGCTAATCCAATTCCTTAACCTAACTCTGATATCAAAGAAGGAGAAATCACCATTAGGAATGCTTTGATAGACATTGCTCCTATTCAAAATATCACCAACCACTCCCTTTTTGATGGAGATACACTGGACATAGATAGGCCTTTTCAAACTGTTATTAAAAAAATCTCTTAAAGCTAGAATGCTCACTAATAGCTCCACTAGAATAACTTGATCTTCTCTAACTTCCCACAAATAATTGCCTCATGCTCTTTTTTTCTTCTCCTTCAATTTTTTAGTTATCTCTTTTCTTTTCTTTCCACCTTATTATGATTAATTTTCTTATTTGGAATGTTCAGGGTATTGGGACTCTCAATGTTTGCAATTGTGTTAGGAGCCTTTGTCGCACTCATAACATAACCTTACTTATTGTTATTGAGCCTTTCATTCACTCTTCTAAGATCACACATGTTGCTAGAATGCTTGGCTTTCAAAATTTCTTTTATAATATTAGTAATAAAATTTGGTGTTTTTGGAATAATTTAATCAAAATTTCCATCCTTGATGATCTCGAACAATTGGTTAATGTTCAAATCTCATTGGGTGAATTTTCTGCTCTTGGTTCCTTTATATATGCTTCTTATAATAGAGATGGTAGGAACATCCTTTGGGATCACTTAAGAACCTTCACCTTCTTGGTTAACAAACCCTGGTTAGTTGGGGGTGACTTCAACACTATTATCACTTCTTCAGAAAGGAGGGGAGGCTGCTCTCCTAACATCCATTCCATGGAAGACTTCTAATATGATCCTTTACAACTGATTGATATTGGTTTTAGCTCCCTATCGTGGCATAACTCTAGACTTTGGCGGCTTGATAGGACCCTCTTTAATTCCCTTTGGATCAATCAATGGCCCCTCAGAGCATTTGAGCGAACTTTGTGGACCATGCTCTCTTTTGATCTCTATCAAAACCTCTTTTCGATTCTTTCCTCCCTTCTCCTTTTAGATTCCAAAATATGTGGACCCAACATTGTGATTTCATTAATGTTGTTTCCACTAATTGGATAATTATTCACGGACAATTTAAAGGCATGATTCTTTGGCTTAAGCTCAAAAGACTTAAACAAAATCTAAATTGGTGGAACAAGCATCATTTTAAAATCTTTTTCCAATCTCAAAATTATGGAATAATTAGTTTGCTCCCTTGAAGATGTCTTGGCGATCTAGTAAGCTTGATGAGTTGAACACTGCTAAAGATAACTTGATTTATTCGAATATGGAGGAAAACCTCATCAAAGGCCACTAGCTAATGCGATGGTGGAAATACAAGGTATTTCCATGCTCTTTTCAACAAAGGAAAGCCTTAAACTCTATTCAAAAATCAAAAATATTTTAACGATAATTTGGATCAGCGATAAGAATGAAATTAAAGATTACGTCATACAACATTTTCAAAATTTATTAAACATCAACCCTCCAGAAGCCCTCTCCAACACACCTAATCCCCTATGATTACTAATGATGAGAATCATTTACTCACTTTGCATCCTACTGAGATTCGATAGTACTCTCAATAGCATGAACCGACTCATTCAGCGGCCATGGCTATATGACCCATTTTTTCAGCATTGTTGGCCTTTTATTAATCGACCTTGTTGATGTTGTTGTTGATTCTTTGATGGCGACTTTACAGATACTTTTCTAGCACTTCCATTATCCTCATTCCCAAAACTAATAATCCTGATTCTTGGGAAGATTTTAGACCTATCGGCCTTTGCACCTTCTTTCAAAAACTCATTGTTAAATTAATTAATAATAGGATAAGTCCGCTGCTCCCTAAAATTATTTCTCCTAACCAAAGCGGCTTCATTAAAAATAGAGCTATATCAGGCAATATCCTTCTTCTTGCCCAAAGTGGTTCATGACATTGATGTTCCTACTAGAGGTGGCAACATCCTCCTCAAAGTGGATATCTCTAAAGCCTTTGATAACCTCTCGTGGGATTTCCTCTTTCAAATCTTACATTTGTTTGGGTTTTCTGATAATTTCATCCACCTCATCAAAAACTGTATTACCAATGCTTGGTTCTCTGTTATCATGAATGGTGAGTCCCTCGATTTCCTTACTTCAAGGAATGGCTTGAGACAAGGAGACCCCCTATCACCCTCTCTTTTTATTCTTACTGTTGAATATCTTTCGAGGAGCCTGAATGATCTTTTCAATAAAAATCCTACCAAGTTTTTTAAAACTCATGGTGGTATCCCTGTTTCTCATCTCAATTTTGCTGATGATTTTATAATCTTTTGCAATGCCTCTATTCAGCACATTAAAACTATTAAGAACCTTTTGAATGAATTTGGCAAAGAAAGTGGCCTCTTTCTCAATGATGGAAAATGTTGTTTCATTCCTTTCACCAAAATCCCTACCAATAGGCTCAACCAAATCTTCAGAATTAGTAATTTTCAACTACATCAACTTCCTATTAATAATCTCGGGGCTCCACTTTTTAAAGGTCAAAAAAGATCTCATCTTTTTTATGATCTTATCCAGAAAATCTCCAATAAAATTTCTATTTGGGAATTTCATTTACTCTCTTTCGGTGGTAGGCTCACCTTGATTAAGAGCACTCTTAATTCCATGCCTTTATATCTCATCCAAACCATTGTGCCGACCATTTCTATCATTAATAGAATTGAGTGTCTCTTTAACAAATTTTTCTGGGGCTCTAAGAACTCCTCTAAAAGAATGCACTGGACCTCTTGGGTTAAAAGTTGTGGCACTCTCGCCGAAGGTGGTCTTGGTTGTCAGCCAATCAAACAAGCTATCACTGCCTTTTCCTATAAACTCTGGTAGAATTTTAGGAGTAACAATAGTCTTTGGGCTAATTCATGACTGCTAAATATTGTCAGGGTAAGCACCCCCCTCATTTGTCCCTATAAAGTGGGAGACTCTCCTATTTGGAAAAGACTTTGTTCCGTTAAATGGGATGCCGAATCCTTGATTTTTTGGGGGATTAACTCTGGTTCCTCATTCTTTTGGCAAGATAACTGGAGTGGATGTGGGTCCATTGACGACTTACTCTCCACCCATTCCACTGCCGCTATTAAAGTGAAATCTTTTTGGTAGAATAATATGTGGAACAATAGTAAGCTTATTGATTATATTCCTTCTTTTCTATTAAACAAACTCACTGCTATTCCTATCATTCCTATCAATCAAGATCAGATCCTTTTTAAGCTCTCACATAATGGTGATTTCAACTTTAAAAATGTTTGGCTTCATATTAAAGAAACTCATGTTTCTTCCAATGTGTTTTCAAACTTTGGAATATCACTATCCCTACTTCTTATTGCTTACTTGGCGTATTTTGAAAAACTTCATCCCTGTTGACTCCTTGTTATGGGATAAAGGTTTTCAATTACCTTCAAAATGCCAATGCTGCTTTCACATTGAGAATGTGAACCATGTCTTTATTAACGAGGGCATTGCTTCTAAACTCTGGATTTAGTATGATGATCTCTTTAACGTTGTGATTTTCAATGGCTCCCTAACTTTATAGCAACTTCTTGAAGTTTATTTTGACAAGACTATTAAAGGTCACATTAAAGTCATAACTACTATCACCCTTATTTGGTTCATATGGATGGACAGAAATGATGCAAAACATCGTGAGATCCCTATGAACCACATGAGAATAATTTTTAGTACTAAAAACAAAATTTGTGACTTGTTTAATGCCAATCTCATTCACTACAATCAATTCAAAGGTTGTAAATTTGTGGCCAATAAATTGGGTCTTAACTTACCGGATCAACCTTACTGTAGAAATGACAAGATTGTTTATTAGGTAAAACCTCATGATCATACTATTAAAATTAACTTGATGGCTCTGTCTCTCATAAAGGTTGTTGTGGTGGCATTTTAGAAATCTTTATGGTAAAGTCCTATGTGCTTTTGCCTACCCCCTTAATTTTTGCTCTGTTCCTTTTGCTGAGCTTATGGCAGTGTACAAAGTTCTTGAGATTTTCCTTCAAAATGGTTGGCTCAATATTTGGATTGAGGTGGATGCCCTTCTGCTGATTGATCTTTTGACTTCCACCAAAATGAGCAACACTAAATTGTACTACCTTCTCAAGCAAACTAGTGCTCTTCTTACCCAACTTAATTTTAACATCACTCATGTATGGCATGAAGGTAATGCATGTGCTGATTATCTTGCCAATCTGGGAGCCAGATTGGATGGTATAATCTTCTTTGATCAACTCAACCTACCCAAACATTTGTGTGGCTTGGTTAATTTGGACAATACTGGACTCCCTTATCTCAGAAATTAATCTAGACCATGGGATTATTCTGGTTCAATATCGGTTTAACTGCATGCCCATTTTATATTCAGTGTTATTGCTTTCTTGGTTTCTGCTGATGCATCAATGTGATATCCCTTGTTGCTTACCTGTTGATCTATGTCATGTGTTGTTGGTTTAATTTCCTTAGTTCTAATTGGGAGCCTACTGCTTATACTATTTTTACTATTAATGTCTTTGATACTCCTTAATGTGATGTTTTTTGAATTTGTTAATGTCTCATCATATTACTCCTCTGCCCTTTGTCGAGCTATGTGGCATCTACTATTGGTTTAACTCTCTCACCCTTGTTTTCTTGCTATCATATGTTGCTTGTTGCTTGAGGGAGATATATTACTTAATGGTCTTGCTCTATTTATTGATAAACAGGACATTTAGAATTATATTCTGGTCCTCTCAATGCTCATCTGCTATACTCAGATAACTTTATGATTGACACTATCCTGCAGACTGCTCTTGGGGTTGGTTTAATGTATTTGTTGAATGTCTTTCAAACCTATGCTTTGCCTAATTTGAATGGGTGGTCTTATGGCCAACTTGATATAATTTTCTACCTAGGATGTTGGCTGATCTAGATCATTGCATCTTATGTTCATCATGCTGCTACTGGTTGTCCATGATGTTGAGGTGCTTTTGGAGTTATTTTGCGATTATTTTCCTAACCTCATATCAACCAAGGAGTGTAACTACAATTTCATTTCTTTCTATCTTTTCAGATTGGACTTCCTCATGGCTTATCCATTTGCCTCTACCGAGGATGTGGGCTTTCGCAAGCATCATCTTTATCTGGATGGTTATTTATGTTCACTCCCTTTTGAACTCATTTTTCTATTATTTTACATCTTTGACTTTTTATGGTGTCCTATCTGTAGGGTGTATTATTTGCATTATTGTTTTCACTATTGGCCTCTAGTTTTGTGGGTCATTAATCCAGCAGGTTGTCTTTGTGGTTGTTGGCTATTTCTTACCGTTCAATTTTCTGGTTGTTTGTGTTGTTAACATCCGATGTCACCGACTTCACCTCGTTGTTTTCCATCCTAGTTCAACTAGTCTTGCTAACCACTTCCTCTCGCCTATCCGGGAATTTTTATGCATTGTCTACTTTGAATGGTTGATCTTATAGCCAACTTGTTGTTATTTTCTTTCTTGGTTGTTGGCTGTTATGGATCATTCAATCTTATGTCCAAAGATGTACCTGGGGATGTTTATCATGTTCTGTGGTGTTTTGGAGTTGTCTCGATTGTTTTGGCCAACCTCATATACCCAACCTGCCAGGAGAGAAACTACAAGTTCAATTTTATTATTCCCCTGCAGGTTTGGACTTCCTTAATGGCTCATCAATTTTCCTTTTCAGTGGATGTGGGTTTAGTTACTAGCCTAATCATCTTTATCTGGAAGGTTCAGATATTAGCATATGCTCTGTTTACTCTGAATGGGTGGACTTTTGTCTAGCTTGTTGGTAATTACTATCGGTTGAACTGGATTAATACTTTGAAAGCTGCTTCTGGGGTTTTGGTTTGTTTTGTTCAGCAAACCTCTTTTGATGTTATTGACTGCTTGGTGGCTTTTGCTTTAAATCCCCTTAGTGGTTTATTTTACGCAGATCATCTCAATTTGGACTACTTTACTTGCCGCTTTTTTTCCATCTTATTTCGCTTAAACTTGTATCTATTTGCTTATTCAATTGGTGGTTTTATGGCCAGCTTGCTATTTTTTGTTGTCTTCGTTGTTATTGCCTTGGATATTTGTTGTCTTGGTTTTTCAGGATTCCAATGTTGGATCTATCTTTATTGGTTATAGGACTTTAGGGTCCTATCTTCAAAGTCGCTTTCAAACCTTGTGATTGTTTTGATGATTACCGGTCCGCTTCTCGATCCTGTTTTATGGTCCCTATTTGGTTACTAACTATTGCAATGTCTATTCGAATGAGAGTTTTATGGCCGCCTATGCCTTTTGTTGTCTTGGCCATTTGTTGTCTTGGTTCTCTGCTGTCTTATTTTATCTGGAATCCAATGTTAACTCTCATTTTAATCACCTTTTTGACTTTTCTTCTGGTGGGCTCCATTGTTGCATTAACTATTTTGCTATTGGAGTTGGATTGCTGATTATCCTTGCTATTTTTATCTGGGTAGTGATCTACCTTATCTGCTTTTTCCCATCTTCCCAGTTTGTGCATCATTGTGATTAAGCATCTATCCACTTGGTATGCACCGCTCATTCAATGGGTGGTATTTGGGCACTCGCTTTTTTGCCTTTTCCTTTGGTTGTTTGTTGATCCGATTATCTAATTCTCGCCTTGTCCCTGGGTAGCTACTAGCTTTATTTGGTGCTATTTTTGGGATGCTATTTGTTGGGATATGCCTTTTACAATTTCTTTTTTTCCTACCATTATGCATATTTATATGGGGTTGTTCACATCTCAGATTATTATGATTGGGTTCATTTTCAAGATTCCAATGTTGGCTCTATCTTTTATTTGGACTGGTCATGTTTGATTTACATTGCTATTTTGATTGTCGATGATTGCTGTCTAGGCCGCTTCGCATCCCCTGTTTATCGTCACCTATTTGGTTACTAACTATTGCAATGTCTACACCAATAAGAGCTTTTGGCCTAGCTATCTTTTATCTCTTTTCTCATTCATTTGTTTTATCTGATTCCAATGTCAATTCCTCATTTGAATCTTTTGATTTTTCTTCGTGGGTTCCATTGTTGCATTAATTGTTTTACTATTGGTGATTGTTGATTGCTTGTATTTGGATCTACCTCATCTACTACCGCTTTTCCCATCTTGTTCGCTAGTTTGCATCATGATTAAGCATATATCCACTTATGCATATTCAATGGGTACTGGGCACTGCCTTTTGCTATCTTGTCCTTGGTTGTTTGTTGATCCAGACATGATTTTCTATCTAGCACGCACCATCAATAGTTCGATTATTTGGTGTATTTTGGTGGATGCCTATTTCCGGTTATATGCCCTTACAATTGCTTTTGCCAACCACTAAATAAATGGGCACATCTACATTTTACATACATTTATTTTATATATATATATATATATATATATATATATATATATATATATATATATATATATATCATATGTTTGGGATGGTGTTATTTATAGTCTTGCTTGTTTCCTCGCTTTTTCTTGTGGGTTTTACCTTATACCTCTGGCTATGATTTTCATGAGGTTCCGCAAATATGGCTCATTCTCATATGGATAAGTATTCTCATGTCATGGTGACTATATTGATGATAATTTTCCCTATGGGATCCCTTATTTTACCGCTTTGCAATTTCCTCTCTATTTTATCTATATTTTGTTTTTGCGTGTAACAAAGCCCATAAGATTTTCAACAACTGGTCGCTATCTTCTCACAGTTTTGTTAATGATATGGTGTGATTTCACTCTTTGGCTTTGGTAGTAGCTCTTGTGATGTAACCCTTCAAACCCATGGATGCTCATATTTGCATCTACCCCAACTGGTGTGACTGATGAGCCTTGTTTATCACATTTCTTTACTATCATCATTCTCGCTTATGCGCCATCATTTTGTCTCAGATACCTTAACCTAACTTCTCCTACATTTTGCTCCTTTGTTCCAGAGTGTCTTGTATTCTCATATCCTGAGCAATCGTTCAATCTTCCATTGGCTTATTATGTTAACCAATTTGTATCTTTTGATTGCTTTCTTATTTTCTTTTGCTTTATTAGATGGGATTTACCTTGGGTTGATTTTAGCAGGAGTTTTTTAAGGACCTTGTAACTTTTTATGGAATAAAATTTCATGGGTTTCCCAAAAAAATAAATAAATAAAAATAAAAAAAAACCCTAAACCCTAAACCCTAAAACCTAAACCTAAACCCTAAACCCTAAATCCTAAACCCTAAACCCTAAATCCTAAACCCTAAACCCTAAACCATAAACCCTAAGCCCTAAACACTAAACCTACAACAATATACTTAGAAAATAAAATTACATTGATAAGATTAATTCAATATAAAATCATAAACTTCTAAAATAAGTACTTCAAACCCTAACCTCTAAATCCTAAACCCTAAAAACCCTAAACCTTAAAGCCTAAACACTAAACCCTAACCCTAAACCCAAAAACCCTAAACCCTAAACTCTAAACTTTAAAAACCTAAAAACTCACTCCTAAACTAAGAAAAACTTAAAAATAAAATAAATAAGAAAACTTAAACCTAAATAAAATAAAATAAAAATAAAATAAAAATGTAAACTAAAACCTAAACCAACCTAAAACTAACATAAAATAAACAAATAAAAATTAACTAAAATAAAATAAAAAATAACCTAAACTAACCCAAAAAAATAAAATAAACCTAAGAATAAAAAAACCTAAATAAAATAAAAGCTAAACATAAAATAAAAATTAAATAAACCTAAAATAAAATAAAATAAAAACCTAAACCTAAAATTAACCCTAAACCTACAACCCTAAACCCTAAACCCAACAAGACCTTAAACCCTAAACCCAAAAGTAAAACCTAAACCCTAAACCTAAAACATAAATCCTAAACCCTAAACCATAAGCCCAAAACCCTAAACCCTAAACCTACAACCCTATACTTAAAGTACATTGAAGGTATCAATATATTAAATTATTCAATCCTTCCTAAAAAAATTATAAACCTAAACCCTAAACCTAAAACCCAAACCTAAATCCTAAATGTTAAACCCTAAAACCTAAAACTAATCTTGAACCCTAAACCTTAAGCTAACCCTAAACCCTAAACCCTAAACTCTAAACCCTAAACCCTAAAAACCCTAAACCGTAAAGCCTAAACACTAAATCCTAAACCCTTAACCCTAAACCCTAACTTGAAACCCTAAACCCTAAAACCCCAAGCCCTAAATCCCTAAACCCTAAACTCGAAACCGTAATAACCTAAAAACTTAAACCTAAACTAAGTAAAACCTAAAAATAAAATAAACAAAAAATTCAAAGCCTAAATGAAATAATAAAATAAAATAAAATAAAAATGTAATATAAAACATAAACCTAAACCCAAAAATAAAATAAAATAAATGAATAAAAAGAAACTAAAATAAAATAAATGATAAGCTAAACTAAACTAAAAAAAATATAATAAATCAAAGATTAAAAAACTTAAATAAAATAAAAACTAAACATAAAATAAAAATGAAATCAACCTAAAATAAAATTAAATAAAAATTAAATAAAAACCTAAACATAAAATAAACCCTAAACCTACAACACTAAACCTACAACCCTAAACCTATAATCCTAAACCCTAAACCCTGAAAAACCCTAAACCCTAAACCCTAAGTGAAAACCTAAACCCTAAACCTACAACCCTAAAAAACCTTAAATCTTAAACCTTAAAAAACCCAAAAACCTAAACCCTAAATCCTTAACCTAAATAACCCTAAACTAAAACCTAACTCTAAACCCTAAAGCCTAAACACTAAACCCTAAACCCTAAAACCTAATTCGTAACTCAAAACCCTAAACCCTAAAACCTCAAACTCTAAAACCATAAACCCTAAACCCTAAACCCTAAACTCGGAACCCTAAAAACTTAAAAACTTAAACCTAAACTAAGTAAAACCTAAAAATAAAATAAATAAAAGAACCTAAACCTAAATAAAATAAAAATAAAATAAAATAAAAATGTAAACTAAAACCTAAACCTAAAAATAAAATAAAATAAACTAGTAAAAATAAATTAAAGTAAAATAAATAATAACCTAACCTAAAGTTAAAAGATAAAATAAACCTAAGAATACAAAACCTGAATAAAATAAAAGCTAAACATAAAATAAAAATAAAATAAACCTAAAATAACATAAAATTAAAACTAAGTAAAAACCTAAACCTAAAACTAGCCCCAAACCTACAACACTAAACCTATAACCCTAAACCTTAAACCCTAAAAAACCCTAAACCCTAAACCCTAAACTAAAACCTAAACCCTAAACCTAAAACTTAAATCCTATACCATAAACCCTAAACCTACAACCCTATACTAAAAAAAATACATTGGATGGTATCAATTATAAATTATATTAAAATCATTCAATACTTCCAAATAGGTAAGTGCTTCAAATTATAAACCCTAAACCTTAAACCCTAAACCCTAAACCCTAAAAACCCTAAACCCTAAAGCCTAAACACTAAACCATAAACCCTAAACCCAGAAAACTAAAACCCTAAATCCTAAACCCTAAACCCTAAATCCTAAACCCTAAACCCTAAAAACCTAAAAAATAAAATAAAAATAAAACATAAATAAAAAATAAACCTAAACCTAAAAAATAAACTAAAATAAAAACCTAAATTAAAATAAATAAGACTAAAATAACTAAACTAAATTAAATAAAAATAAGAAATAAATCTAAATAAAAATAAAGAATAAAATAAATAAAAAATAAACTAAGTAAACTAAATAAACCTAAACCTATCGGTTTACTTAATTTTTTAAAAAAAACCTTAAACCCTAAATCCTAAACCCTAACCCCCAAACCATAAACCTTAAAACTAACCCTAAACCCTAAACCCTAAACCTTAAAAAACCCTAAACCCTAATCCCTAAACCCTAAATCAGAAAACTCTAAACATAAACTCTAAATCCTAAACCCTAAACACTAAACCTAAAAACCAAAAAACATAAACCTAAAAAATAAAATAAAAATAAAACTCAACTAAAAAATAAACTTAAACTAAAATATATAAACCTAAAATAAATAAACTAAACAAAACAAAAATAATAAATAAACTTAAATAAATGCTAAAATAAATAAAATAACCTAAACCTACTAATTTACTTAATTTCAAAAGTAAACTAAATAAACCTAAATGTAAGGGTTTACTTAATTTAAAAAAAACCTAAGCCCTAAACCCAAAACCTTAAACCACAAATCCTAAACCCTAAACCCTAAACGCTAAAACTAACCCTAAACCCTAAACCCTAAATCGTAAACCCTAAAATATAAAAAACCCTAAACCCAAAACCCTAAGAATCCCTAAACTAAACCAAACTAAATTTAAAACCCTAAACCTAAAACCTAAACCTAAACACTAAACTCCAAATACTTAAAAGCTAATAAAGATAAAACTCAACTAAAAATAAACCTAAACCTAAAAAAAACTAAAATAAAATCCTAAACTAAAATAAATAAAACTAAATAAAATAAATAAACCTAAATAATAAATAAATAAAATAAATATTGTAAAGACTAAATTTTAGATATTAAACCCTAAATTCTCCCACCTAAATCTAAATCCTCTAACTCCTAAACCCTAAACCTAACACAAACCTACAACCCTAAACCTAAACCCTCAAACCTAACTAAACCCTAAACCATAAAAGCATAAACCCTAAAACCCAAAACCCTAAACCCTAAACCCTAAACCCTAAAACCTACAACCCTACACCCTAAACACTAAACTAAAACCCTAAACCCTAAACCCTAAATCCCAAACCCTAAATCTTAAACCCAACCCAAAAACCTAGACCTCTCCCCTCTCGATCGCGGTGCTCTCTGGCGATTGCATTTTTCCCTTTTATTTTCCTTGCGGCTTGGCTGATTTTCCATCATTCTCGATCAATTTTTTTCGATAATTTGTCTTTGATTGACCTCTAATCTGAGTTTTCCTTCACTCTTTCAATGGCGAAGGAGTCAATTTCTGCACAGCCGAGCTTATCTATCATGGAGGCATCGGGTAGGGCATCAGATTTACATGGAATTATGGATCTGAAATCAACCGCTACTCTGCCTGCAGTTAAGTCTTTTAAGGACACATTATCTGGTAAGAACCTTTCCCCTAATGCTTCGGTGAATTTGATCTCACCCTCATTTCGTGGGATGCACTATGTGTGCTCATCTAGGCGTGGAAAAGTTGGCGAAGCCTTTGAATTCTCTTTAGTTGGTAAATTTTCCTTACATCAACTAACTCGATAACATCGATCATTTTTCTTAAACTTTGTGTTTTCCTATCGAGATTGATCCTAGGCATATTTTAATTCAGCTCTTTAATGACTTAGATTATTCAAGAGTTTTTGCCCATCGCTCTTACTTTGTGTTTAATTTTCAAATGCGACTTCTAAAATGGTCTCCTCCTTTTGATATAAAAGAGGAATCCTCAATTGTTCCTATATGGCTAGCTCTTCCTAATATGAGAATACATTATGTTACACATAAAGTTCTCTTTGCGGTTGGGGCTCTCTTGACTTCAAATTGATTAAAGCTATTCTATGAGATCATGACCTTCTTTCGTATTTTGTTGAGATTGATATTACTAAAAAGCATCCTAAAGAAGTTTGGATCGGCTATGAGAAGTTCAATTATAATCAAAAAGTGAATTTTAGAACTTTCCTATTTTTTCCACACATTGTAAGATTCATGGCCATGATCATTTTGAATGTTTTGTGTTGCATCCTCATCTTAAAAAGAATAAATTGTTGGATCCTAATACTACTCTATAAAATGAAAAAACCAATAAATTTGCTTATGTGCCTAAAGTCACTCAAAATGGGAATAATCCCCCTACCCCTACTCCTTTTCTATCCACTGATTTGCTAATTGGAGAGCAATCTAAGCATGTTCATAATAATGCTTATGAGGTTCGTGAGGAGGCTAATGATAACTTAATTAACATTGCTTCTAATTGTAATAATTTGGCTCCTCATGACAATACCTTAACTCAGTCTAACCTACCCCTTTTGGCTAGTGAACTTGAGGAGACTACTCCGAACCCTAGTGGTGATTTGAATGCAAATTTCAGGTTGGATCAAAATCTGAAAACAAATTCTGGAGTTGATCCTTTGATGAAAGAACAAAATCTGAAAATTGTTGATCCTTTGATGATGGAACAAAATCTGAAAAGTAATTCTGAAATTGAGCATGAAATATGTGCTATTAATGACTTCACAACCTCTCCTTCTCCTACCCTTCAGAGTGATACGCATGCTAACCCTCTTTCTCAGCTTAATTTTGACATTGAAGAAGCGGAAATTACTATTAGAAATGCTTTGACTGATACAGGTCCAATTCTGAATATCACAAATTATTCTCTCTCGGATGGTGATACTTTGGACAATGATAGACCTCTTCAAACTATTTTTAAAAAAAAATCTCTTAAAGCTATAATGTTCACTAATAGCTCCACTAGAACTACTAGATATTCTCTAACTTCCCATAAATAATTATTTTTAGTTTTCTTTTCTTCTGCTTTTTTATTTCTTTAGTTATCTATTTTCCTTTCTTTCTTATTTTATTATAATCAATTTTCTAATTTGGAATGTTTGGGGTATTGGGACTCTCATTGTCCGCAACCGTATTAGAAGCCTTTGCCGTATTCATAACATAACCTTACTTATTGTTATTGAACCATTCATACACTCTATCCTTGATGATCTTCAATAATTGGTTAATGTCCATATCTCATTGGGTGAATTTTATGCTTTAGGTTCCTTTATTTATGCTTCTTGTAATAGAGCTGGTAGGAATATTCTTTGGGATTACTTAAGAACTTTTGCCTCCTCGGTCAACCAACCATGGTTGGTTGGGGGTGATTTTAACATTATTCTCTCTTCCTCGGAAAGAAGGGGAGGTTTCTCTCCTAACATTCATTCCATGGAAGATTTTTCTAATATGATTCTTGATTATAATCTGATTGATATTGACTTTTCGGGTTCAGACTATACGTGGCATAACTCTAGACTATGGCAGTGGCTTGATAGGACTCTTTTTAATTCTCTTTGGATCAATAAATGGCCCCTTACTTCTATTGAACATTTGAGGAGAACTTTGTTTGATCATGCTCCGCTTTTGATTTCTGTCCAAAATCCCTCCAATAGATTATCCTCCCCAACTTCTTTCAGATTCCAAAATATGTGGATCCAACACATTTATTTCATAAATGTTGTATCCATTAATTGGATGGCTCCTCTTCATCCGGATAATTCAGTTTAAGGGCATGATTCGCCTCTGGCTTAAGCTTAAAAGGCTTAAATAAAGCCTAAATTGGTGGAACAAGCATCATTTTAAAAATCTTTTTGCCAATATCAAAAATATAGAATAATTAGTTTGTTCTCTTGAAGATGCTATTTCGACTGATTCTACTAAACTTGAGGAGTTGAATGAAGCTAAAGATAACTTGGTTAAATATCGAATATGGAGGAAACATCGAGAAAAAGTCGCTAGCAAACATATTGTCGATGGTGTGAAATACTAAGTATTTCCATGCTCTTTTCAAAAAAAGAAAGCCTTAAACTCTATTAAAAAAATTAAAATGATAATATGGATCACGATAATAATGATATTAAATATTCTATCATACATCATTTTAAAAACTTATTAAACAACAACCTTACCTTAGAAGCTCTCTCCAACTCTCACCTGATTCCCTCAACTCTTACCTGACAACCATTTGCTTAATTTGCATCCTATGGAAGCTAAGATTGGTAGTATTCTCAATAGCATAAACACTGATTCTATTGCTAGCCCTGAAGGCTACACGACTCAATTTTTTCAGCATTGTTGGCCTAGTCTAACCTTGTCGATGCTATCATTGATTTTTTGATGGCAATCCTTTACCTAGATATTTTCTAGCACTTCCATTATTCTCATTCCCATAATTAATAATCACGAATCTTGGGTGACTGCCGACCTTTGCACCTTCTTTCATAAACTCATTGCTAAATTAATTTCCAATAGAATTAGTCCACTGCTGCCTAAAATTATTTTTCCCAACCAAACTGGTTTCGTTAAAGGTAGAGCTACATCTGACAACATTCTTCTAGCCTAAGAGCTGATTCATGACATTGATACTTCTACTAGATTAGACATCTCTAAAGCTTTTTACAACCTCTCTTGGAATTTCCTCTTCCAAATTCTTCTTTTATTTGGTTTTCTGACTATTTTAGCTGGCTCATTAAAAATTGTATTACCAATGTTTGGTTCTCTGTTATCATGAATGGTGAGTCCCTAGGTTTTTTTCCTTCTATGCATGGTTTGAGACAAGGAGATCCCTTATCTCCCTCTCTTTTATTATTATTGTTGAATATCTTTGAAGCCTTAATGATCTTTTCAACAATAATCCTAGCATGTTTTTAGAACTCAAGGTGGTCTTCCTGTCTCTCATCTTAGTTTTGCTGATGACTTCATAATCTTTTGCATTGCCTCTACTCATCACATTAAAACTATTAAGAATCTTTTAAATAAATTTGGTAATGAAAGTGGATCTTTCTTAACAAAGGTAAAAGTTGTTTCATTCCTTCCTCTAAAATCCCTAGTAATATGATCAACCAAATCTTGAGAATAACTAATTTTCAGCGATAACAACTTCCTATTAAATATCTTGGTGCTCTGCCCTTTAAAGGTCAGAAAAGATCACATCTCTTTGATGAGCTAATCCAAAAAATCTCTAATAAAATTTATGTTTGGGAATTTCATTTACTCTCATTTGGTGGTAGGCTCACTTTGATTAAGATCACCCTTAACTCCATGCCTTTATATCTCATTCAAACCATTGTGCCGACCAATTCTACCATTAACAGAATTGAGTGCCTCCTTAATAAATTCTTCTGGGGTTCTAACAATTCTACTAAAAGAATGCATTGGACCTCTTAGTATAAAAGTTATGGCACTCTTGCTGAAGGTAGGCTTGGCTGTAAGCCAATCAGGGAAGCTATCACTGCTTTTTCCTATAATCTTTTGTGGTATTTTAGGACCAACAATAGTCTTTGGGCTAATTTCATGACTGCCAAATACTGCCAAGGTAAGCACCCTCTCATTTGCCCCTATAAAGTGGGAGACTCTCTTGTATGGAAAAGACCTTGTTCCATCAAATGGGAAGCAGAATCTTTAATCTCTTGGGGGATTACCTCTGAAACCTCTTTCTTTTGGCAAGATAACTAGACCAGAGGTGGGTCCATTGATGAATTACTTTCTACCCACTCCCTTCGCTATTAAAGTGAACTCTTTCGGCGAATAATAGTGGAACAATAGTAAGCTTCTTGACTATATTCCTTTCTCTCTTTTTTATAAACACTATTATTCTTATCATTCCTAGCAATCATGATCGATCCTTTTAAGCTTTCCCAAAATGGTGATTTCAACCTTAAAAATGTTTGGATTCATATTAAAGAAGCTCATGATTTCTCCAATATGTTTTTTAAACTTTGGAATAACACTATTCCTATTTCCTATTCTATTCTAACTTGGCATATTTTGAAATACTTTATCCCTATTGACTCCATGATGTGGGGTAAAGGTTTTTACTTACCATCAAAATGCTACTACTGCTTTCACATTGAGAATGTGAATCATGTATTATTAGACCATTGCTTCCAAACTTTGGATTTGGTATGATGATCTCTTTAATATTGTCAAATTCAATGGCTCCTTAACTCTATACCAACTTCTTGAAGTTTATTTTGAAAATACTATTAAAGGCCACATTAAAGTCATAACTGCTATCACTCTTATTTGGTTCATATGGATGGACAGAAATGATGCAAACTATTATGGGATTCCTATGAACCACATGAGGATAATTGCTTGAATTAAAAATAAAATCCGTGACTTGTTTAATGTCAATTTAATTAACTACAATCAATTCAAAGGTTGTAAATTTATGGCCAATAAACTAGGCTTTAACTTGCCGGATCCACATTGTAAAGATGACAAGATTATTTATTGGGTAAAACCTTATGCTAATACTATTAAAATTAACATTGATGGCTCTGTCTCTCAAAATGCTTCTAGCTGTGGTGGAAATTTTAAAAACCTTAGTGGTAAAGTCCTATGTGCTTTTGCTTACCCCCTTAATACTTGTTCTATTCCTTTTGCTGAGCTAATGGCAGTTTAGAAAGCTATTGAGATTTGCCTTCAAAAAGGTTGGCTTAATATTTGGATTGAGGTGGATGCCCTGTTGCTGATTGATCTTTTGACTTCCATCAAAATGGGCAATACAGAATTGTACTACCTTCTCAAGCAGACTAGAGCTCTCCTTTCTCAACTCTATTTTAAAATCACTCATGTATGGCATGAAGGCAATGCATGTGTTGATTACCTTGCTAATCTGGGTGCAAGATTAGATGGCATAAAATTCTTTGATCAACTTACACTTCCTAAAAATTTGTGTGGTTTGGTTAATTTGGACAATACTGGATTCCCTTACCTCAGAAATTAATCCATCATATTGGTTTGGCCTGTTATATTACTTGTTTAACTGCATGATCAACTTCTATTTAGTGTTGTTGTTTCTCTAGATTTTGCTGATGCATCTTCTTGATACCCCTTTTTGGTTAATTGCTGATCTCTGTGGCATCTGCTGTTGGATTAATTAGCCTAAACTTTTTTGGGGTCTTAGTGCTTCTGTTGTTTCCACTATTAATGGTAAGATGTTTCCTGTCTGCTGGAGGGAGATGCATTACATTATGCTTTACTTTCTACTTTACTTTCTGATCAACAGGGATAGACTTCTTTCCATCAATATTTTGTTAAGGGGTCCTACTGTATCTATTTTCCATTATATGATTAAGGTTGTGATCTGTCTCTTTCCTTTTTCTAGAAATCTATTCTGGGGCTCATGACTTTGCTGTATTAATGTTTAATTGCTATATTTTTGTATAGCTTCATGATAGGCCCTAATTTATCTATTTTTCTCCCTTTATTATGGATGTGGCCCCTCTATGCTCCTTAACCTCACCTCCACAACTGTAAGGAGTGAAACCGCATTACCCTTGCTACTATAACTTCTTCTTTGGATTGGAATTACTTCTTGATCTCCTTCCACCTATTTTTTTGATGTCGTGGGCTTAAGTTTTCTATGTCTTGAAGGATTTCAAAGATGGCTTTCCTTTGAACCACTTTCGACTCTATGCTGTACCACTATTTTTTACTGAATTTTCTTATTGTGGGTGCAATAAATGTTTTGCTATTTTAATTGAGGGCTGTTTGATTTTTGGGTCTTATGTCCAACAGGCTACTTTTGGGATTGTTTTTTTTATTGCTTTTGCTAACCTCACCTTACGAACCTATAAGGAGAGAAACTGCCATACCCTTGTTATTATTATTATCTCTTTTTAGGATTGGACTTACTTAATGATTTCTTACCAGTCTGCTATTACTGAGGATGTTAGTTTAGCTGCAAGTAGGGCTGTCAAAAAAGCTCATTATTCATCTCATGTTCGCTTATTATAGCTCGTGTTCGCCTCATTCTAACTAAACGAGTAACCCAACATTTCAAGCTCGATATATAAATGAGCCGAACATGAACAATCATTTGTTCAATCGTGTTCGGCTCGATTTAGCTCAAAATAAAAAATTATATTATATTATATTATATTATATTATATTATTATTATTATTAGTATTTATTACTATTATTATTATTATTATTATTGTATTACTAGTATTTTTATTTATTACTATTATTATTATTATTATTATTATTTTAATATTATTATTTTTATTTATTATTATTATTATTATTATTATTATTATATACATACGAACACATTTACATATCACAAATGCAAACATGGCTTAGTGGTTAAAACTTTTGTTATGCAAAAGATTGGCCCAGGTTCGAATCCTCCCTCGGTCAAAAAGCTTGTTGTTCACAAATAGCTCATGTTCGGTTTGTTATCTCGTTTAGTTAAATGAGCCGACCACGAATAGACATTTCAAGCTCGATATATAAACAAGCCAAACACGAACAAAATAAATTTCAAATGAGCCGAACACGAACAAGAGTTATGTTCGCTCAAGCTCGGCTCGTTTACACCCCTAGCTGAAAGCCTACTCTCCTTTGTCTTGAAGGATTTCAATGATGGCTCCCTTTGGTACCCCTTTTGTGTCTATGTTGTACCACTATTTTTTATTATCTTATCTTATGGTGGGTGCAATAATTGTATTGTTGTTTTAATTATTAGCTGTTGGATTTTTGGATCTTATGTCCAGCTGGCTACTTCTGAGGTTGTTGGTTGTTTGTTGGATTTTGTTTTTCTGATTGTTCTTGTTGTTTGCAACTGGGCTGCAGCAGATTACCACATGTTTGTGGGCTATCTAAATTGTTGCTATTTTTTCCATCTTGATTCAGTTAGACTTGTCCAGATCACTGTGATTATGCTATTACCTACTTGAAAATTAACTTATGCACTGTCTTTTCTGAATGGGTGGTTTTATGGCTAGCTTGTTGTTATTTGTTGTCTTGGTTGTTGGTTGAACTGGATAATTGGGTTTTGTGCCCAACAAGCTACTAATGGGGTTGTCTCTCATGTCCAGCAGGCTGCTTAGGGATGTTTTTTTGATTGCTTTTGCTAACCTCACCTTCCCAACTTGTAAGGAGAGAAACTGAAATACCCTTGTTATTATTGTTGTCTCTTTGCAGGATTGGACTTACTTAATGATTTCTTTCCAGTCTACTTTTACTGAGGATGTTGGTTTAGCTGCAAGCCTATTCTTATTTGTTTTGGAGGATTTCAATGATGGCTCTCTTTTGTACCCCTTTTGTATCTATGTTGTACATCTCTTTTTTACTGGCTTATCTTATGGTGGGTGCAATAATTGTATTGTTGCTTTTATTGTTGGCTATTAGATTTTCGGGTCTTATGTCTAGCAGGCTGCCTTTGAGGTTGTTGGCTGTTTGTTGGCAGTTGTTTTTCTAATTATTTTTGCTATCTCCAACCAGGCTGCAGCTGATCACTTGATGTTTATGGTCTATTTAATCTGCTGCTATCTTTTTCATCTTGTTTTAGTTAGACTTGTGCAGATCACTGTGATTATGCTATTACCTACTTGGATATTATCTTATGCACTGTCTATTCTGAATGGGTGGTTTATGGCTAGCTTGCTATTATTTGCTGTCTTTGTTATTAGAACTGGATTATTTTATGCCAAAGCAAGTCGCTATGGGTTGTCTCCGATTGTCCTTATTTAGAATTGTTTATGAGTAGCTTATTACGTGGCTTCGTCCATCTAATCACGCTACATTCCCATCTTGGCTCTAGACTGCATTTCTGTTTGGGTTTGGGTTATTCGTCTTGCTTTACACTTGCGGTTATTAACTTCAATTATTAACAAGGGGTTGTTAACATCGCATTGCTTATTCGATTGGGTACCTTTTCCGGCTATATCGGGTCAGTATACCGTGACTATAAGTTTCATATATGTCCCATATGTTTAGGATGGAGTTAATTACATGCTATTTGATTTGCCTTGCTGGATTTCAGCAGGCTTTTCAACTGATTGTATATTGCTTCTTTCCTCTGCCTGGCCTTTTCTGCTGCTTTCCTATGGTGGGTTTTCATGCTGGCCTATCTAAACTCTTGGCTCTGGTAAAAAAGGTGGATATGGCAAAGATGGTTCATTTTCATATGTGTAGTGATTCTCATGCCATGGTGACTATATTGATGATATTTATTCTACATGGGATCCTCTTTCCCATTCTGCTCTTTGTTGTATCCATTTCTATTATGTTTATGGCTTTGTTTAGGTTTGCAGGTACTAAGGCTCAAAAGACTTTCAACAAATGGTTGCTATCTTCCCACAGGTTTGTTGGCTATGATGGTTCTGATAATTTTACTCCTTTTTGGTTTGGTAGTAGCTCTTGTGATGTAACCCTTCCGTTGAAGTTTGGATGCTCATATTTGCATCTGCCCCATTTTGATGTGATTGAGCCTGAGCCTTCTCTCACACACTTCTTTATAATCTTTCTCGTTTATGCTGTTTTAAATTTTATTTTGTCTCAGATTACTTTAACCGCTCTAATTTCTATCTTTCTACAATTTTGTGTGCATTTCTCTTATTCTCTTACAGGTTTGCTCCCTAGTGTCATGCATTCTCTCAGCCTGAGCTTTGGCTTATCTATGTTAATCAATTTGTATCTTTTGCTTTCCGTTACTCTTTTATTTTGCTTTTGGTTGTACTTGGATAGGGGATTTACTCTCTATGCTAATTGAAGCTCTTTGAGCAGTAGTTATGGAGTTTATCCCCTATTCAGGACCTTGTAACCCTTTTTTTGTGGAAATAAAATTCCCCCTATATGGGGTTTCCAAAAAAAAAAATCCTAAACCCTAAACCCTAAACCCTAAACCCTAAAAGCCTAAAAACCTAAAAACCAAAAAACCTAAACCTAAACTAAATAAAACCTAAAAATAAAATAAATAAAAAACCTAAAACTAAATAAAATAAAAATCTAAACCTAAATATATAATAAAATATAAAATAAAAACTAACCTAAAATAATATAATTAAATAGCTAAACTAAAATAAAAAAATAAAATAAACCTAATAAAAAAAATTAAATAAAATAAAAACTAGATGAAAAATAAAAATAAAATAAACTTAAAATAAAATAAAATAAAAACCTAAACATAAAAAAATAAATAAAAAATAAAACCTAAACCTTAAACTAAAAAAATGAAACGTAAACCTAAAATAAACAAAATAAAATAAACCAAAATCTAAACTAAAATAAACTAAAGTAAAATAAATAAAACCTAAACCTAAACCTAAAATAAACTTAACCTGAACCCTAAACTAAATATTTTAAAATAAACTAAAAATAAACCTAAATCTAAACAAACAAAAAAACCTAAAAATTAACCTAAAATATAAACCTAAAACCAAAACCTAAAAAATAAAATAAAATCATAAACCTAAACCTAAAAATAAAAAATAAAACCTAGACCTAAAAAATAAAGTAAAAATAAAACTAAACTAAAAAATAAACATAGACTTAAACCTAAACCTAAAAAGTAAACTAAAATAAAAAACCTAAACTAAAATACATAAACCTAAAATAAACTAAATAAAAATAAATAATAAATAAAAATAAAATAAAATATTAAATAAACTAAAATAACTAAAAAATAAACTATAAAAACTAAAGAAAAACCTAAACCTACTAGTTTACCTAATTTTAAAAGACTCAAAACCTTAAACTGTAAACCCTAAACCCTAAATCCTAAGTAATAAACGTTAAGCCCTAAACCCTAAAATTAACCCAAAACCCTAAATCTACAACCCTAAACCTATAACACAAAACCTTACACCCTAAACCCTAAACCCTAAACTTAGCCTAAACCCTAAACCCTAAACCGACCCTAAATCATAAATCCTAAACCTAAAAACCTTAAACCCTAAAGCCTATAACCCAAACCCTAAACCCTAAACCCTAAACTAACACTAAACCCTAAGCTAACCTTAAACACTAAACCTTAAACCCTAAACCCTAAAAACCCAAAACCCTAAACCCTAAATCTTAAACTAAAATTTGAACTCTAGACCTAAAACCGAAATCTAAACCTAAACCTTAAAGCCTAAACCTTAAATCCTAAAACCTTAAACCCTAAAACCTAAATCAGAAACCCTAAACCCTAAATCGTAAACTAAAACCTGAACCCTGTACCTGAAACTTAAGCCCTAAACCCTAAACTGTAAACCCTAAAACCCTAATCCCCAAACACTAAACCCTAAACAATAAACCCAAACCTAAACCCTAACCTTAAACCCTAAACCCTAAAATCGTAAACTCAAAAACACTAAACCCTAAAAACCCTAAGCCCTAAACCCTAAACCCTATTCCTTAGTTCATTTACTATTGAACAATGATTAATAAATCTAATTAACTAATTTATTACTATTCATGGGATTAATTAATCAATAATTAATTTAAAAGAGTAATTAGAGTTCATTTAGTCAAATTTTCTAAATTATGCGAGCAATAAATCTCAAGAAAATCATGGGAGGTAGAGGTCATCCCATTAAATAAACTCACAAAATTTGGGATTAACTGCTCTCTTAATCTAAACCCTAAACTAAAACCTGAATCCTAGACCTAAAACTTAAACCCTAAACTAAAACCTGAACCTTCGACCTAAAACCTTAACCCTATACCCTTAACCATAAACCCTAAAAGCCATTAACCCTAAACCTTAAACCCTAAACCCTAAACCCTAAAACCTAAACCAAAAACATAAACCCTAAACCCTAAATGAGAAACCTAAACCATAAATTAAAAATTGAACCCTAGACCTATAACCTAAACCCTAAACCCTAAACCCTAAATCTTAAAACCCTAAACCCTAAACCTAAACCCTAAAACCCTAAACCCTAAACCCTAAACCATAAACCCTAAACTGTAAACCCTAAACCCTAAACCCAAAACATTAAACCCTAAACCCTAAACCCTAAACACTAAACCCTAAACCCTAAACCCTAAACCCTAAACCATAAACCCTAACCCTAACTCTAAATAATAAACCCTAAACCCTAAACCCCAAACCTTAAATCTAAACCTAAAGTAACTAAATAAATTAAAAATTAAACTTAAACCCTAAACACAAAACCCAAAACCCTAACCCTAAATCCTAAACCCTAAACCCCAAATGATAAACCTAATTTTAAAGTAATTAAATAAATTAAAAAAATAAACCTAAACCCTAAAACCTAATAAACCTAAACCTAAACCTAAACTCTAAGAATTGACAGAACTTTGACAATTGGAACATCACCATCAACCAGGCTCAGGCTAGATCTATAGGTGGAGGCAAAGGCGATGGTTATTACAGTGGTGGTGGGGGATCTGGAGGTGTTGATGGATATGGAGGTGGTGGTCGGAGTAGTGGTGGTTCTGAAGGTGGGAGGAGTGACGGAGGTTATAGTCATGGTGGTGATGCAGGGAGAGATCGGTGTTATGATGGTGGATCTTGATACTTGAGAGGCTGAGGTGGTTTTGATGGAAATTAGAGAAACTGGAGAATGGTCGATCTGATCTACTGCTTATAGAAGTCTATCTTTACAAAAGAGACAATTTTAGTTATCTAAAGTTTTTGATTTGCTCGATGCGTGCTCATTTTTGATCTATGTCATCGCTTGTGTCTTAGCAAACTTGGTGAGTTACTACCTGGTTGCTGAAATCAAAAAGAAGAAATGTTGAATCTGAATTTGTTCTCTGTTAAAAAAAATTAAAAACCCTAAACTTTAAACTAAAACTAGAACCTTGAACCTAAAACCTAAACCCTAAACTGTAAACCCAAAATCCTAAACCATAAAAATAAAATGAAAAATTAAGCACCCTAAACCCTAAAACTAAGCCTAAACACTAAACCTTAAATCTACAACCCTAAACCCTAAAACCTTAAACCCTAAATCCTAAACCTTAAAACCTAAACCCTAAACCCTAAAACCCTAAACCCTAAATCCTAAAGCCTAAAACCTAAACCCTAAACCCTAAACCCTAAAATAACCCTAAACCCTAAGCTAACCTTAAACCCTAAACCTAAAACCCTAAAACCTTAAACCCTAAACTAAAATGTGAACCCTAGACCTAAAACCTAAACCCTAAACCTAATCCTTATCCTAAACTAAATCAGATCTTAAACCCTAAACCTTCCTAAACCCAAAATCCTAAACTAAAACCTAAACCTAAACCCTAAACAATAAACCCTAACTTAAAGTAAACCTAAACCTCAACCTAAACCTTAATCCTAAAACTAATCCTAAACATTAAACCTAAACCCTAAACCTAAACTAAACCTAAATCTAAAGTTTAAAACATAAACCCTAAACCCTAAACCCTAAAACCTAAACCTTAACCCTAAACCTAAACCTAAAACTATAACTTAAACTAAACTAAATGTGAACTCTGACCTAAACCTAAACCCTAAACCTTTAATCCTAAACCTAAAACCCTAAATCCTAAACCCTAAACCCCAAACCCTAAACCCTAAACCCTAAAACCATAAACACTAAATCCTAAAACCCAATTCCTAAACCCTAAACCCTAAACCCAAACCCTAAAACTTAAACCCTAAGCCCTAAACTCTAAAAAGCATAAACCCTAAACCCTTAACCCAAAACCTTAATCTCTATAACTATTAAACCTAAATGCTAAACCCTAAACCCTAAAATGTAACCGTAAATCCTAACCCTAAACCCAAAACCCTAAACCATAAACCCTATATCCTAAACTTTGTTCCTTAGTTCATTTATTATTGAGCAATGATTAAGAAAAGTAATTAACTAATTTTTACTATTCATGGGAATAATTAATCATTAATTAACTTAAAAGAGTAATTATGGTTCAATTCATCTATTTTCCTAATTAACTGATAAATAAATTCCAAGAAAATAATGGGAGATAGAGGTCATCCCATTAAATTAACCCATAAAATTTAGGATTAATTGCCCACTTAATCTTAACCCTAAACTGAAACATGAACCCTAGACGTAAAACCTAAACCCTAAACTAAAACCTGAATCCTAGACCTAAAACCTAAACCCTAAACCCTAAACCCTAAAAACCCTAAACCTAAACTTAAAACCTAAACCTAAAACCTAAACCTAAAAAACCCTAAACCTAAATAATCCTAACCCTAAATCTAAACTATAAACTCAAACACTAAACCTAAACCCAAACCTAAATTATAAAACCTATAAACCCTAAACCTAAACCTAAACCTAAACTTAAACCTAAACCTAAACCCTAAACCTAAACATTAACTTAAACCTAAACCTAAACCTAAACCTAAACCCATCTAAATCTTGTAACTAAATAAATTAAAAAATAAACCTAAAGCCTAAAGCCTAAACCCTAAGTCATAAACCCTAACCCTAAAGCCTAAACCCTAAACCGTAAACCCCAAACCCTAAACTTAATCCTAAAGTAACTAAATAGATTAAAAAATAAACCTAAAAATAAACCTAAACCCTAAAACCTAATAAACCTAAACCTAAACCAAAACTCAAAGAATGGATAGAACCTTAACAGCTGGAACATCACTGTAAACTTAGCTCAGCCTAGATCTCATGGTGGAGGCAAAGGTGGCTGCTATTGTAGTGGTGGTGGGGGATCTGGAGGTGCTGGTAGATATGGAGGTGGTGATCAGAGTAGTGGTGGTTATGGAGGAGGGAGGAGCGACGAAGCTTACAACTATGGTAGTGACAGAGGGAGAGATCCGGGTTATGATGGTGGATCCCGCTATTTGAGAGGCCAAGGTGGTTCTAATGGGAGCTGGAGAAACTAAAGAATGATCGATCCGATCTACTACTTATAGAACTGTGTCTTTATAGTAAAAATGGTTCTAGTTATCTAGGGTTTTTTATTTGCTCTATGGGTCCTCATTTTTGATCTATCTCATTGCTTGTGTCTTAGAAAACTTAGTGTGTTACTACTTGGTTGATGAAATCGAAAAGAAGAAATGTTGAATCTGAATTTATTCTTAGTTAAAAAAAACCCTAAACCATAAACCTAAAACCTAAACCCTAAAACCTAAATAGAAAACCCTAACCCTAAAAATAAAAAAAATAAAAAAATAAAAAACCCTAACCATGAACACTAAAGCCTAAAACTAACCCTAAACCCTAAACCCTAAACCATAAACCCTAAATTACAACCCTAAACCATAAAACCCTAAACTTTAAACCCTAACCTTAAACCCTCAAACCTAAATCCTAAACCCTAAAACACTAAAATCCTAAACCCTGAACCCTTAACCATAAATCCTAAACCCTAAAGCCTACAACCCTAAATCACAAACCCTGAACCCTAAACACAAAACCCTAATCACTAAACTTTAAAAACCTAAAAATATAAACTTAAACTAAATAAAACATAAAAATAAAATAAATAAAAATACCTAAACCTAAATAAAATAAAAAATAAAATAAAATAAAAACCTAAACTAAAACTTAAACCTAAACCTAAACCTAAATCTAAAAATAAAATAAAATATGAAAACTAAATTAAAATAAAATAATTAAAAACTTAAACTAAATTAAAAAAATAAAATAAACCTTAAAATAAAAATCCTAAATAAAATAAAAACTAAACTAAAATTAAAACTAAAATAAACCTAAAATAAAATAAAATAAAAACTAAATAAAAACTTAAACCTAAAAAATAAACTTAAAAATAAATAAAAATAATATAAGCCAAAAATAAACTAAAATAAAACCTAAATAAAACCTAAACTAAAAAATAAACCTAAAATAAATAAAAAATAAAATCTAAACTTTAAACTTAAAAAATCCTAAACCTAAAATAAAAAAATAAAATAAACCTAAACCTAAACTATAATAAACAAAACTAAAATAAATAAAACCAAAACCTAAACCTAAATAAATTTATCCTAAACCTTAAACTAAATCAAATAAAATAAACTGAAAATAAACATAAACTTAAACTTTAAAAAAAACCAAAAAATAAACCTAAAATCAAAACCTAAAAAAATAAAATAAAATCCTAAACCAAAACCTAAAATAAAAATTAAAACCTAAACATAAAAAAATAAAAATAAAACTAAACTAAAAAATGAACATAAGCCTGAACCTAAACTAATAAAAATAAACTAAAATAAAAAACATAAACTAACATAAGAAAACCTAAAATAAACATAAATAAAAAAATAAAAATAAATAAAAATAAAAAATAAAATAAATTAAAATACATAAAAAATAAACTAAATAAACTAAACAAAAACCTAAACCTACTAGTTTACTTAATTAAAAAAACCCTAAACCTTAAACTCTAAACCCAAAACCCAAAATCTTAAACCCTAAATCCTAAACCCTAAACCCTAAACACTAAATCCTAAACCCTAAAACCTTAAACTTTGAACCCTAAACTATAAACCCTAAACACTAAACCCTAAACCCCAAACCCTAAAGCATAAAGCCTATACTAACCATAAACCCTAAGCTAACTCTAAACCCTCAAAACACTAAACCCTAATGCCTAAAAATTATACCCTAAATCCTAAACCTTCAACCCTAAAACCTAAACCCTAAACCCTAAACCCTAAAACCAAAAAACAAAACTTAAACCTAATTAAAACCTTAGAAAACATAAAAAAACATAAACTTGAATAAAATAAAAAAATATAATATAATAAAAACTTAAACTAAAACCTAAACCTAAACTTAAATACAAAATAAAATTAAAATTAAAATACACTACAATAAAATAAATAAAAACCTAAACTAAACTAAAAAATAAAATAAACCTATGAATAAAATAGCTAAATAAAAGAAAATGTAAACATAAAAGAAATATAAAATAAACCTAAAATAAAATAAAATAAAAACTAAAAAAAATAAAATTTAAAAAACAAACCTAAAAATAAATAAAAAATAAAAACTTAACAAAAAATAAAAATAAAATAAACAAAATAAACTTAAGCCTAAGCCTAAACTAAAATAAACTAAACTGAAATAAATAAAACCTAAACCAAAACCTAAAATAAACTAAACTTAAACATCAACTTAAACTAAATAAAGTAAAATAAACTAAAAATAAACCTAAACCTAAATTAAAAAATTAAACCTAAAAATAAACCTAAATTAGAAACCTAAACCCAAAAAAATAAAATAAAAACCTAAAGCTAAACCAAAAAATAAAAAATAAAACATAAACTAGAAAAATAAAATAAAAATAAAACTCATCTAAAAAATAAACGTAAACCTAAACCTATACCTAAAGATAAACTAAAATAAATAAACAACAAATAAATAAACTAAGTTAAATAAAAATGAAAATAAAAAATAAAATAAACTAAATAATCCTAAACCTACCAGTTCACTTAATTTTAAAAAAATAAAAAATAAATAAATAAAAAATAAAAAAACCTTAAACCTTAAACCCTAAACCATAAACCGAAAGCCTAATCCTAAACTCTAAATTATAAATCGTAACCCTAACCCGAAACCCTAAACCCTAAACCCTAAACCCTAAAACCCTAAACCCTAAACCCTAAACCCTAAACTAACCCTAGACCATAAATACTAAACCCTAAAAACCATAAACCCTAAACCCTAAACCCTAAACCATAAATCCTAAACTAATAATAAACCCTAAGCTAACCCTAAAGCCTAAATTAACAATAAATCCTAAGCTATCCCTAAACCCTAAAAACCCTAAAACCTAAAGCATAAATCCTAAACCCTAAATCTTAAACTCTAAAACCTAAACCCTAAACCCTAAACCCAAAAAAAAACTTAAACCTAAATAAAACCTCAACAAAACATAAAAAATAAACTTAAATAAAATAAAGGCCTAAACTAAAACCTAACCCTAAACTTAAAAAATATAAAATAAAAATAAAAATACACTAAAATAAAATAAATAAAAACCTAAACTAAACTAAAAAAATAAAATAAACCTAAGAATAAAAAACCTAAATAAAATAAAAAGTAAATGTAAAATAATAATAAAATAAACCTCTAATAAAATAGAATAAAAACTAAACTAAAACCTAAACTTAAAAAATAAACCTAAAAATAAATAAAAAATAAAACTCAAACCCTAAAATAGGAATAAGAACTTAAACTAAAATAATAATAAAATAAACAAAATAAACCTAAACCTAAACTAAAATAAACTAAACTCAAATAAATAAAACATAAACTTAAACCTAAAATAAACTAGACTTAAAGTTGAACCCAAACTAAATATAATAAAATAAACTAAAAATAAACTTAAACCTAAAATAAAAATAAAACCTAAAAATAAACCTAAAATAAAAACTTAAAACCTAAACCTAAGAAAATAAAATAAAAACTTAAAGCTAAAACTAAAAATAAAAAATAAAACCTAAACCAAAAAAATTAAATAAAAATAAAACTCAACTAAAAAATAAACATAAAATTAAAAAATAAACTAAAATAAATAAACCTCAAACAAATAATTTAAACTTAATAAAAATAGAAATAAAAAAATAAAAAACAAACTAAATAAACTAAATAAACATAACCCCTATAAAAAAAAATAAAAAAACCCTAAACCTTAAACCATAAACCTTAAGCCCTAAACCCTAAAACCCTAAAACCTAAACCCTAAATCCTAAAGCCTAAAACCCTAAACCCTAAACCCTAAACCCCAAACCCTAAACCCTAAACCCTAAATCATAAACCCTAAAACCTAAAACTTAAACCTAAACTAAATGAAACCTAAAAATAAAATAAATAAAAAAACCTAAAGTTAAATAAAATAAAAAAAAATAAAATAAAATAAAAACATAAACTAAAACCTTAACCTAAACCAAAACCTAAACCTTAACCTAAATGTAAAAATAAAAGAAAATAAAAATAAAAACTATACTAAAATAAAATAAATAAAAACTAAACTAAACTAAAAAAATAAATGAAACTTAAAAGTAAATAACTTAAATATAATAAATACTAAATCTGAAATAAAAATAAAATTAACCTAAAATAAAATAAAATAAAAACTAAACAAAAACTAAACCTACAAAATAATCCTAAAAATAAATAAAAACTAAACCTAAAACCTAAACTAAAAAAAAACCTAAACCAAAAATAAACAAAATAAAATAAACCTAAATCTAAACTAAAATAAACTAAACTATAATAAACTAAATTGAAATAAGTAAAACCTAAACCTAAACATAAAATAAACTAAACCTAAACCGTAAACTAAATAAAATAAAATAAACTAAAAATAGAACTAAACCTTAACTAAATAAATAAAAACCTAAAAATAAACCTAAAATAAAAACCTAAAACCTAAACCTAAAAAAACAAAATAAAAACCTAAACCTAAACCTAAAAATAAAAAAAATAAAACCTATACCTAAAAATTAAAATAAAAATAAAACTAAACTAAAAAATAAGCATAAACCCAAACCTAAACCTAAAAAATAAATTACATAAAAAACTTAAACTAAAATAAATAAACTGAACTGAATAAAAATAAAAAATAAACCTAAATAAAAAAAATTAAATTTAAAAAATAAACTATAGAAACTAAATAAACCTAAACCTATTGGTTTACTTAATTTAATAAAAACCCATAAACCCTAAACCCTAAATCCTAAACTCTAAACCCTAAAACTAACCCTAAACCCTAAACCCTAAACTAACCTTAATCCCTATACCCTATACCCTCGAAACTCTAAACCTTAAATCCTAAACACTACACCATAAACCCTAAACCTTAAAACCTAAACCCTAACCCTAAATCCCATTACCTAAAAGCATTAACCCTAAAAACCTAAACTCTAAACTCTTAACCTTAAAATCTAAAAAATAAAAAAATAAAAAACCTAAACCCTAAACCTAAACCTAAATCTAAACCCTAAACTAAATAAAACCTAAACCTAAACCCTAAACCTTAACTGAAACCTAAACCTAAACTAAAATAAACTATACCTAAACTAAACTAAACTAAAAAATAAAATAAAAAAATAAAACCTAAATCTAAACTTAAAATTTAAACTAAACCTAAACTGCTTAAACTAAACTAAAACTAAACCTAAACTTAAACCCTAAACTTAAACCTAAACCCTAAACCAAACTTAAACCCTAAACCCTAAACTAAACCTAAACCTAAACCTAAACCCTAAACTAAAACCTAAACTAAACTAAACCTAAATAAACCTAAACCTAAACCTAAACCTAAACCTAAACCTAAACTAAACTAAAAATAACCTAAACCTAAACCTAAACCTAAACCTAAACCTAAACCTAAACTAAACTAAACTAAACTAAACTAAACTAAACCTAAACTAAACTAAACTAAAACCTAAACCTAAACCTAAACCTAAACCTAAACCCTAAACCTAATCCTAAACTAAACCTAAACCTAAACCCAAATAAAAAATAAAATAAAACTAAACTAAACCTAAACCTAAACCTAAACCTAAACTCAAAAAACCCAAAAACCTCTCCTCCCCTCTCAGTCGTGGTGCTCTCTGGCGATTGTGTTTTTCCCTTTCATTTTCCTTGCGGCTTGGCCAATTTTTGATCATTCTCGATCAATTTTTCGATAATTTGTCTCTGATTGGCCTCGAATGTGAGTGTCCCTTCACTCTTTCAATGGCGAAGGAGCCGCTTTCCATGCAGCCGAGCTTATCCATCTTAGAGGCGTCGGCTAGGGCATCACATTTACATGGAATTATGGATCCAAAATCAACCGCTAATCTGCCTACAGTTAAGTCCTTTAAGGATGCATTATCTGGTAAGAACCTTTCCCTAATGTTTCGGTGAATTTGATCTCGACCTCATTTCATAGGATGCCTGCTATTATGTGCTCGGATCTAGACATGGAAAACTGGGTGAAGCCTTTTGAATTCTCTTTAGATGGTAAATTTTGCTTACGTCGGCCAACTCTCGATAAAATCTAATCTTTTTTCATAGCCTTAAACTTTTAGGTGTTTTCACTATCGGATTGATTGATCCTAGGCATATTTTAATTCAGCTCTCTAATGACTTAGATTATTCAAGAGTTTTTGCCCGTCACTCTTACTTTATTTTTAATTATCAAATGCATCATTTGAAATGGTCTCCTCTTTTTGATATAAAAGAGGAATCCCAAATTGTTCCTATATGGCTAGCTCTTCCTAATATGAGAATACATTATGTTACACATCAAGTTCTCTTTGTGGTTAGTTTTGGTTGGCTCTATTCAAATTGATCAGGCCACCGCTATGAGATCACGACCTTCTGTTGCTCATATTTTTGTTGAGATTGATATTACTAAAAAGCATCCTAAAGAAGTTTGGATCAGCTCTGAGAAGTTCGGTTATAATAAAAAGTGCAATTTGAGAACTTTCTTATTTTTTGCACACATTGTAAGATTCATGGCCATGATCATTCTGAATGCTTTGTGTTGCATCCTCATCTTAAAAAGAATAAATTATCGGATCCTAATCCTACTCTATCAAATGAAAAAACTAATAAATTTTCTTATAGGCCTAAAGTCACTCAAAATGGGAATCATCCCCCTACCCATACTCCTTTTCTATCCACTGATTTGCCTATTGGAGAGCAATCTGAGCATGTTCATAATAATGCTTATGAGGTTTGTGAGGTGGCTAATGATAACTTAATTAACATTGCTTCTAATTGTAATAATTTGGCTCCTCATGACAATACCTTGACTCAGTCTAACCTCCCCCTTTTGGCTAGTAAACCCGAGGAGACTATTATGAACCCTAGTGGTAATTTGAATGGAAACTTCAGGTTGGATCAAAATCTGAAAACAATTTCTAGAGTTGATCATTTGATGAAAGAACAAAATCTAAAAATTGTTGATCCTTTGATGATGGAATAAAATTTGAAAAGTAGTTCTGAAATAAACCTAAAATATCTGCTATTAATGGCTTCACAACCTCTCCTTCTCCTACCCTTCAGAGTGATACACATGCTAACCCTCTTCTAAGCTTAATTTACATTGAAGAAGGAAGTTACTATTAGAAATGCTTTGGTGTCCTATTACGAATATCACAAATCGGTCTCTCGGATGGTGATACTTTGGACAATGATAGACCTTTTCAAACTATTTTTAAAAAAAATCTCTTAAAGCTAGAATGTTCACTAATAGATCCACTAGAACTACTAGATATTCTCTAACTTCCCATAAATAATTATTTTTAGTTTTCTTTTCTTACTTTTTTATTTCTTTTGTTATCTATTTTCCTTTCTTTCTTATTTTATTATAATCAATTTTCTAATTTGGAATGTTCGGGGTATTGGGACTCTCATTGTCCATTGTGTATTAGAAGCCTTTCTTTGTATTCATAACACAACCTTACTTGTTGTTGAACCATTCATACACTCTATCCTTGATGATCTTCAACAATTGGTTAATGTCCACATCTCATTGGGTGAATTTTATGCTTTAGGTTCCTTCATTTGTGGTTCTTGTAATAGAGCTGGTAGGAACATCCTTTGGGATTACTTAAGAACTTTTTCCTCCTCGGTCAACCAACCATGGTTGGTTGGGGTGATTTAACACTATTCTCTCTTCCTCGGAAAGAAGGGGAGGTTGCTCTCCTAACATTCATTCCATGGATGATTTTTCTAATATGATTCTTGATTACAATCTGATTGATATTGAATTTTTGGGTTCCGACTATACGTGGCATAACTCTAGACTCTTGCAGTGGCTTGATTGGACTCTTTGTAATTCTCTTTGGATCAATCAATGGCCCCTTACTTCTATTGAACATTTGAGCAGAACTTTGTCTGATCATGCTTTTGATTTCTATCAAAATCCTCCAATAGATTATCCTCCCCAACTTCTTTGATTCCAAAACATGTGGATCCAACACATTGATTTCATAAATGTTGTATCCGTGCTTGGATAACTCCTCTTCATCTGGATAATTCAATTAAGGGCATGATTCACCTCTGGCTTAAGCTTAAAGGCTTAAATAAACCTAAATTGTGGAACAAGCATCATTTTAAAAATCTTTTGCTATCAAAATATGGAACAATTAGTTTGTTCTCTTGAAGATCTATATTTTATTTGATTCTACTAAACTTGAGGAGTTGAATGAAGCTAAGATAACTTGGTTAATATCGAATATGGAGGAAACATACTGGCGACAAAAGGCTACTAGCAAACATATTGCTGATGGTGACATAAATACCAAGTATTTCCATGCTCTTTTCAAAGAAAGAAAGCCTTAAACTCTATTAAAAAAATTAAAAATGATAACGATAGCTAGATCACTGATAATAATTATATTAAATATTCTGTCATACATCATTTTAAAAACTTATTAAACAACAACCTTACCTTAGAAGCTCTCTCCAACTCTCACCTGATTCCCTCAACTCTCACCTGACAACCATTTTCTTAATTTGCGTCCTACAGAAGCTGAGATTGGTAGTATTCTCAATAGCATGAACACTGATTCTATTGCTGGCCCTGAATGCTACACGACTCAATTTTTTCAGCATTGTTGGCCTATTATTAAGTCTAACCTTGTCGATGTTGTCATTGATTTTTTTGATGGCAATCCTTTACCTAGATATTTTTCTAGCACTTCCATTATTCTCATTCCAAAATTAATAATCCTAAATCTTGGGGCGTTGGACCTATCGACCTTTGCACCTTCTTTCATAAACTCATTGCTAAATTAATTTCTAATAGAATTAGTCCACTCTTGCCTAAAATTATTTCCCCAACCAATGGTTTTAGTTAAAGGTAGAGCTACATCGATAACATTCTTCTAGCCAAGAGCTAATTCATGACATTGATGCTTCTACCATTAGACATCTCTAAAGCTTTTGACAACCTCTCTTGGAATTTCCTCCTCCATATTCTTCTTTTATTTGGTTTTTCTGACTATTTTATCTACCTCATTAAAAATTGTATTACCAATGTTTGGTTCTCTGTTATCATGAATGGTGAGTCCCTAGGTTTTTTTTCCTTCTATGCATGGTTTAAGATAAGGAGATCCATTATCTCCCTCTGTTTTTATTATTGATGTTGAATATCTTTCGAGGAGCCATAATGATCTTTTCAACAATAATCCTAGCATATTTTTTAGAACTCACTGGTCTTCTCTCTCATCTTAGTTTTCTTGATGACTTCATAATCTTTTGCAATGTCTCTACTCATCACATTAAAACTATTAAGAATCTTTTAAAAATTTGGTAGCAAAGTGGTCTCTTTCTTAACAAGGTAAAAGTTGTTTCATTCCTTCCTCTAAAATCCAGTAATATGATCAACCCAATCTTGAGAATAACTAATTTTCATCAACAACTTCCTATTAAATATCTTGGTGCTCCGCCCTTTAAAGGTCAGAAAAAATCACATCTCTTTGATGAGCTAATCCAAAAAATCTTTAATAAAATTTATGTTTGGGAATTTCATTTACTCTCATTTGGTGGTAGGCTCACTTTGATTAAGAGCACCCTTAACTCCATGCCTTTATATCTCATTCAAACCATTGTGCCGACCAATTCTACCATTAATAGAATTGAGCGTCTCCTTAATAAATTCTTTTGGGGTTCTAACAATTCTACTAAAAGAATGCATTGGACTTCTTGGTATAAAAGTTATGGCACTCTTGCTGAAGGTGGGCTTGGCTGTAAGCCAATCAGGGAAGCTATCACTGCTTTTTCCTATAAAGTTTCATGGAATTTTAGGACCAACAATAGTCTTTGAGCTAATTTCATGACTGCCAAATACTGCCAAGGTAAGCAACCTCTCATTTGCCCCTATAAAGTGGAAAACTCTCCTGTATGGAAAAGACCTTGTTCCATCAAATGGGAAGCGGAATCTTTAATCTCTTGGGGGATTAACTTTGGAACCTCTTTCTTTTGGCAAGATAATGGGGAGGTGGGTCCATTGATGAATTATTTTCTACCCACTCCCGCTATTAAAGTGAACTCTTTGCAGAATAATAAGTGGAATAATAGTAAGCTTCTTGACTATATTCCTTTCTCTCTTTAGATAAGCTTAATATTATTCCTATCATTCCTAGCAATCATGATCGATCCTTTTAAGCTTTCCCAAAATGGTGATAAAAATGTTTGGATTCAAATTAAAGAAGCTCATGATTTCTCCAATGTATTTTTTTAAACTTTGGAATAACACTATTCATATTTCCTATTCTATTCTAACTTGGCGTATTTTGAAAAACTTTATCCCTATTGACTCCTAGATGTGAGGTAAAGGTTTTTACTTACCTTCAAAATGCTACTACTGCTTTCACATTGAGAATGTGAATCATGTATTTGTTAACGAAGCCATTGCTTCCAAACTTTGGATTTGGTATGATGATCGCTTTAATATTATCAAATTCAATGGATCCTTAACTCTATACCAACTTCTTGAAGTTTATTTTGAAAAAACTATTAAAGGCCACATTAAAATCATAACTGCTATCACTCTTATTTGGTTCATATGGATGGACAAAAATGATGCAAAATATCGTGGGATTCCTATGAACCACATGAGGATAATTGCTTGAATTAAAAATAAAATTCGTGACTTGTTTAATGTCAATTTAATTAACTACAATCAATTCAAAGGTTGTAAATTTATGGCCAATAAACTAGGCTTTAACTTGCCGGATCCACCCAACTGTAAAGATGACAAGATTATTTATTGGGTAAAACCTTATGCTAATACTATTAAAATTAACATTGATGGCTCTGTCTCTCAAAATGCTTCTGGCTGTGGTGGAATTTTCAAAAACCTTAATGGTAAAGTCCTATGTGCTTTTGCTTACCCCCTTAATACTTCTATTCCTTTTCTTTGAGCTAATGGTAGTTTAGAAAGCTATTGAGATTTTCTCAAAAGGTTGGCTAAATATTTGGATTGAGGTGGATGCCCTGTTGCTGATTGATCTTTTGACTTCCACCAAAATGGGCAATACAGAATTGTACTACATTCTCAAGCAGACTAGAGCTCTCCTTTCTTAACTCTATTTTAAAATCACTCATGTATGGCGTGAAGGTAATGCATGTATTGATTACCTTGATAATCTGGGTGCTAGATTAGATGGCATAAAATTCTTTGATCAACTTACACTTCCTTAAAATTTGTGTGGTTTGGTTAATTTGGATAATATGGGATTCCCTTACCTTAGAAATTAATCCATCATATTGGTTTGGCCTGTTATATTACCTGTTTAACTGCATGATCAACTTCTAATTAGTGTTATTATTTCTCTAGATTTTGCTGATGCATCTTCCTGATACCCCTTTTTGGTTAATTGCTGAACTCTGTGGCATCTGCTATTGGATTAATTAGCCTAATCTTTTTTGGGGTCTTAGTGCTTCTGTTGTTTCCACTGTTAATGGTAAGGTGTTTCCTGTCTTCTGGAGGGAGATGTATTACCTTATGCTTTACTTTTTGCTTTACTTTTTGATCAATAGGGACAGACTTCTTTCCATCAATATTTTGTTAAGGGGTCCTACTGTATCTATTTTCCATTATATGATTAAGGCTGTGTTCTGTCTCTTTTCCTTTTTCTAGAAATCTATTCTAGGGCTCATGACTTTCTTTGTATCAATGTTTAAAGCCCTAATTTATCTATTTTTCTCCCTTTATTATGGATGTGGCCCCTCTTATGCTCCCTAACCTCACCTCCACAACCTATAAGGAGTGAAACTGCATTACCCTTGCTACTATAACTTCTTCTTTGCGATTGGAATTACTTGATTTCCTTCCACCTATTTTTACCGATGTCTTAGTTGGTCTGCTTGAAGGATTTCAAAGATGGCTTTCCTTTGAACCACTTTCGACTCTATGTTGTACCACTATTATTTTACTAGATTTTCTTATGGTGCAATAAATGTTTTGTTATTTTAATTGTTGTTGGATTTTTGGGTCTTATGTCCAAAGTGCTACTTTTGGGATTGTTTTTTGATTGCTTTTGCTAACCTCACCTTACCAACCTATAAGGAGAGAACCATACCCTTGTTATTATTATTGTCTCTGGATTGGACTTACTTGATGATTTCTTTTCGCTTTTATCGAGGATGTTAAGCTCGCCCTTTGTCTTGAAGGATTTCAATGATGGCTCCCTTTTGAACCCCTTTTGTGTCTATGTTGTTCCACTATTTTTTATTGTCTTATCTTATGGTGGGTGCAATAATTGTATTGTTGGTTTAATTGTTGGCTGTTGTATTTTGGATCTTATGACCAGCAGGCTACTTCTGAGGTTGTTGGTTGTTTGTTGGCTTTTGTTTTTCTGATTGTTTTTGTTGTTTTGCAATTGGGTCAGAATGATCACCACATGTTTGTGGTCTATAAATTGTTGCTATTTTTTCCATCTTGATTCAAGACTTGTCCGATCGCAGATTATGCTATTACCTACTTGGAAATTAACTTATGCAATCGCTTTTTCGAATGGGTGGTTTTATGGCTAGCTTGTTGTTATTTGCTATCTTGGTTGTTGGTTGAACTGATTAATTGGGTTTTATGCCCAGCAAGCTACTAATGGGGTTGTCTCTCATGTCTAGCAGGTAGCTTTTAGGGATGTTTTTCTGATTGCTTTTGCTAACCTCACCTTCCCAACCTGTAAGGAGAGAATACCCTTGTTATTATTATTGTCTCTTTGCTGATTGGACTTACTTAATGATTTCTTTCCAACACTTTTACGAGGATGTTGGTTTAGCTGCAAGCCTATTCTTCTTTGTTTTGAAGGATTTCAATGATGGCTCTCTTTTGCCCCTTTTGTATCTATGCTCTCTTTTACTTATCTTATGGCAATAATATTGCTTTTATTGTTGCCTATTGGATTTTCTTTTTTAGCCGCCATTGAGGTTGTTGGCTATTTGTTGCTATTTTTTTATTTTTTGCTATTTCCAACCGCAATGTCACTGATGTTTATGTGGTATATTTAATCGCTATCTTTTTCATCTTGTTTTTAGACTTGTAGATCACCGTGATTATGCTATTACCTACTTGGATATTATCTTATGCACGCCTATTCAATGGGTGGTTTTATGGCCGCCTTATATTTGCTATCTTGGTTGTTGGTAACTGGATTATCGGTTTTATGCCCAAAGTCTATCGGGTTCTCTCTGATTATCCTTATTTGGAATTATTTGTGGTAGGGAGCAGGTTATTACCTGTGGCTTCTGGTCCATCTAATCACGCTATTCCCATCTTGTTAGACTTTCGCATTTCTTTGGGTTTGGGTTATGTTGTCTTGCTTTACACTTGTTGGTTACTAACTTCGCAATGATTATTAATATAACATCCATTGCTTATTCGATTGGGTACCTTTTTTCGCTATATTTCGAGTATACCAGGACTGTAAGTTTCATATATGTCCCATATGTTTAGGATGGAGTTAATTACATGCTATTTGATTTGCCTTGCTGGATTTTCAGTTTTTCAACTGTATATTGCTTCTTTCCTCCTCTGGCCTTTTCTCCGCTTTTCCGTGGTGGGTTCGGCCTAATTAAACTCTTGGCTCGAAAAAATAAGGTGGATCTAGAAAAGATGGTTCATTTTCATATGTGTAGTGATTCTCATGCCATGCCACTATATTGATGATATTTATTCTACATGGGATCCCATTTCCCATTCTGCTCTTTGTTGTATCCTTTCTATTATGTTTATGGTTTTGTTTAGGTTTGTGTACTAAGGCTCAAAAGACTTTCAATAAATGGTTGCTATCTTCCCAAGTTTTATGATGATGATGATTTCCCCTTTTTGGTTTGGTAGTAGCTCTTTGATGTAACCCTTCGCTGAAGTTTGGATGCTCATATTTGCATCTCCATTTGATGTGATGAGCTGAGCCTTCTCTCACACACTTCTTTATAATCTTTCTCGTTTATGTTGTTTCAATTTTCATTTTGTCGTATTACTTTAACCGCTTCTAATTTCTATCTTTCTATAATTTTGTAGGTGCATTTCTCTTGTTCTCTTGGTTTGCTAGTGTCATGCATTCTCTCATCACGAGGGCTTTGACCTCTATTCATTGGCTTATCTATGTTAATCAATTTATATCTTTTGCTTTCCTTTCTTGTTTTATTTTGCTTTTGGTTGTACTTAGATAGGGGATTTACTCTCTAGGCTAATTGTAGCTCTTTGAGCAGTAGTTGTGGAGTTTATCCCCTATTCAGGAGATTGTAACCCTCTTTTTGTGGAAATAAAATTCCCCTATATGGGGTTTCCCAAAAAAAAAATCCTAAACCCTAAACCCTAAAAACCTAAAACCTAAAAACCTAAACCTAAACTAAATAAAACCTAAAAATAAAATAAATAAAAAACCTAAAACTAAATAAAATAAAAACCTAAACCTAAAAATATAATAAAATATAAAATAAAAACAAACCTACAATAATATAATTAAATAGCTAAACAAAAATAAAAAATAAAATAAACCTAATAAAAATATTAAATAAAATAAAACTAGATGAAAATAAAAATAAACTAAACCTAAAATAAAATAAAATAAAAACCTAAACCTAAAAAAATAAATAAATAATAAAACCTAAACCTTAAACAAAAAAATGAAACCTAAACATAAAATAAACAAAATAAAATAAACCTAAATCTAAACTAAAATAAATAAAACATAAACCTAAACCTAAAATAAAAAACGAACTAAACTAAATATATTAAAATAAACTAAAATAAACCTAAATCTATACTAACAAAAACCTAAAATTATCCTAAATATATAAAATAAAACCAAAAGTAAAATAAAATCTTAAACTAAACTAAATAAATAAAAAAATAAAGTAAAAATAAAACTAAACTAAAAAATAAAAGACCTAAACCTAAACCTAAAAGTAAACTACAATAAAACCTAAACTAAAATACATAAACCTAAAATAAAATAAATAAAAATAAATAATAATAAAATAAAAAAAATAAATAAACTAAAATGACTAAAATAAACTATAAAACTAAAGGAAAACCTACTGGTTTACCTAATTTTAAAGACTCAAACAAAAGTGAGCCCTAAACCCTAAATCTGGCGCCCTAGCTAAAATTGACCCACCTGGACCACCCCTACAACCAAGCACTATACACAGACTCCTGACCCTAAACCTCTTACTGGGCCCCTCCTGAGCCACCCCATCTGACCATAATCCTGGGCCAAAAACACCCTAATTTTATAACCTAAACCCTAAACTGGGCCACTGACTTGACCTTCACTAAATCTTTACTAGGCCACAAGGCCAAACCCTGGGCCCTAAATTATTATATTTGGACCCTGGACCTATCCTCCTGGGCCACTAAACCTAGGCCACACTCCACACCACTGACTACCCAAACCTTAGGCCACACTAAACCCTGACCTATACTAACCACTTGCAGACTTAACCTGACCCTAAAACCACAAGAACTCCTAAAACTAGTACCCAAATCCTAAACCCTGCACTCCAACCTAACCACTAAAATCATAAATTAAACACCACGAAGCTACCTAAAAACCTTCCTTAGTTCATTTACTATTGAGCAATGTTTAATAAATCTAATTAATTAATTTATTACTATTCATGGGATTAATTAATCAATAATTAATTTAAAAGAGTAGTTAGAGTTCATTTAGTCAAATTTTCTAAATTATGCAAGCAATAAATCTCAAAATCATGGAGGTAGGTCATCCCATTAAAACTCACAAAATTTGGGATTAACGCTCTCTTAATCTAAACTAAACTAATCCCATGCCTAAACTTAAACCTAAACTAAAACCAACCACCTAAAACCTTATGCCCTTCCTAAACCAAAATAAACCTAACCTTGACTTACAACTACCTAAACCAAACTTCCAAACTAGAGAGCCTAAATAAATTAAAATTGAACCCTGGACATAACTAAACCCTGGCTAAACCTTTCTAAAACCTACTAAACCTTAAATCCCTAAACCTAAACCTAAACCTAACCCTAAACTCAAACCTGATCTAAACTCTAACTAAAACCTAAACCTAAACCACAACCCTAAACTAAACCAAACCCCTAAACTCAAACCTTAAACTTAAACCTATACCCAAACCCTAAATCTAAAAGTAAAAATTAATAAACCCAAACCCTAAACACAAACCCAAACCCACCCTAAATCTACCCAAACTAAACCATAAAGTAACTAAATAAATTAGAAAATAAACCTAAACCCTAAAACCTAATAAACCTAAACCTAAACCTAAACTCTAAGAATTGAGAACTTTGACAACTAGGTCATCCATCGGCTAGGTGAGGTGAAGATGTTAGGATGGTGGGGATCTAGAGGTGTTGGTGGATATGGAGGTGGTGGGGTGTGGTGTTTACGAAGGTGGGAGGCGATGGAGGATCTGATGGTGGTGATGGAGGAGAGATCGGTGTTATGATGGTGGATCGATACTTGAGAGGCGAGGTGGTTCATGGAAACTAGAGAAACTAAGAAGAATGATCGATCACTTATAGAAGTCTATCTTTACAAAAGAGACGGTCCTAGTTATCTAAAGTTTTTAATTTCCTCGATGCATGCTCATTTTTTATCTATGTCATCGCTTGTGTCTTAGCAAACTTTGTGTGTTACTACCTGGTTGCTGAAATTGAAAAGAAGAAATGTTGAATCTGAATTTGTTCTCTGTTAAAAAAAATTAAAAACCCTAAACTTTAAACTAAAACCAGAACCTTGAACCTAAAAGCTAAACCATAAACTGTAAACCCAAAACCCTAAACCATAAAAATAAAATAAAAAATTAAGCATCCTAAACCCTAAAAAAGCTAAACACTAAACCTTAAATCTACAACCTTAAACCCTAAATCCACAAACCCACAAACCCAAACCCTAAACCCACAAAACCATAAACCCTAAACTACAAAAACCCTAAACTCTAAACCTGGGCCTGGCTTTAACTGGACTACTGACCTAAACCTGGGCCTTTATCTCCTAAATCTAAGTCCTGGACCTGACCCAGGCCCTAAACCCTAGGCCACAACTAAACCTCTAACCCAGTCTGGGCCTAAAGGCCAACTAACCCCACCTACCTAATCCTAAACTGAAAAATCCTAACCCAGGCCCTGGGCCCTAAACCACAACCAGATAACCTAAACTGGGCCAAAAACCTGACTCTCTAACTACCACAAACTGAGCCCTGGGCTAGGCTAACCTGGGCCTAAACTAAACTCTGATCCTACCTAAAACCTAAATCCTAAATCCTAAACCTACCCCACCTAAACTACCATCCACTAAATCCTACCAGTTCCTAAACCTACCCTCCTAAACCCCAAAAACTTAAACTACCTAAACTTTCATAAACCCTAAACCCTCAACCCAAACCTTAATGCCTTTTAACTATTAAACCTAATGCTAAACCTAAAACCTAAACCTAAACCATAGCGTGAATTCTAATTCTAAACCCAAATCCACAAACCATGAACCTAGATCCTAAACTTTATTCCTTAGTTCATTTATTATTGAGCAATGATTAAGAGAAGTAATTAACTAATTTTTACTATTCATGGGATTAATTAATCATTAATTAACTTAAAAGAGTAATTAGGGTTCAATTATTCTATTTTCCTAATTAAGTGATAAATAAATTACAAGAAAATCATGGGAGATAAAGGTCATCCCATTAAATTAACCCATAAAATTTGGGATTAACTTAATCTTAACCCTAAACCAAAATGAACCCTAGATGTAAAACTAAACCCTAAACTGATCACCCTAAAACCAACCATAAACCACAACCCACACCTAAACCTTAAACTAAACCCACAAACTAAACTAAAACCTGGACCTGTCCCTAGGCTGAAAACCTAAACCTAAAACCTCACCCCTGAGCCCTGAAACCCTAAATCCTAAACCAAAACCACACACTAAATAAACCTCAAACCTAATTGTAAAACCCTAACCCAAACTCTAAATGGAACCAAACCTAAACAGGCCCTAAGCTAACTAAACCCTAAACCTACAACCTTGACCCTAAACCCTAACTAAACAAACCTAAAACCTAAACCCAATCTTACCTAAACCCAAAGTAACTAAATAAATTAAAAAATAAACCTAAACCCTAAAGCTAAACCCTAAGTCATAAACTAACCCTGACCTAAAGCCTAAACCCCCTAATCCTAAAGTAACTAAATAGATTAAAAAATAAACCTAAAATAAATAAACCTAAACCTAATAAACCTAATCCCAAAACTCAAGATTGGATAGAAGTGTTTGGAACATCACCGTAAACTTAGCTCAGCCTAGAACTCATGGTGGAGGTGAAGGCGGCTGTTATTGTAGTGGTGGTGGGGGATCTGGAGGTGCTGGTGGATATGGAGGTGGTGATCAGAGTAGTGGTGGTTATGGAGGAGGGAGGAGCGACGAAGGTTACAACCGTGGTAGTGATAGAGGGAGAGATCCGGGTTATGATGGTGGATCGCTATTCGAGAGGCCTGGGTGGTTAGAGAACTAAAGAATGATCGATCCGATCTACTTATAAGCTGTCTTTCTTTAGATAGAAATGGTTCTAGTTATCTATGGTTTTTATTTGTTCTATGGGTCCTCATTTTTGATCTATCTCATTGCTTGTGTCTTAGAAAACTTAGTTTGTTACTACTTGGTTGATGAAATTGAAAAGAAGAAATATTGAATCTGAATTTATTCTCTATTAAAAAAGAAACAAAAACCCTAAACATAAAACCTAATCCCTAAACCCTAAATAGAAAACCCTAACCCTAAAAATAAAAAAAATAATACCCTAACCATGAACCCTAAACCCTAAACCTAACCCTAAACCCTAAACCCTAAACCATAAACCCTAAATCCTAAACGCTAAACCCTAAACCCTAAAACCCTAAACCTTAAACCCTAAACCTTAAACCCTAAAACCTAAACCCTAAACCCTAAAACCTTAAAACCCTAAACTCTGAACCCTTAACCATAAACCCTAAACCATAAAACCTACAACCCTAAATCACAAACCCCAACCCTAAACCCAAAACCCTAATCCCTAAATATTAAAACCTAAAATATAAACTTAAACTAAATAAAACATAAAAATAAAATAAATAAAAATGCCTAAACCTAAAATAAAAAATAAAATAAAATAAAAACATAAACTAAAACTTAAACCTAAACCTAAACCTAAACCTAAAAAATAAAATAAAATATAAAAACTAAACTAAAATAAAATAATTAAAAACTTAAACTAAATTAAAAAAAAAATAAACCTAAAAATAAAAATCCTAAATAAAATAAAAACTAAACGAAAATTAAAACTAAAATAAAACTAAAATAAAATAAAATAAAAACTTAAACCTAAAAAATAAACTTAAAAATAAATAAAAATAATATAAGCCAAAAATAAACTAAAATAAAACCTAAACTAAAAAATAAACCGAAAATAAATAAAAAATAAAATCTAAACTTTAAACTAAAAAAATCCTAAACCTAAAATAAAAAAAATAAAATAAACCTAAACCTAAACTATAATAAACAAAACTAAAATAAATAAAACCTAAACCTAAACCTAAATAAATTTATCCTAAACCCTAAAATAAATCAAATAAAATAAACTAAAATAAACATAAACTTAAACTTAAAAAACCTAAAATAAACCTATAATCAAAACCTAAAAAAATAAAATAAAATCCTAAACCAAAACTAAAATAAAAATTAAAACCTAAACTTAAAAAAATAAAAATAAAACTAAACTAAAAAATAAACATAAGCATGAACATAAACCAATAAAAATAAACTAAAATAAAAAACTTAAACTAACATAATAAAACCTAAAATAAACATAAATAAAAAAATAAAAATAAGTAAAAAAAATATAATAAATTAACATACATAAAAAATAAACTAAATAAACTAAACATAAAACCTAAACCTACCAGTTTACTTAATTAAAACCCCTAAACCTTAAACTCTAAAGCCAAAACCCAAAATCTTAAACCCTAAATCCTAAACCCTAAACCCTAAACACTAAACCCTAAACCCTAAAACCCAAAACTTTGAACCCTAAACTATAAACCCTAAACACTAAACCCTAAACCCCAAACCCTAAAGCCTAAAGCCCAAACCCTAAAGCCTAAAGCTAAATAAAATAAAATAAAAAAATAAAAAATAAAAAAATAAAAAATAAAAATAAAAAAAATAAAAAAATAAAATAAAAAACCCTAAAGCCTAAAGCCTAAACTAACCATAAACCCTGTTAACCTTAAACCCTCAAACACTAAACCCTAGTGCCTAAAAACTATACCCTAAATCCTAAACCTTCAACCCTAAAACCTAAACCCTAAACCATAAACCCTGAACCCTAAAACCAAAAAAAAAAAACTTAAACCTAATTAAAACCTTAAAAAACAAAAAAAAACATAAACTTGAATAAAATAAATAATATACTAAAAACTAAACCTAAACCTAAATATAAAATAAAATTAAAATTAAAATACAATAAAATAAAATAAATAAAAACCTAAACTAAACTAAAAAAATAAAATAAACCTATGAATAAAAGCTAAATAAAAGAAAATGTAAACATAAAACAAAAATAAAATAAACCTAAAATAAAATAAAATAAAACTAAATAAAAATCAAATCTAAAAAAATAAACCTAAAAATAAATAAAAAATAAAAACTTAACCTAAAATAAAAATAAAATAAACAAAATATACTTAAGCCTAAGCCTAAACTAAAATAAACTAAACCAAATAAATAAAACCTAAATCAAACCTAAAATAAATTAAACTTAAACATCAACCTAAACTAAATAAAGTAAAATAAATTAAAAATAAACCTAAACCTAAACTAAAAAATTAAACCTAAAAATAAACCTAAAATAGAAACCTAAACCCAGAAAAATAAGATAAAAACCTAAAGCTAAACTAAAAATAAAAAATAAAACATAAACCAGAAAAATAAATAAAAATAAAACTCATCTAAAAAGTAAACGTAAACCTAAACCTATACCTAAAAATAAACTAAAATAAATAAACAAAAAATAAATAAACTAAATTAAATAAAAATAAAAATAAAAATAAAAAATAAAATAAACTAAATAATCCTAAACCTACCACTTCACTTAATTTTAAAAAAATAAAAAATAAATAAACAAAAAAATAAAAAAACCATAAACCCTAAACCCTAAACCATAAACCGAAACCCTACTCCTAAACCCTAAACCATAAATCGTAACCCTAACCCGAAACCCTAAACCCTAAACCCTAAACCATAAAAACTAAACCCTCAAAATCATAAACCCTAAACCCTAAACCCTAAACCATAAATCCTAAACTAACAATAAACCCTAAGCTAACCCTAAAGCCTAAACTAATAAATCCTAAGATAACCCTAAACCCTAAAACCCTAAGCCCCTAAAGCATAAACCCTAAACCCTAAACTTTAAACTCTAAAACCTAAACCCTAAACCCTAAACCCAAAAAAAACTTAAACCTAAATAAACCTCAACAAAACATAAAAAATAAACTTAAATAAAATAAAAGCCTAAACTAAAACCTAACCTTAAACTTAAAAAAATAAAATAAAAATAAAAATACACTAAAATAAAATAAATAAAAACCTAAACTAAACTAAAAAAATAAAATAAACCTAAGAATAAAAAACCTAAATAAAATAAAAAAGTAAACATAAAATAATAATAAAATAAACCTGAAATAAAATAAAATAAAACTAAATTAAAACCTAAACTTAAAAAATAAACCTAAAAATAAATAAAAATAAAACTCAAACCCTAAAATAAAATAAGAACTTAAACTAAAATAATAATAAAATAAACAAAATAAACCTAAACCTAAACAAAATAAACTAAACTCAAATAAATAAAACCTAAACTTAAACCTAAAATAAACTAGACTTAAAGCTGAACCCAAACTAAATATAATAAAATAAACTAAAATAAACCAAAACCTAAACTAAAAAATAAAACCTAAAAATAAACCTAAAATAAAATTTAAAACCTAAACCTAAGAAAATAAAATAAAAACCTAAAGCTAAAACTAAAAATAAAAAATAAAACCTAAACCAAAAAAATAAAATAAAAATAAAACTCAATTAAAAAATAAACTTAAAATTAAAAAATAAACTAAAATAAATAAACCTCAAAAAAATAAATTAAACTTAATAAAAATAAAAATAAAAAATAAAAAACAAACTAAATAAACTAAATAAACCTAACCCCTATAAAAAAATAAAAAAACCCTAAACCTTAAACCATAAACCTTAAGCCCTAAACCCTAAAACCCTAAAACCTAAACCCTAAATCCTAAAGCCTAAAACCCTAAACCCTAAACCCTAAACCCCAAACCCTAAACCCTAAACCCTAAATCATAAACCTTAAAAACCTAAAAACTTAAACCTAAACTAAATGAAACCTAAAAATAAAAAAAATAAAAAAAACCTAAAGCTAAGTAAAATAAAAAAACAAAGTAAAATAGAAACCTAATCTAAAACCTTAACCTAAACAAAAACCTAAACCTTAACCTAAATGTAAAAATAAAAGAAAATAAAAATAAAAACTATACTAAAATAAAATAAATAAAAACTAAACTAAACTAAAAAATAAATGAAACCTAAAAATAAATAACCTAAATATAATAAAAACTAAATCTAAAGTAAAAATAAAAATAAACCTAAAATATCTGCTATTAATGGCTTCACAACCTCTCCTTCTCCTACCCTTCAGAGTGATACACATGCTAACCCTCTTCCTAAGCTTAATTCTGACATTGAAGAAGGGGAAGTTACTATTAGAAATGCTTTGACTGATACAGGTCCTATTCTGAATATCACAAATCAGTCTCTCTCGGATGGTGATACTTTGGACAATGATAGACCTTTTCAAACTATTTTTAAAAAAAATCTCTTAAAGCTAGAATGTTCACTAATAGATCCACTAGAACTACTAGATATTCTCTAACTTCCCATAAATAATTATTTTAGTTTTCTTTTCTTCTACTTTTTTATTTCTTTTGTTCTTTCTTATTTTATTATAATCAATTTTCTAATTTGGAATGTTCGGGGTATTGGAACTCTCATTGTCCGCAACTGTATTAGAAGCCTTTCCTGTATTCATAACACAACCTTACTTGTTGTTATTGAACCATTCATACACTCTATCTTTGATGATCTTCAACAATTGGTTAATGTCCACATCTCATTGGGTGAATTTTTTGCTTTAGGTTCCTTTATTTTTGCTTATTGTAATAGAGTTGGTAGGAACATCCTTTGGGATTACTTAAGAACTTTTTCCTCCTCGGTCAACCAACCATGGTTGGTTGGGGGTGATTTTAACACTATTCTCTCTTCCTCGGAAAGAAGGGGAGGTTGCTCTCCTAACATTCATTCCATGGATGATTTTTCTAATATGATTCTTGATTACAATCTGATTGATATTGAATTTTTGGGTTCCGACTATACGTGGCATAACTCTTGACTCTTGCAGTGGCTTGATTGGACTCTTTGTAATTCTCTTTGGATCAATCAATGGCCCCTTACTTCTATTGAACATTTGAGCAGAACTTTGTCTGATCATGCTCCGCTTTTGATTTCTATCCAAAATCCCTCCAATAGATTATCCTCCCCAACTTCTTTCAGATTCCAAAACATGTGGATCCAACACATTGATTTCATAAATGTTGTATCCATTAACTGGATGGCTCCTCTTCATCCGGATAATTCAGTTAAGGGCATGATTCGCCTCTGGCTTAAGCTTAAAAGGCTTAAATAAAGCCTAAATTGGTGGAACAAGCATCATTTTAAAAATCTTTTTGCCAATATCAAAAATATAGAACAATTAGTTTGTTCTCTTGAAGATGCTATTTCGACTGATTCTACTAAACTTGAGGAGTTGAATGAAGCAAAAGATAACTTGGTTAAATATCAGAATATGGAGGAAACATACTGGCGACAAAAGGCTACTAGCAAACATATTGCTGATGGTGACATAAATACCAAGTATTTCCATGCTCTTTTCAAAGAAAGAAAGCCTTAAACTCTATTAAAAAAATTAAAAATGATAACGATAGCTAGATCACTGATAATAATTATATTAAATATTCTGTCATACATCATTTTAAAAACTTATTAAACAACAACCTTACCTTAGAGCTCTCCAACTCTCACCGATTCCCTCAACTCTCCGACAACCATTTTCTTAATTTGGCCCTAAGTCGAGATTGGTAGTATTCTCAATAGCATGAACACTGATTCTATTGCTGGCCCTGAATGCTACACGACTCAATTTTTTCAGCATTGTTGGCCTATTATTAAGTCTAACCTTGTCGATGTTGTCATTGATTTTTTTGATGGCAATCCTTTACCTAGATATTTTTCTAGCACTTCCATTATTCTCATTTCCAAAATTAATAATCCTAAATCTTGGGGCGATTTCAGACCTATCAGCCTTTGCACCTTCTTTCATAAACTCATTGCTAAATTAATTTCTAATAGAATTAGTCCACTACTGTCTAAAATTATTTCCCCCAACCAAACTGGTTTCGTTAAAGGTAGAGCTACATCTGATAACATTCTTCTAGCCCAAGAGCTAATTCATGACATTGATGCTTCTACCAGATTAGACATCTCTAAAGCTTTTGACAACCTCTCTTGGAATTTCCTCCTCCATATTCTTCTTTTATTTGGTTTTTCTGACTATTTTATCTACCTCATTAAAAATTGTATTACCAATGTTTGGTTCTCTGTTATCATGAATGGTGAGTCCCTAGGTTTTTTTTCCTTCTATGCATGGTTTAAGATAAGGAGATCCATTATCTCCCTCTGTTTTTATTATTGATGTTGAATATCTTTCGAGGAGCCATAATGATCTTTTCAACAATAATCCTAGCATATTTTTTAGAACTCACGGTGGTCTTCCTGTCTCTCATCTTAGTTTTGCTGATGACTTCATAATCTTTTGCAATGTCTCTACTCATCACATTAAAACTATTAAGAATCTTTTAAAAAATTTGGTAACGAAAGTGGTCTCTTTCTTAACGAAGGTAAAAGTTGTTTCATTCCTTCCTCTAAAATCCCTAGTAATATGATCAACCCAATCTTGAGAATAACTAATTTTCATCAACAACTTCCTATTAAATATCTTGGTGCTCCGCCCTTTAAAGGTCAGAAAAAATCACATCTCTTTGATGAGCTAATCCAAAAAATCTTTAATAAAATTTATGTTTGGGAATTTCATTTACTCTCATTTGGTGGTAGGCTCACTTTGATTAAGAGCACCCTTAACTCCATGCCTTTATATCTCATTCAAACCATTGTGCCGACCAATTCTACCATTAATAGAATTGGCGTCTTAATAAATTCTTTTGGGGTTCTAACAATTCTACTAAAAGAATGCATTGGACTTCTTGGTATAAAAGTTATGGCACTCTTGAAGGTGTGGAATCGTAAGCTATCATCGCTTTTCCTATAAAGTTTCATGGAATTTTAGGACCAACAATAGTCTTTGAGCTAATTTCATTTGCCAGGTAAAGCAACCTCTCATTTGCCCCTATAAAGTGGAAAACTCTCCGTATGGAAAAGACCTTGTTCCATCAAATGGGAAGCGGAATCTTTAATCTCTTGGGGATTAACTTTGGAACCTCTTTCTTTTGGCAAGATAAGGACGGAGGTGGGTCCATTGATGAATTACTTTCTACCCACTCCCCTGCTGCTATTAAAGTGAACTCTTTCTGGCAGAATAATAAGTGGAATAATAGTAAGCTTACTGACTATATTCCTTTTTCTCTTTTAGATAAGCTTAATATTATTCCTATCATTCCTAGCAATCATGATCAGATCCTTTTTAAGCTTTCCCAAAATGGTGATAAAAAATGTTTGGATTCAAATTAAAGAAGCTCATGATTTCTCCAATGTATTTTTTAAACTTTGGAATAACACTATTCATATTTCCTATTCTATTCTAACTTGGTATTTGAAAAACTTTATCCCTATTGACTCTAGATGTGAGGTAAAGGTTTTACTTACCTTCAAAATGCTACTCGCTTTGCTTTCAGAATGTGAATCATGTATTTGTTAACGAAGCCATTGCTTCCAAACTTTGGATTTGGTATGATGATCGCTTTAATATTATCAAATTCAATCGATCCTTAACTCTATACCAACTTCTTGAAGTTTATTTTGAAAATACTATTAAAGGCCACATTAAAATCATAACTGCTATCACTCTTATTTGGTTCATATGGATGGACAAAAATGATGCAAAATATCGTGGGATTCCTATGAACCACATGAGGATAATTGCTTGAATTAAAAATAAAATTCGTGACTTGTTTAATGTCAATTTAATTAACTACAATTAATTCAAAGGTTGTAAATTTATGGCCAATAAACTAGGCTTTAACTTGCCGGATCCACCCAACTGTAAAGATGACAAGATTATTTATTGGGTAAAACCTTATGCTAATACTATTAAAATTAACATTGATGGCTCTGTCTCTCAAAATGCTTCTGGCTGTGGTGGAATTTTCAAAAACCTTAATGGTAAAGTCCTATGTACTTTTGCTTACCCCCTTAATACTTTCTCTATTCCTTTTCCTGAGCTAATGGTAGTTTAGAAAGCTATTGAGATTTTCCTGCAAAAGGTTGGCTAAATATTTGGATTGAGGTGGATTCGATTGATCTTTGACTTCCACCAAAATGGGCAATGTACTACATTCTCAAGGACTAGAGCTCTCCTTTCTCAACTCTATTTTAAAATCACTCATGTATGGCGTGAAGGTAATGCATGTATTGATTACCTTGATAATCTGGGTGCTAGATTAGATGGCATAAAATTCTTTGATCAACTTACACTTCCTTAAAATTTGTGTGGTTTGGTTAATTTGGATAATATGGGATTCCCTTACCTCAGAAATTAATCCATCATATTGGTTTGGCTTATATTACGCTTAACGCATGATCAACTTCTAATTAGTGTTATTATTTCTCTAGATTTTCTGATGCATCTTCATACCCCTTTTTTTGGTTAATTCTGAACTCGTGGCATCGCTATTGGATTAATTAGCCTAATCTTTTTTGGGGTCTTAGTGCTTCTGTTGTTTCCACTGTTAATGGTAAGGTGTTTCCTGTCTTCTGGAGGGAGATGTATTACCTTATGCTTTACTTTTTGCTTTACTTTTGATCAATAGGGATGACTTCTTTCCATCAATATTTTGTTAAGGGTCCTACTGTATCTATTTTCCATTATATGATTAAGGCTGTGTTCTGTCTCTTTTCCTTTTTCTAGAAATCTATTCTAGGGCTCATGACTTTGCTGTATCAATGTTTAATTGCTATATTTTTGTATAGCTTCATGATAGGCCCTAATTTATCTATTTTTCTCCCTTTATTATGGATGTGGCCCCTCTTATGCTCCCTAACCTCACCTCCACAACCTATAAGGAGTGAAACTGCATTACCCTTGCTACTATAACTTCTTCTTTGCAGGATTGGAATTACTTCTTGATCTCCTTCCAGCCTATTTTTATTGATGCTGTGGGCTTAGCTGTTGGTCTGCTTTTCTATGTCTTGAAGGATTTCAAAGATGGCTTTCCTTTGAACCACTTTCGACTCTATGTTGTACCACTATTTTTTACTAGATTTTCTTATGGTGGGTGCAATAAATGCTTTGCTATTTTAATTGTGGCTGTTCGGTCTTATGTCCAACAGGCTACTTTTGGGATTGTTTTTTTGATTGCTTTTGCTAACCTCACCTTACCAACCTATAAGGAGAGAAACTGCCATACCCTTGTTATTATTATTGTCTCTTTGCAGGATTGGACTTACTTGATGATTTCTTTCCAATCTGCTTTTACTGAGGATGTTAGCGCAAGCCCGCTCTCCTATGTCTTGAAGGATTTCAATGATGGCTCCCTTTGGAACCCCTTTTGTGTCTATGTTGTACCACTATTTTTATTGTCTTATCTTATGGTAATAATGTTGTTTTAATTGTTGGTTGTTGGATTTTCGGATCTTATGTTTGCCACGAGGTTGTTGGTTGTTTGTTGGCTTTTGTTTTTCTGATTGTTTTTGTTGTTTGCAATTGGGCTGTAGCAGATCACCACATGTTTGTGGTCTATATAAATTGTTGCTATTTTTTCCATCTTGATTCAGTTAGACTTGTCCAGATCAGTGTGATTATGCTATTACCTACTTGGAAATTAACTTATGCACTGTCTTTTCTGAATGGGTGGTTTTATGACTAGCTTGTTGTTATTTGCTATCTTGGTTGTTGGTTGAACTGGATAATTGGGTTTTATGCCCAGCAAGCTACTAATGGGGTTGTCTCTCATGTCTAGCAGGTAGCTTTTAGGGATGTTTTTCTGATTGCTTTTGCTAACCTCACCTTCCCAACCTGTAAGGAGAGAAACTGAAATACCCTTGTTATTATTATTGTCTCTTTACAGGATTGGACTTACTTAATGATTTCTTTCCAGTCTACTTTTACTGAGGATGTTGGTTTAGCTGCAAGCCTATTCTTCTTTGTTTTGAAGGATTTCAATGATGGCTCTCTTTTGTACCCCTTTTGTATCTACGTTGCACCTCTCTTTTTTACTGGCTTATCTTATGGTAGTGCAATAATTGTATTGCTGCTTTTATTGTTGCCTATTGGATTTTCGGGTCTTTTGTCTAGCAGGCTGCCATTGAGGTTGTTGGCTATTTGTTGGCAGTTATTTTTCTGATTGTTTTTGCTATTTCCAACCGGGCTGTAGCTGATCACTTGATGTTTATGGTATATTTAATCTGCTGCTATCTTTTTCATCTTGTTTCAATTAGACTTGTGTAGATCACTGTGATTATGCTATTACCTACTTGGATATTATCTTATGCACTGTATATTCTGAATGGGTGGTTTTAAGGCCAGCTTGCTGTTATTTGCTATCTTGGTTGTTGGCTGAACTAGATTATTGGGTTTAATGCCCAGCAAGCTGCTATTGGGGTTCTCTCTATGATTATCCTTATTTAGAATTGTTTGTGGTGGGGAGTAGCTTATTAGCTGTGGCTTCTAGTCCATCTAATCTGCTGCTGCATTCCCATCTTGGCTCTGTTAGACTTCTGCATTTCCCATTTGGGTTTGGGTTATGTTGTCTTGCTTTACACTTGTTGGTTACTAACTTCTGCAATGATTATTAATAAGGGGGTTGTTAACATCTGCATTGCTTATTCTGATTGGGTACCTTTTTCTGGGCTATATTCCTGGGCTGTATACCAAGACTGTAAGTTTCATATATGTCCCATATGTCTAGGATGGAGTTAATTACATGCTATTTCATTTGCCTTGCTGGATTTTAGCAGGCTTTTCAACTGGTTGTATATTGCTTCTTTCCTCTGCCTGGCCTTTTGCCGCTTTCTGTGGTGGGTGGTCGCCTATCTAAACTCTTGGCTCTGGTAAAAAATAAGGTGGATCTAGAAAAGATGGTTCATTTTCATATGTGTAGTGATTCTCATGCCATGGTGACTATATTGATGATATTTATTCTACATGGGATCCCATTTCCCATTCTGCTCTTTGTTGTATCCATTTCTATTATGTTTATGGCTTTGTTTAGGTTTGCAGGTACTAAGGCTCAAAAGACTTTCAATAAATGGTTGCTATCTTCCCACAGGTTTGTTGGCTATGATGGCTGTGATAATTTTACTCCTTTTTGGTTTGGTAGTAGCTCTTGTGATGTAGCCCTTTCGTTGAAGTTTGGATGCTCATATTTGCATCTGCCCCATTTTGATGTGATTGAGCCTGAGCCTTCTCTCACACACTTCTTTATAATCTTTCTCAGTTTATGCTGTTTTAAATTTTCATTTTGTCTGTATTACTTTAACTGCTCTAATTTCTATCTTTCTACAATTTTGTAGGTGCATTTCTCTTGTTCTCTTACAGGTTTGCTCCCTAGTGTCATGCATTCTCTCATCACGACCCAGATCTATTCATTGGCTTATCTATGTTAATCAATTTATATCTTTTGCTTTCCTTTACTGTTTTATTTTGCTTTTGGTTGTACTTAGATAGGGGATTTACTCTCTAGGCTAATTGTAGCTCTTTGAGCAGTAGTTGTGGAGTTTATCCCCTATTCAGGACCTTGTAACCCTCTTTTTGTGGAAATAAAATTCCCCCTATATGGGGTTTCCCAAAAAAAAAAATCCTAAACCCTAAACCCTAAAAGCCTAAAAACCTAAAAACCAAAAAACCTAAACCTAAACTAAATAAAACCTAAAAATAAAATAAATAAAAAACCTAAAACTAAATAAAATAAAAACCTAAACCTAAAAATATAATAAAATATAAAATAAAAACAAACCTACAATAATATAATTAAATAGCTAAACAAAAATAAAAAATAAAATAAACCTAATAAAAATATTAAATAAAATAAAAACTAGATGAAAAATAAAAATAAAATAAACTTAAAATAAAATAAAATAAAAACCTAAACCTAAAAAAATAAATAAAAAATAAAACCTAAACCTTAAACTAAAAAAATGAAATGTAAACCTAAAATAAACAAAATAAAATAAACCTAAATCTAAACTAAAATAAATAAAACATAAACCTAAACCTAAAATAAACTTAACCTGAACCCTAAACTAAATATATTAAAATAAACTAAAAATAAACCTAAATCTATACTAACAAAAAAACCTAAAAATTATCCTAAAATATAAACCTAAAACCAAAACCAAAAAAGTAAAATAAAATCTTAAACCTAAACCTAAAAATAAAAAATAAAACATAGACCAAAAAAATAAAGTAAAAATAAAACTAAACTAAAAAAATAAACATAGACCTAAACCTAAACCTAAAAAGTAAACTACAATAAAAAACCTAAACTAAAATACATAAACCTAAAATAAACTAAATAAAAATAAATAATAAATAAAAATAAAAATAAAATATTAAATAAACTAAAATGACTAAAAAATAAACTATAAAAACTAAAGAAAAACCTAAACCTACTAGTTTACCTAATTTTAAAAGACTCAAAACCTTAAACCGTAAACCCTAAACCCTAAATCCTAAGCACTAAACGCTAAGCCCTAAATCCTAAAATTAACCCAAAACCCTGAACCCAAAACATACAACCCTAAATCTACAACCCTAAACCTATAACACAAAACCTTACACCCTAAACCCTAAACCCTAAACTTAGCCTAAACCCTAAACCCTAAACCCTAAACCGACCCTAAACCATAAATCCTAAACCTTAAAAACCTTAAACCCTAAATTTTATAACCTAAACCTAATAAACCCTAAATCCACCTAAACCTGAACTTAAACACTAAATCTTAAACTAAACCTAAAACCTAAACCTAAACCTAAACTTAATTAACTGACCTAGACCTAAATAAATTAAACCTAAACCTTAAAACTAAACCTAAACCTAAACCTTAAAGTTTAAACCTAAACCTTAAAACCTAAACCTAAACCCTAAATCTGACCCTAAACTCCTAAATAAACTAAAACTCCCTCACTAAACTTAAACCCTAAATCAGAAACCCTAAAACCCTAATCCCCAAACACTAAACCCTAAATAGTAAACCCAAAATCCTAAACCCTACACCCTAACCTTAAACCCTAACCACTAAAATCATAAAATTAAAAACACTAAACCCTGAAAACCCAAAGCCCTAAACCCAAAACCCTATTCCTTAGTTCATTTACTATTGAGCAATGTTTAATAAATCTAATTAATTAATTTATTACTATTCATGGGATTAATTAATCAATAATTAATTTAAAAGAGTAGTTAGAGTTCATTTAGTCAAATTTTCTAAATTATGCAAGCAATAAATCTCAAAAAAATCATGGGAGGTAGAGGTCATCCCATTAAATAAACTCACAAAATTTGGGATTAACTGCTCTCTTAATCTAAACCCTAAACTAAAACCTGAATCCCATGCCTAAAACTTAAACCCTAAACTAAAACCTGAACCCTCGACCTAAAACCTTAACCCTATACCCTTAACCATAAACCCTAAAAGCCATTAACCCTAAACCTTAAACCCTAAGCCCTAAACCCTAAAACCTAAACCAAAAACTTAAACCCTAAACCCTAAATGAGAAACCTAAACCATAAATTAAAAATTGAACCCTAGACTTATAACCTAAACCCTAAACCCTAAACTAAATTTAAAACTAAACTTAAACTAAACCTTAAATCCCTAAACCCTAAACCCTAAACCCTAAACCCTAACCCCTAAACTCTAAACCCTAATCCTAAACCCTAAACCCAAAACATTAAACCCTAAACCCTAAACCCTAAACCCTAAACCCTAAACCATAAACCCTAACCCTAACTCTAAATAATAAACCTTAAACCTTATACCCCAAACCCTAAATCTAAACCTAAAGTAACTAAATAAATTAAAAATTAAACTTAAACCCTAAACACAAAACCCAAAACCCTAACCCTAAATCCTAAACCCTAAACCCCAAACCATAAACCTAATTTTAAAGTAACTAAATAAATTAGAAAAATAAACCTAAACCCTAAAACCTAATAAACCTAAACCTAAACCTAAACTCTAAGAATTGACAGAACTTTGACAACTAGAACATCACCATCAACCAGGCTCAGGCTAGATCTGTAGGTGGAGGTGAAGGCGATGGTTATTACAGTGATGGTGGGGGATCTAGAGGTGTTGGTGGATATGGAGGTGGTGGTCGGAGTAGTGGTGTTTCTGAAGGTGGGAGGAGCGATGGAGGATACAGTCGTGGTGGTGATGGAGGGAGAGATCGGTGTTATGATGGTGGATCCTGATACTTGAGAGGCTGAGGTGGTTCTGATGGAAACTAGAGAAACTAAAGAATGGTCGATCTGATCTACTGCTTATAGAAGTCTATCTTTACAAAAGAGACGGTCCTAGTTATCTAAAGTTTTTAATTTCCTCGATGCATGCTCATTTTTTATCTATGTCATCGCTTGTGTCTTAGCAAACTTTGTGTGTTACTACTTGGTTGCTGAAATTGAAAAGAAGAAATGTTGAATCTGAATTTGTTCTCTGTTAAAAAAAATTAAAAACCCTAAACTTTAAACTAAAACCAGAACCTTGAACCTAAAAGCTAAACCATAAACTGTAAACCCAAAACCCTAAACCATAAAAATAAAATAAAAAATTAAGCATCCTAAACCCTAAAACTAAGCCTAAACACTAAACCTTAAATCTACAACCTTAAACCCTAAACCCTAAAACCTTAAACCCTAAATCCTAAACCCTAAAACCTAAACCCTAAACCCTAAAACCATAAACCCTAAATCCTAAAGCCTAAAACCTAAACCCTAAACCCTAAATCTTAAAATAACCCTAAACCCTGTTAACTTAAACCAAACTAAAACCTAAACTAAACCCTAAATTATGTAACCTAAACTACTTAAACCTAAACCTTTAAACCCTAAACTTAAACTAAACTATAAAAAACTTAAACCCACCCTAAACCTTAAACCTTAAACCTAAACCTAACCCAAACCCTAAACCTCAACTAAACCTTAAACTATTAAACCTAACTTAAATCCTAAACTTAAACCCAAACCTAAACCTAAACCTAACTAATCCTAAACTTAAACCTAACCTAAACCTAAACCTAACCTAAACCTAAACCTAACCAGGCCCTGGGACCTAAACTAAACTTTAATCCTAAACTTAAATCCTTAAATCTAAATCCTAAACCCAAACCTAAACTAAACCTAAACTATAAACACTAAATCCTAAAACCCAAACCCTAAACCCTAAACCCTAAACCCAAACCCTAAAACTTAAACCCTAAACCCTAAACTTTAAAAAGCATAAACCCTAAACCCTCAACCCAAAACCTTAATGCCTATAACTATTAAACCTAAATGCTAAACCCTAAAACCTAAACCCTAAACCATAACTGTAAATTCTAATTCTAAACCCAAAACCCTAAACCATGAACCCTAGATCCTAAACTTTATTCCTTAGTTCATTTATTATTGAGCAATGATTAAGAGAAGTAATTAACTAATTTTTACTATTCATGGGATTAATTAATCATTAATTAACTTAAAAGAGTAATTAGGGTTCAATTAGTCTATTTTCCTAATTAAGTGATAAATAAATTCCAAGAAAATCATGGGAGATAAAGGTCATCCCATTAAATTAACCCATAAAATTTGGGATTAATTGCCCACTTAATCTTAACCCTAAACCAAAACATGAACCCTAGATGTAAAACCTAAACCCTAAACTAAAACCTGAATCCTAGACATAAAACCTAAACCATAAACCCTAAAAACCCTAAACCCTAAACCCTAAACCTTAAATCCTAAAACCCTAAAGCCTAAAAACCTAAACCCTGAACCCTAAATCCTAAACCCTAAACCAGAAACCCTAAACCCTAAATTAAAACCTCAACCCTAGACGTAAAACCTAAACCCTAAACCCTAAATCCTAAACCCTAAAAACCCTAAACACTAAACCCTAAACCCTAAACCCTAAATTGTAAAACCCTAAACCCTAAACTCTAAATCGTAAACCTTAAACCCTAAACCTTAAACCCTAAGCCTAAACCCTAAACCCTAAACCTTAAACCTGAAACCTTAAACCCTAAACCCTAACCTTAAACCTAAACCCTAAAACCTAAACCCAAAATCTTAAACCTAAACCCAAAGTAACTAAATAAATTAAAAAATAAACCTAAACCCTAAAGCCTAAACCCTAAGTCATAAACCCTAACCCTAAAGCCTAAACCCTAAACTGTAAACCCCAAACCCTAAACCTAATCCTAAAGTAACTAAATAGATTAAAAAATAAACCTAAAAAATAAACCTAAACCCTAAAACCTAATAAACCTAATCCTAAACCAAAACTCAAAGATTGGATAGAACCTTAATAGCTGGAACATCACCGTAAACTTAGCTCAGCCTAGAACTCATGGTGGAGGTGAAGGCGGCTGTTATTGTAGTGGTGGTGGGGGATCTAGAGGTGCTGGTGGATATGGAGGTGGTGATCAGAGTAGTGGTGGTTATGGAGGAGGGAGGAGCGACGAAGGTTACAACCGTGGTAGTGATAGAGGGAGAGATCCGGGTTATGATGGTGGATCTCGCTATTCGAGAGGCCTAGGTGGTTCTGATGGGAACTGGAGAAACTAAAGAATGATCGATCCGATCTACTGCTTATAGAACTGTGTCTTTATAGTAGAAATGGTTCTAGTTATCTAGGGTTTTTTATTTGTTCTATGGGTCCTCATTTTTGATCTATCTCATTGCTTGTGTCTTAGAAAACTTAGTTTGTTACTACTTGGTTGATGAAATTGAAAAGAAGAAATATTGAATCTGAATTTATTCTCAGTTAAAAAAAAACCATAAACCTAAAACCTAAACCCTAAACCCTAAATAGAAAACCCTAACCCTAAATAGAAAACCCTAACCCTAAAAATAAAAAAAATAAAAAAATAAAAAACCCTAACCATGAACACTAAAGCCTAAAACTAACCTTAAACCCTAAACCCTAAACCATAAACCCTAAATCTACAACCCTAAACCCTAAAACCCTAAACTTTAAACCCTAACCTTAAACCCTAAAACCTAAATCCTAAACCCTAAAATACTAAAACCCTAAACCCTGAACCCTTAATCATAAACCCTAAACCATAAAGCCCATAACCCTAAATCACAAACCCTGAACCCTAAACCCAAAACCCTAATCCCTAAATATTAAAAACCTAAAAATATAAACTTAAACTAAATAAAACATAAAAATAAAATAAATAAAAATACCTAAACCTAAATAAAATAAAAAATAAAATAAAATAAAAACCTAAACTAAAACTTAAACCTAAACCTAAACCTAAACCTAAAAATAAAATAAAATATAAAAACTAAACTAAAATAAAATAATTAAAAACTTAAACTAAATTAAAAAAAAATAAACCTAAAAATAAAAATCCTAAATAAAATAAAAACTAAACGAAAATTAAAACTAAAATAAACTAAAATAAAATAAAATAAAAACTTAAACCTAAAAAATAAACTTAAAAATAAATAAAAATAATATAAGCCAAAAATAAACTAAAATAAAACCTAAACTAAAAAATAAACCGAAAATAAATAAAAAATAAAATCTAAACTTTAAACTAAAAAAATCCTAAACCTAAAATAAAAAAATAAAATAAACCTAAACCTAAACTATAATAAACAAAACTAAAATAAATAAAACCTAAACCTAAACCTAAATAAATTTATCCTAAACCCTAAAATAAATCAAATAAAATAAACTAAAAATAAACATAAACTTAAACTTAAAAAAACCTAAAAATAAACCTATAATCAAAACCTAAAAAAATAAAATAAAATCCTAAACCAAAACTAAAATAAAAATTAAAACCTAAACTTAAAAAAATAAAAATAAAACTAAACTAAAAAATAAACATAAGCATGAACATAAACCAATAAAAATAAACTAAAATAAAAAACTTAAACTAACATAATAAAACCTAAAATAAACATAAATAAAAAAATAAAAATAAGTAAAAAAAATATAATAAATTAACATACATAAAAAATAAACTAAATAAACTAAACATAAAACCTAAACCTACCAGTTTACTTAATTAAAAAACCCCTAAACCTTAAACTCTAAAGCCAAAACCCAAAATCTTAAACCCTAAATCCTAAACCCTAAACCCTAAACACTAAACCCTAAACCCTAAAACCCAAAACTTTGAACCCTAAACTATAAACCCTAAACACTAAACCCTAAACCCCAAACCCTAAAGCCTAAAGCCCAAACCCTAAAGCCTAAAGCTAAATAAAATAAAATAAAAAAATAAAAAATAAAAAAATAAAAAATAAAAATAAAAAAAATAAAAAAATAAAAAAAATAAAAATAAAAATAAAAAACCCTAAAGCCTAAAGCCTAAACTAACCATAAACCCTAAGCTAACCTTAAACCCTCAAAACACTAAACCCTAGTGCCTAAAAACTATACCCTAAATCCTAAACCTTCAACCCTAAAACCTAAACCCTAAACCATAAACCCTGAACCCTAAAACCAAAAAAAAAAACTTAAACCTAATTAAAACCTTAGAAAACATAAAAATAAACATAAACTTGAATAAAATAAAAATATATAATATAATAAAAACTTAAACTAAAACATAAACCTAAACCTAAATATAAAATAAAATTAAAATTAAAATACACTACAATAAAATAAATAAAAACTTAAACTAAACTAAAAAATAAAATAAACCTATGAATAAAAAGCTAAATAAAAGAAAATGTAAACATAAAACAAAAATAAAATAAACCTAAAATAAAATAAAATAAAAACTAAATAAAAAATCAAATCTAAAAAATAAACCTAAAAATAAATAAAAAATAAAAACTTAACCTAAAATAAAAATAAAATAAACAAAATATACTTAAGCCTAAGCCTAAACTAAAATAAACTAAACTGAAATAAATAAAACCTAAATCGAAACCTAAAATAAATTAAACTTAAACATCAACCTAAACTAAATAAAGTAAAATAAATTAAAAATAAACCTAAACCTAAACTAAAAAATTAAACCTAAAAATAAACCTAAAATAGAAACCTAAACCCAGAAAAATAAAATAAAAACCTAAAGCTAAACTAAAAAATAAAAAATAAAACATAAACCAGAAAAATAAATAAAAATAAAACTCATCTAAAAAGTAAACGTAAACCTAAACCTATACCTAAAAATAAACTAAAATAAATAAACAAAAAATAAATAAACTAAATTAAATAAAAATAAAAATAAAAATAAAAAATAAAATAAACTAAATAATCCTAAACCTACCACTTCACTTAATTTTAAAAAAATAAAAAATAAATAAACAAAAAATAAAACCATAAACCCTAAACCCTAAACCATAAACCGAAACCCTACTCCTAAACCCTAAACCATAAATCAGAATCTAACCCAAACCCTAAACCCTAAACCCTAAACCATAAAAACTAAACCCTCAAAATCATAAACCCTAAACCCTAAACCCTAAACCATAAATCCTAAACTAACAATAAACCCTAAGCTAACCCTAAAGCCTAAACTAATAATAAATCCTAAGATAACCCTAAACCCTAAAAACCCTAAGCCCTAAAGCATAAACCCTAAACCCTAAACTTTAAACTCTAAAACCTAAACCCTAAACCCTAAACCCAAAAAAAAACTTAAACCTAAATAAAACCTCAACAAAACATAAAAAATAAACTTAAATAAAATAAAGGCCTAAACTAAAACCTAACCTTAAACTTAAAAAATATAAAATAAAAATAAAAATACACTAAAATAAAATAAATAAAAACCTAAACTAAACTAAAAAAATAAAATAAACCTAAGAATAAAAAACCTAAATAAAATAAAAAGTAAACATAAACTAATAATAAAATAAACCTCAAATAAAATAAAATAAAAACTAAATTAAAACCTAAACTTAAAAAATAAACCTAAAAATAAATAAAAAATAAAACTCAAACCCTAAAATAAAAATAAGAACTTAAACTAAAATAATAATAAAATAAACAAAATAAACCTAAACCTAAACAAAAATAAACTAAACTCAAATAAATAAAACCTAAACTTAAACCTAAAATAAACTAGACTTAAAGCTGAACCCAAACTAAATATAATAAAATAAACTAAAATAAACCAAAACCTAAACTAAAAAATAAAACCTAAAAATAAACCTAAAATAAAATTTAAAACCTAAACCTAAGAAAATAAAATAAAAACCTAAAGCTAAAACTAAAAATAAAAAATAAAACCTAAACCAAATAAAATAAAATAAAATAAAAACTCAACTAAAAAATAAACTTAAACTTAAAAAATAAACTAAAATAAATAAACCTCAAAGAAATAAATTAAACTAAATAAAAAAAAAACTAAATAAACTAAATAAACCTAAATCCTATAAAAAATAAAAAACCCTAAACCTTAAACCCTAAACCTTAAGCCCTAAACCCTAAAACCCTAAAACCTAAACCCTAAATTCTAAAGCCTAAAAAAAAACCTAAAATAAAAAATAAAAAACCTAAAGCTAAGTAAAATAAAAAACAAAGTAAAATGAAACCTAATCTAAAACCTTAACCTAAACAAAACCTAAACCTTAACCTATGTAAAATAAAGAAAATAAAATAAAACTATACTAAAATAAAATAAATAAAACTAAACTAAACTAAAATAAATGAAACCTAAAATAAATAACCTAAATATAATAAAACTAAATCTAAAGTAAAAATAAAAATAAACCTAAAATATCTGCTATTAATGGCTTCAACCTCTCCTTCTCCTACCCTTGATACACATGCTAACCCTCTTCTAAGCTTAATTCGACATTGAAGAAGGGGAAGTTACTATTAGAAATGCTTTGACGGATACAGGTCCTACTCTGAATATCACAAATCAGTCTCTCTCGGATGGTGATACTTTGGACAATGATAGACCTTTTCAAACTATTTTTAAAAAAAATCTCTTAAAGCTAGAATGTTCACTAATAGATCCACTAGAACTACTAGATATTCTCTAACTTCCCATAAATAATTATTTTTAGTTTTCTTTTCTTCTACTTTTTTATTTCTTTTGTTATCTATTTTCCTTTCTTTCTTATTTTATTATAATCAATTTTCTAATTTGGAATGTTCGGGGTATTGGGACTCTCATTGTCCGCAACTGTATTAGAAGCCTTTGCTGTATTCATAACACAACCTTACTTGTTGTTATTGAACCATTCATACACTCTATCCTTGATGATCTTCAACAATTGGTTAATGTCCACATCTCATTGGGTGAATTTTATGCTTTAGGTTCCTTCATTTGTGGTTCTTGTAATAGAGCTGGTAGGAACATCCTTTGGGATTACTTAAGAACTTTTTCCTCCTCGGTCAACCAACCATGGTTGGTTGGGGGTGATTTTAACACTATTCTCTCTTCCTCGGAAAGAAGGGGAGGTTGCTCTCCTAACATTCATTCCATGGATGATTTTTCTAATATGATTCTTGATTACAATCTGATTGATATTGAATTTTTGGGTTAGACTACATTGGCATAACTCTTGACTCTTGCAGTGGCTTGATTGGACTCTTTGTAATTCTCTTTGGATCAATCAATGGCCCCTTACTTCTATTGAACATTTGAGCAGAACTTTGTCTGATCATGCTCCGCTTTTGATTTCTATCCAAAATCCCTCCAATAGATTATCCTCCCCAACTTCTTTGATTCCAAAACATGTGGATCCAACACATTGATTTCATAAATGTTGTATCCATTAATGGATGGCTCCTCTTCATCCGGATAATTGATTAAGGGCATGATTAGCCTCTGGCTTAAGCTTAAAAGGCTTAAATAAAGCCTAAATTGGTGGAACAAGCATCATTTTAAAATCTTTTTTGCCAATATCAAAATATAGAACAATTAGTTTGTTCTCTTGAAGATGCTATTTGTGATTCTACTAAACTTGAGGAGTTGAATGAAGCAAAAGATAACTTGGTTAAATATCAGAATATGGAGGAAACATACTGGCGACAAAAGGCTACTAGCAAACATATTGCTGATGGTGACATAAATACCAAGTATTTCCATGCTCTTTTCAAAGAAAGAAAGCCTTAAACTCTATTAAAAAATTAAAAATGATAGATAGCTAGATCAGCGATAATAATTATATTAAATATTACGTCATACATCATTTTAAAACTTATTAAACAACAACCTTACCTTAGAAGCTCTCTCCAACTCTCACCTGATTCCCTCAACTCTCACCTGACAACCATTTTCTTAATTTGCGTCCTCAGAAGCTGAGATTGGTAGTATTCTCAATAGCATGAACCGATTCTATTGGCGGCCTGAATGCTACCGACTCAATTTTTCAGCATTGTTGGCCTATTATTAAGTCTAACCTTGTCGATGTTGTCATTGATTTTTTGATGGCAATCCTTTACCTAGATATTTTCTAGCACTTCCATTATTCTCATTTCCAAAATTAATAATCCTAAATCTTGGGGCGATTTGGACCTATCGACCTTTGCACCTTCTTTCATAAACTCATTGCTAAATTAATTTCTAATAGAATTATTCCACTCTTGTCTAAAATTATTTCCCCAACCAAAGCGGTTTTCGTTAAAGGTAGAGCTACATCTGATAACATTCTTCTAGCCCAAGAGCTAATTCATGACATTGATGCTTCTACCAGTTAGACATCTCTAAAGCTTTTGACAACCTCTCTTGGAATTTCCTCCTCCATATTCTTCTTTTATTTGGTTTTCGACTATTTTATCTACCTCATTAAAATTGTATTACCAATGTTTGGTTCTCTTATCATGAATGGTGAGTCCCTAGGTTTTTTTTTCCTTATGCATGGTTTAAGATAAGGAGATCCATTATCTCCCTCTGTTTTTTATTGATGTTGAATATCTTTGAGCCATAATGATCTTTTCAACAATAATCCTAGCATATTTTTTAGAACTCACGGTGGTCTTCCTGTCTCTCATCTTAGTTTTGCTGATGACTTCATAATCTTTTGCAATGTCTCTACTCATCACATTAAAACTATTAAGAATCTTTTAAAAAATTTGGTAGCGAAAGTGGTCTCTTTCTTAAGAAGGTAAAAGTTGTTTCATTCCTTCCTCTAAAATCCCTAGTAATATGATCAACCCAATCTTGAGAATAACTAATTTTCATCAACAACTTCCTATTAAATATCTTGGTGCTCTTTAAAGGTCGAGAAAAATCACATCTCTTTGATGAGCTAATCCAAAATCTTTAATAAAATTTATGTTTGGGAATTTCATTTACTCTCATTTGGTGGTAGGCTCACTTTGATTAAGAGCACCCTTAACTCCATGCCTTTATATCTCATTCAAACCATTGTCTTGACCAATTCTACCATTAATAGAATTGGCGTCTCATAATAAATTCTTTTGGGGTTCTAACAATTCTACTAAAAGAATGCATTGGACTTCTTGGTATAAAAGTTATGGCACTCTTTCTGAAGGTGGGCTTGGCTGTAAGCCAATCAGGGAAGCTATCCCTGCTTTTTCCTATAAAGTTTCATGGAATTTTAGGACCAACAATAGTCTTTGAGCTAATTTCATATGCCAAAATCTCTTGCCAGGTAAGCAACCTCTCATTTGCCCCTATAAAGTGGAAAACTCTCCTGTATGGAAAAGACCTTGTTCCATCAAATGGGAAGCGGAATCTTTAATCTCTTGGGGGATTAACTTTGGAACCTCTTTCTTTTGGCAAGATAACTGGACCGGAGGTGGGTCCATTGATGAATTACTTTCTACCCACTCCACTGCTGCTATTAAAGTGAACTCTTTCTGGCAGAATAATAAGTGGAATAATAGTAAGCTTACTGACTATATTCCTTTTTCTCTTTTAGATAAGCTTAATATTATTCCTATCATTCCTAGCAATCATGATCAGATCCTTTTTAAGCTTTCCCAAAATGGTGATAAAAAATGTTTGGATTCAAATTAAAGAAGCTCATGATTTCTCCAATGTATTTTTTAAACTTTGGAATAACACTATTCATATTTCCTATTCTATTCTAACTTGGCGTATTTTGAAAAACTTTATCCCTATTGACTCCTAGATGTGAGGTAAAGGTTTTTACTTACCTTCAAAATGCTACTACTGCTTTCACATTGAGAATGTGAATCATGTATTTGTTAACGAAGCCATTGCTTCCAAACTTTGGATTTGGTATGATGATGTTTAATATTATCAAATTCAATGGATCCTTAACTCTATACCAACTTCTTGAAGTTTATTTTGAAAATACTATTAAAGGCCACATTAAAATCATAGCGCTATCACTCTTATTTGGTTCATATGGATGGACAAAAATGATGCAAAATATCGTGGGATTCCTATGAACCACATGAGGATAATTGCTTGAATTAAAAATAAAATTCGTGACTTGTTTAATGTCAATTTAATTAACTACAATCAATTCAAAGGTTGTAAATTTATGGCCAATAAACTAGGCTTTAACTTGCCGGATCCACCCAACTGTAAAGATGACAAGATTATTTATTGGGTAAAACCTTATGCTAATACTATTAAAATTAACATTGATGGCTCTGTCTCTCAAAATGCTTCTGGCTGTGGTGGAATTTTCAAAAACCTTAATGGTAAAGTCCTATGTACTTTTGCTTACCCCCTTAATACTTTCTCTATTCCTTTTGCTGAGCTAATGGTAGTTTAGAAAGCTATTGAGATTTTCCTGCAAAAAGGTTGGCTAAATATTTGGATTGAGGTGGATGCCCTGTTGCTGATTGATCTTTTGACTTCCACCAAAATGGGCAATACAGAATTGTACTACATTCTCAAGCAGACTAGAGCTCTCCTTTCTCAACTCTATTTTAAAATCACTCATGTATGGCGTGAAGGTAATGCATGTATTGATTACCTTGATAATCTGGGTGCTAGATTAGATGGCATAAAATTCTTTGATCAACTTACACTTCCTTAAAATTTGTGTGGTTTGGTTAATTTGGATAATATGGGATTCCCTTACCTGAAATTAATCCATCATATTGGTTTGGCTGTTATATTACTGTTTAAGCGCATGATCAACTTCTAATTAGTGTTATTATTTCTCTAGATTTTTTGATGCATCTTCACGATACCCCTTTTTGGTTAATTCTTTATTGTGGCATCTGTTGGATTAATTAGCCTAATCTTTTTTGGGGTCTTAGTGCTTCTGTTGTTTCCACTGTTAATGGTAAGGTGTTTCCTGTCTTCTGGAGGGAGATGTATTACCTTATGCTTTACTTTTTGCTTTACTTTTTGATCAATAGGGACAGACTTCTTTCCATCAATATTTTGTTAAGGGGTCCTACTGTATCTATTTTCCATTATATGATTAAGGCTGTGTTCTGTCTCTTTTCCTTTTTCTAGAAATCTATTCTAGGGCTCATGACTTTGTTGTATCAATGCTTAATTGCTACAATTTTGTATAGCTTCATGACAGGCCCTAATTTATCTATTTTCTCCCTTTATTATGGATGTGGCCCTTCTTATGCTCCCTAACCTCACCTCCACAACCTGTAAGGTAAGCGCATTACCCCCTCTTATAACTTCTTCTTTGCGAGTTAATTACTTCTTGATCTCCTTCCATTTATTTTTATTGATCTTGTGGGCATTTGTTGTGCCTTTTCTATGTCTTGAAGGATTTCAAAGATGGCTTTCCTTTGAACCACTTTCGACTCTATGTTGTACCACTATTTTTTACTAGATTTTCTTATGGTGGGTGCAATAAATGCTTTGCTATTTTAATTGTGGGCTGTTGGATTTTCGGGTCTTATGTCCAACAGGCTACTTTTGGGATTGTTTTTTTGATTGCTTTTGCTAACCTCACCTTACCAACCTATAAGGAGAAACTGCCATACCCTTGTTATTATTATTGTCTCTTTGCAGGATTGGACTTACTTGATGATTTCTTTCCAATCTGCTTTTACTGAGGATGTTAGTTTAGCTGCAAGCCTGCTCTCCTATGTCTTGAAGGATTTCAATGATGGCTCCCTTTGGAACCCCTTTTGTGTCTATGTTGTACCACTATTTTTTATTGTCTTATCTTATGGTGGGTGCAATAATTGTATTGTTGTTTTAATTGTTGGTTGTTGGATTTTCGGATCTTATGTTCAGCAGGCTACTTCTGAGGTTGTTGGTTGTTTGTTGGCTTTTGTTTTTCTGATTGTTTTTGTTGTTTGCAATTGGGCTGTAGCAGATCACCACATGTTTGTGGTCTATATAAATTGTTGCTATTTTTTCCATCTTGATTGATTAGACTTGTCCGGATCGGTGTGATTATGCTATTACCTACTTGGAAATTAACTTATACCTTGTCTTTTAGAATGGGTGGTTTTATGACTAACTTGTTGTTATTTGCTATCTTGGTTGTTGGTTGAGCTGGATAGTGGGTTTTATGCCCAAGCAATGGGGTTGTCTCTCATGTAGCGGTAGCTTTTAGGGATATTTTTTCGATTACTTTCTAACCTCACCTTCCCAACCTGTAAGGAGAGAAACTGAAATACCCTTGTTATTATTATTGTCTCTTTACAGGATTGGACTTACTTAATGATTTCTTTCCAGTCTACTTTTACTGAGGATGTTGGTTTAGCTGCAAGCCTATTCTTCTTTGTTTTGAAGGATTTCAATGATGGCTCTCTTTTGTACCCCTTTTGTATCTACGTTGCACCTCTCTTTTTTACTGGCTTATCTTATGGTAGTGCAATAATTGTATTGCTGCTTTTATTGTTGCCTATTGGATTTTTGGGTCTTTTGTCTAGCAGGCTGCCATTGAGGTTGTTGGCTATTTGTTGGCTTATTTTTTTGATTGTTTTTGCTATTTCCAACGTGATCACTTGATGTTTATGGTCTATTTAATCTACTGCTATTTTTTTATCTTGTTTCAATTAGGATTCTGCAGATCATTGTGATTATGCTATTACCTACTTGGATATTATCTTATGCACTGTCTATTCTGAATGGGTGGTTTTAAGGCCAGCTTGCTGTTATTTGCTATCTTGGTTGTTGGCTGAACTGGATTATTGGGTTTAATGCCCAGCAAGCTGCTATTGGGGTTCTCTCTATGATTATCCTTATTTAGAATTGTTTGTGGTGGGGAGTAGCATATTAGCTGTGGCTTCTAGTCCATCTAATCTGTTCTTGCATTTCTCTGTTAGACTTCTGCATTTCCCATTTGGGTTTGGGTTATGTTGTCTTGCTTTACACTTGTTGGTTACTAACTTCTGCAATGATTATTAATAAGGGGGTTGTTAACATCTGCATTGCTTATTCTGATTGGGTACCTTTTTAGGCTATATTCACGGGTATACCAAAGGCAGTTTCATATATGTCCCATATGTCTAGGATGGAGTTAATTACATGCTATTTCATTTGCCTTGCTGGATTTTAGCAGGCTTTTCAACTGGTTGTATATTGCTTCTTTCCTCTGCCTGGCCTTTTCTGCTGCTTTCCTGTGGTGGGTTTTCATGCTGGCCTATCTAAACTCTTGGCTCTGGTAAAAAATAAGGTGGATCTAGAAAAGATGGTTCATTTTCATATGTGTAGTGATTCTCATGCCATGGTGACTATATTGATGATATTTATTCTACATGGGATCCCATTTCCCATTCTCTTTGTTGTATCCATTTCTATTATGTTTATGGCTTTGTTTAGGTTTGCAGGTACTAAGGCTCAAAAGACTTTCAATAAATGGTTGCTATCTTCCCACAGGTTTGTTGGCTATGATGGCTGTGATAATTTTACTCCTTTTTGGTTTGGTAGTAGCTCTTGTGATGTAGCCCTTTCGTTGAAGTTTGGATGCTCATATTTGCATCTGCCCCATTTTGATGTGATTGAGCCTGAGCCTTCTCTCACACACTTCTTTATAATCTTTCTCAGTTTATGCTGTTTTAAATTTTCATTTTGTCTGTATTACTTTAACTGCTCTAATTTCTATCTTTCTACAATTTTGTAGGTGCATTTCTCTTGTTCTCTTACAGGTTTGCTCCCTAGTGTCATGCATTCTCTCATCCTGAAGGGCTTTGACCCAGATCTATTCATTGGCTTATCTATGTTAATCAATTTATATCTTTTGCTTTCCTTTACTGTTTTATTTTGCTTTTGGTTGTACTTAGATAGGGGATTTACTCTCTAGGCTAATTGTAGCTCTTTGAGCGAGTTGTGGAGTTTATCCCCTACCTTGTAACCCTCTTTTTTGGAAATAAAATTCCCTATGGGGTTTCCCAAAAAAAAAAATCCTAAACCCTAAACCCTAAAAGCCTAAAAACCTAAAAACCAAAAAACCTAAACCTAAACTAAATAAAACCTAAAAATAAAATAAATAAAAAACCTAAAACTAAATAAAATAAAAACCTAAACCTAAAAATATAATAAAATATAAAATAAAACAAACCTACAATAATATAATTAAATGTGGATATGGAGGTGGTGGTCGGAGTAGTGGTGGTTATGGAGGCTGAAGGAGTGATGAAGATTATAGCTGTGGTGGCAGTGGAGGGAGAGATCTGGGATATGATGGTGGATCTCACTACTCGAGAGGCCAGGGTGGTTCTTATGGGAACTAGTGAAACTGATGAATAGCCAATCCGACCTTTTACTTACAGAACTGTGTCTTTACAGTAGAGACAATTCTAATTATCTAGGGTTTTTTATTTGCTCTATGCATGCTCATTTTTTATCTATGTCGTCGCTTTTGCCTTAGAAAAATTGGTGTGTTATTTGGTTGATGAAATCGAAAAGAAGAAATGTTGAATCTGAATTTGTTCTTTATTAATAAAAAAACTAAAAACACTAAATCATAAACTAAAACTTGAACCCTAGACCTAAAACCTAAATCCAAAACCCTAAACCCTAAAACCTAAACCATAAACCCTAAACCCTAAACCCCAAACCTTAAATCCTAAACCGTAAACCCTAAACCCCTAAAAAGCTAAAAACCTAAACCTAAACTAAATAAAACCTAAAAATAAAATAAATAAAAATACCTAAACCAAAATAAAATAAAATAAAAACCTAAACCTAAACCTAAACCTAAATCTAAAAGGAAAATAAAATAAAAATAAAAATAAAAACTAAACTAAAATAAAATACATAAAAACCTAAACTAAACTAAAAAATAATACCTAAAAATAAACCTAAAATAAAAACCTAAAACCTAAACCCAAAATATATAATAAAAACCAAAACCTAAACCTAAAAATAAAGAATATAACCTAAACCTAAAATAAAATAAATAAAACCAAACTAAATAAACTAAACTGAGAAATAAACTAAAATAAAACTAAACTAAAATAAATAAACCTAAAATAATTAAACTAAAATAAATAAAAATAAAAATAAACCTAAATAAAATAAATAAAAATATGATAAATAAATAATAAACTAAACCAAAATAAACTTAAACATGTTTTTTTTTGGTTTTTTTAAAACAAACCTAAACCAAACCCTAAATAAACCAAAAAACAAACACTAAATACAAACCTAAACCCCAGGCCAAAACTACCATGACCCTAAACCTAAATCCTAAATCCTAACCCTAAACCAATCTAAATCCAAACTTGGGACCCTAAACCACAAATCCTAAACCCTAAAACAAGCCTAAACCCTAAAAAAAACTTAAACCTAAATTAAATAAAACCTAAACCTAAATAAAATAAAAAAATAAAATAAAATAAAAACCTAAACTAAAACCTAAACCTAAATGTAAAAATAAAATACAATAAAAAATAATAAATAAACTAAAATATAATAAATAAAAACCTAAACTAAACTAAAAAATAAAAAACCTAAATAAATAAAAACTAAACATAAAATAAAAATAAAATAAACTTAAAATAAAATAAAATAAAAACTAAATAAAATCCTAAACCTAAAAAATAAACTTAAAAATAAATAGAAAATTAAACCTAAACCCTAAACTAAAAAAAAACTTAAACCTAAAGTAAAAAATAAAATAAACTAAACCTAAACTAAAATAAATAAAACCTAAACCTAAACCTAAAATAAATAAACCTAAACCCTAAAATAAATAAAATAAAATTAAAAATAAACCTAAACCTAAACTAAAATAAAACTTAACTAAAACTAAAATAAAACCTAAACCTAAACCTAAAAATAACAAAAAAAACTAAATCTAAAATAAAATAAAATAAAACTAAACTAAAAAATAAACATAAACCTAAACTTAAATTTAAAAAAATAAACTAAAATAAAAAATCTAAACTAGAATAAATAAACATAAAATAAATAAAATAAACCAAATAAAAATAAAAAATAAAAATAAATAAAAATTAAAAATCTAATAAACTAAAATACAATAATTAAATTAAATTATCCTAAACCTATTGGTTTACTTAATTTAAAAAAACCCCTAAACCTTAAACCCTAAACAGACCCTACCTTAAATCCTGAGCTAAACCCTAGCTCAAACCAATTAAACCTGACCTTAAAACCCACCTAACTAAATCCTAACTTAAACACTAAACCCAAAACCCTAAACCCTAAATCGTGGGCCCCAAAGCCCTAAAACCCCAGGCCTAACTGAGCCCACTCTAAAAACTAAACCACAAAAATAAACCCTAAACCATAAACCCTGGACACTAAAAAAAAAATAAAAAAAACATAAATAAAAAAATACCTAAATAAATAAATAAAATAAAATAAAAAACCTAAACTAAAGCCTAAACCTAAACCTAAAATAAAATTAAAAAATAAAAATACACTAAAATAAAGAAATAAAACTTAAACTAAACTCAAAATTAAAATAAACCTAAGAATAAAAACCTACAAAATAAAACTAAACATAAAATAAAAATAAAATAAACCATTAAATTAAATAAAATAAAATAAAAATAAACCTAGAAGAAATAAAATAAAAAAAAGCCTAAACTAAAATAAAAAACTTAAAATAAAAATAAATAAACTTAATCCTAAATCTAAACAAAATAAACTGAATAAATAATACAGACCTGACCTAAAATAACCGAACTTAAACCTAAACCTAAACTAAATAAAATAAAATAAACTAAAATAAAATTAAACGAAGTAAAAAATAAAACCTAAAATAAACCTAAAACCTTTTGCACTACAAATAAAATAAAAAAATAAAACCTAAACCTAAAAAAAATAAAAATAAAACTCAACTAAAAAATAAATCTAAACCTAAATCTAAACCTAAAAAATAAAATAAAATAAATAAACCTCAAATAAATAAACTAAACTAAATAAAAATAAATATAAAATTAAAAATAAACTAAAATAAATAAAACATAAAATAAATAAACTAAATAAACCTAAATTATGAGTTTTCTAAATTTCTAAAAAATAATAATAATAACAAATTGAAAAAACCCTAAACCTTAAACACTTAACCCTAAACCCCAAACCATAAAACCCTAAAACTTAAACCCTAAATCCTAAACCATAAACTAGAAAACCCTAAACCCTAAAGCTTAAACCCTAAACCCTAAAAACCTAAAAACCTAAACATAAACTAAATAAAACTTTAAAATAAAATAAATAAATAAACCTAAACCTAAATAAAATAAAAAATAAAATTAAATAAAAACCTAAACTAAAACCATAACCTAAACCTAAACATAAACCTAAACTTAAAAATAAAATAAAATAAAAAATAAAAACTAAACTAAAATAAAACAAATAAAAATGTAAACTAAACTAAAAAATAAACCTAAAAATAAAAAACCAAAATAAAAAACATAAAATAAAATAAATTTAAAATTAAACAAAACATAAACCTAAAAATATAACTAAAAATAATTCCTAAAAATAAGTAGAAAATAAAACCAAAAACCTAAACTAAAAATAACCTAAACCTAAAATAAAGAAAATAAAATAAACCTAAACCTAAACTATAATAAACTAAACTAAAATAAATAAAACCTAAACTTAAACCTTAAATAAACTAAATGTAAGCCTTAAAATAAATAAAATGAAATAAACTAAAAATAAACCTAAACCTATACTAAAAAAAATAAAAGGTAAAAATAAACTTTAAAACAAAACCTAAAACCTAAACCTACAAAAATATAATAAAAACCTAAACCTAAACCTAAAATAAAAAATAAAACCTAAAAAATAAAATAAAATAAAACTAAACTAAATAATAACCAAAAAAATAAATTAAATTAAAAATCTAAACTAAAATAAATAAACTAAACTAAATAAATATAAATATAAAAAAAATAAAATAAACTAAAATAAATAAAAATAAACTATATAAACTAAATAAACCTAAACGATTTGGTTAATTTACAAAAAGTCTAAACCCTAAATAACCTAAGAAACCTAAATCCTAAACACTAAACCATTAACCTAAACCCTAAACCAACTAACTAATCCTAAACCCTCAAACCCTAACCAACTACACTGCATATAAACCCTAAACCATAAACCCTAAACCCTAACCCTAAACCCTAATCCCTAAAAGCATAAACCCTAAAACCCTAAACCCTAAACCCTAAAATCTAAACCCTAAACCTTAAACCCTAACCCTAAACCAGAAACCCTAAACCTAAATCTAAAGTAACTAAATAAACTAAAAAATGAACCTAAAACCTAAAACATAATAAATCTAAACCCTAACAATGGACAAAACCTTGATGGCAGGAACATCACCGTCAACCAAGCTCAGTCTAGATCTGACGCTGGAGGTGATGGAGGAGGCAACGATTATCACAGTGGTGGTGGGCTATCTGATGGTGCTGATGGATATGGAGGTGGTGGTCTGAGTAGTGGCAGGAGGAGCGATGAAGATTACAACCACGGTGGTGGCGAAGGAGAGATGGGATACGGTGGATCCCTACTGAGAGGCTTGGGTGGTTCTGATTGGAACTAGAGCAACTGAAGAATGGCTAATCTGATCTACTACTTATGGAACCGTGTCTTTATAATAGAGGCAATTCTAGTTATCTAGGGTTTTTGATTTAGTCTATGCTTGCTCATTTTTTATCTATGTCATCACTTATGTCATAGAAAACTTGGTGTGTTATTTGGTTGATGAAATCGAAAAGAAGAAAAGTTGAATTTGAATTTCTTCTCTATTAAAAAAAATTAGACTAGACCTAAAACCTAAGCCCTAAACCCTAAAGCCTAAAAACTTAAACTCTAAACTCTAAAACCAAAACCATAAACCCTAACCCCTAAACCCTAAGCCCTAAACCCTAAACCTTAAACCTAAACCCTAAACCCTAAACCCTAAAAAGCTAAAATCCTAAACCTAAACTAAATAAAACCTAAAAATAAAATAAATAAATATGCTTAAACTAAAATAAAATAAAATAAAAACTTAAACTAAAACCTAAACCTAAACCTACAAAGAAGATAAAAGAAAAAAGAAAACGTAAACTAAAATATAATACATAAAATCCTTAACTAAACTAAAAAATAAAATGTAAAAATAAACATAAAACATAAAAATAAAAAATAAAACCTAAACCTAAAAAAAACTAAACTAAAAAATAAACCTAAACCTAAACCTAGAAAATAAACTAAAATAAAAAACCTAAACTAAAATAAATAAACCCAAAATAATTAAACTAAACTAAATAAAAATAAACCTAAATAAAATAAAATAAATAATAAAATAAATAAAAAATAAACTAAATAAACATAAACCTATGAGTTTACTTAATTTTTTTTAAAAAAAACCAAACCCTAAAACTAAACCTAAACCCTAAACTCTGAACCCTAAAGCTACAACCCAAAACCCTAAACCTTAAAACCCTAAACCCTAAACCCTAAACCCTAAAACTTACAACCCTAAACCATAAACCCTAAACCCCAAACAATAAATCCTAAACCTTAAACCCTAAAAACTTAAACCTAAACAAAATAAAACCTAAAATTAAATGAAATCATAAAAACATAAACCTAAACAAGATAAAAAAATAAAATAAAATAAAAACCTAAACTAAAACCTAAACCTAAACCTAAACCTAAACATAAAAATAAAATATAATAAAAACCTAAACTTAATTAGAAAATAAAATAAACATTAAAATAAGAAACCTAAATAAAAAACTAAATGTAAAATAAAAATATAATAAACTTATAAAAAAATAAAATAAAAACTAAATAAAAACCTAAACCTAAAAAACAAAAATAAAACATATACCTAAAAATAAAATAAAATAAAACTAAACTAAAAAATAAACATAAATCTAAACCAAACATAAAATAAATAAATAAAAGCCTAAACTAAAACAAATAAACTAAATTAAATAAAAAATATAAAATTAACCTAAATTAAAATAAAAATGTAATACACTAAATAAACTTAAACCTACTAGTTTACCTAATTTAAAAAAAAACCCTAAACCTTAAATCCAAAACCCAAAACCCTTGGCGTAATCATATACCACCAAAATAACTTTAAAACCACTAAACCTCACCTAACTCCCTCCAAATGCTAAACCTAAACCATAAATCCTAAAACCCTAAACCCACCCTATAACCTAAACTCCCACCCTAAACCCCTCCCTTGACCTAAACCCTAAACCTCCCTCACCACTCAGCCTACACTACTACCCTAAATCCTAAACCCAAACCCTAAACCCAAAACTTAAAATCCTAAACCCTTCTAAACTCCCTAAACCCCAAACCCTCAAACCCTAAACCTGAGACCTAAACTAAACTAAATAAAACCTAAAAATAAAATAAATAAAAAACCTAAACCTAAATTAAATAATAAAATAAAATAAAATAAAAACCAAAACTAAAACCTAAACTTAAACCTAAATGTAAAAATAATAAAATAATAAAAAATAAGAACTAAACTAAAATAAAATAAATAAAACCTAAAATAAACTAAAGAATAAATAAACTTAAAAAAACCTAAATAAAATAAAAACCTAAACCTAAAAAATAAACCTAAAAATAAATAAAAAATAAAGCCAAACCCTCAACTAAAAAAAAAACCTAAACCTAAAATAAACAAAATAAAATAAACCTAAACCTAAACTAAAATAAACTAAACTAAAATAAATAAAATGAAAACCTAAACCTAAACTCTAAACTAAATAAATTAAAATAAACTAAAAGTAAACTTAAACCTAAACTAAAAAATAAATCCTAAAAATAAACCTAAAATAAAAACCTAAAACCTAAACCAAAAAAAATAAAATAAAAACCTAAACCTATTAATAAAAATAAAAAATAAAACCAAAATAAAAAAATAAAAAAAATAAAAAATAAACTAAAAAATAAGCATAAACCTAAACCCAAACCCAAAAAATAAACTAAAATAAAAAACCTAAACTAAAATAATAAACTAAATAAATAAAAAATAAACTAAATAAAATAAATATAAAATAAACTAAATAAACTAAATAGTTTGCTTGTTTTTATAAAAATATTAAACCCTAAACCATAAACCAAACCTATAAAAACTAACCCTAAACCTAAAAAACCTGTAAACACCCCCACCCTCTCTAATCAATGGCACCCCAAACCTAAACCGATGCTCTAAACCCTAAACCTAAACCCTAAACCCTAAACTTGAAACCCAAACACCCTAAACCCAACTAAACCACTCTTAAACCCTAAATGACCACAAGAACTGACCTATCACTTCCCTAAATTCTAAACACTAAATCCTAAACAGGCCACAAACCCTAACCCTACCACTCCCTGGGCTCCCCCTAACTAAAACCTAAAACCTAAATATAAACTACATAAACCTAAAATAAAATAAATAAAAACCTAAATAAAATATAAAAATAAAATATAATAAAAACATAAACTAAAACCTTAACCTAAACCTAAACTTAAAACTAAACTTAAATGTAAAAATATAATAAAATAAAAAAGAAAAACAAAACTTAAATAAAATAAATAAAAACCAAAATTAAATTCAAAAATAAAATAAACCTCAAAATAAAAAACCTAAATAAAATAAAAACTAAAAGTAAAATAAAAATAAAATAAAACTAAAAGAAAATCAAATTAAAACTAAATAAATGCCTAAACCCAAAAAATAAAAACCTAAAACTAAAACCTAAAAAGAAATAAAAAAATAAAACCTAAACCTAAACATAAAATAAACAAAATAAAATAAACTCAAACCTAAACTAAAATAAACTAAACTAAAATAAATAAAACCTAAACCTAAACCTAAATCCTAAACTAAATGAAATAAAATAAACTAAAATTAAACCTAAACCAAAATTAAAAAATAAAACCTAAAAAATAAACCTAAAAATAAACCTTAAATAAAAACTTAAAACCTAAACCTAAAAGAATAAAATAAAAACTTATACCTAAGCCTAAAAATAAAAAATAAAACCAAAACCTTAAAAATAAACTTAAATTAAAACTAAACTAAAAAATAAACATAAAACTAAACCTAAAAATAAACTAAAATAAAAAACCTAAATTAAAATAAATAAACTAAACTAAATGAAAATAAAAAATAAACCTAAATAAAATAAAAATAAAATAAAGTAAAATAAATAATAAATAAACTAAATAAACCTAAACCTACCTATTTACTTAATTTAAAAAAATGCTAAAACTAACCTTAAACCCTAAACCCTAATCTTACATCCCTAAACATACAACTCTAAACCCCAAACCCTAAACCCTAAAAGACCCTAAACTAACCCTAAACATTTAACCCTAATCTAGAAATTTGTTCATGGCCTCATGACTTTGCTGTCTCATTATGTAATTGTTATAATTTTGTACAACTTCATGGCAGGCTTGAATTTATCTATCTTTTCTCTCTTTAATAGGGCTATGCCCCTCCTATGCTATCTAACATCACCTCCATTACCTGTATGGAGAGCAACTGCAATAACCTTGCTATTATTACTGTTTCCTTGCAGGATGGGATTTTTTTTCTTCATTTCATTTCAGCCTATTTTTACTGGTGATGTTGGCTTACCTGCTAGTCTACTTTTCTTTGTTTTGAAGGATTTCAATGATGGTTTTTTCTTGAACCCCTTTCGAGTCTGTGTTGTCTCCCTGTTCCTTACTGATTTATCTTATGGTGGGTGCAACAATTATTTTATTGTTGGATTATCGGGTCTTTAGTCTAGCAGCCTGATTCTGGGGTTGTTTCTTTGATTATCTTTGTTGTTTGCGACTGGGCTGCTGCTTATCATCTGGTATTTTTGGACTACTTAATATGTTGTTGTTTATTTCATCTTGGTTCTGTTAGACTTGTGCAGATCACTGTGTTATCCTATTCACTGTCTATTCTGAATGGGTGCTTCTATGGTGTTATTTGTTATTCTTTTCTTGGTTTGTTGTCTTGGTTATTCTTGTCTTAGTTTTTCGATTGTTCTTACTAATCTCATCTCCCAACCTATGGAGAGACAACTATACCCTTGTTATTATTATTATTTTCTCCTTCCAGGACTGGACTTTCTTTTTATCTTCTTTCCAGTCTGCTTTTACTAATGTTGTTGGCTTAACTGTTGGTCTGCTTTTCTTTGTCTTGAAAAATTCCAATGTTGCCTCTCCTTTGAACCCATTTTATGCCTATGTTGCATCACTGTTTTATTTTGGTTTATCTTATGGTGGGTGCAATAATGGCTTTGATGTTTTATTTATTGCCTGTGATTATGCTACTACTACTTGGTTACTAACTAATGCACTATCTATTCTGAATAGGTGGCTTTATGGCCAGCTAGCTGTTATTTGCTGTCTTGGTTATTTGTTGTCTTGGTTATCTGTTGTCTTGGTTTTTCAGGATTCCAATGTTGGCTCTCCTTTGAACCCCCTATGTATCTATGATGTTTCTCTAATTTATATTAGATTATCTTATTGTTTTGTTTTTTTATCTATTGATTATGGGACTTTAGGGTCCTATGTCCAGCAAGCTCCTTATGGGGTTGGCTTACTGATTGTCTTTGTTGTTTGTGTCTGCGCTTATCACCGATCTCAGACTACTTAATCTGCTACTATTTTTTCCATCTTGGATCAGTTAGAGTTGTGCAGATCCCTGCAATTATGCTTCTACCTACTTGGTTATTATCTTATGCACTATCTATTTTGAATGGGTGGTTCTATGGACAGCTGTTATCTTTTGCTATCTTGCTGACTTAGTTGTTTCCTGATCTGGATTATCGAGTTTTATGCCCAGCATGTTGTTACTAGGGCTATCTTTATTTGGTGTGTTTACGGTGAGATGCAGCCTATTTCCTATGGTTATTGGTACAACTAATCTGTTGTTGCATTCTCACCTTGGTCCTGTTAGACTTCTACATCACTTGTTGTATTTGGGTTTGGGTTCTGCTGCCTTGCTTTACATTTGCTTTTTGTTAACTTCTGCAATGGTTATTAATAAGGGGTTGTTAACATCTGCATTGCTTATTATGATTGGGTTTCTTTCTAGACTATACTCAGTGGTACTCCGGCACGAAAGTTTCATATTGTCTCATATGTTTGGCTCATTTATTTGCTTAGCAGGATTTCAACAGGTTGCTTTTTTGTTCTCTTGTGGTGGGTTTTATGCTTTAATTATACTTTTGGCTATGGTTTTAAAAGGGATTCTAGCAAAGATGGCTCATTCTCATATGTATAGGGATTCTCATGCTATGGTGACTATATTGATGATAATTTTCTTGCATGGGACCTCTTATCTTTCTACTCTTTGTTATCTCCTTTCTATATTATGTATGGCTTTGTTTAGGTTTGCAGGTACTAAGGCCCATAAGACTTTCAACAAATGGCTGCTTTCGTCTCACAGGTTTGTAGGCTATGATGGCTGTGATGATTTCACTCCTTCTTGGTTTGGTAGTAGCTCTTGTGATGTAACCCTTCAAGTTTGGATGCTCATATTTGCATCTGCCCCAATTTGTGGGAGCGAGCCTTCTTTCAGACACTTCTCTATATTTTTCCTCAGTTTATGCTGCACTCACTTTTCACTTTCTCTATACTACTTTAACTATTCTAATTTCTATCTTTCTTTATTTTTGCAGATGCACTTCTCTTTTATTCTTACAGGTTTGCTCTCTACTGGCATGCATTATGTTATCCTAAAGAGCTTTGGCCCTGATCTATCCATTGGCTTATCTATGTTAATCATTTTGTATCTTTTGCTTTACTTTTCTCTTTTATTTTGCTTTTGGTTGTACTTAGATAAGAGATTTACTCTCTAGGCTGATTGTTGCTCTTTGAGCAGTAATTTTGGAGTTTATCCCCTCTTAAAGATCTTGTAACCCTCTTTTTGTGGCAATAAAATTCCCCCTATATGGGGTTTCCAAAAAAAAAAAACCAATAAACATTTAACCCTAAACCTAAGCCCTAAACTCTAAACCCTAAACCCTAAACCCTAAACTCTAAACCATAAACCCTAACCCTAACCCTAAACCCTAAACCCTAAACCCTAAACCTTAAAACCCTAAACACTAAACCCTAAACTAACCCTAAACCATAAGCCTTAAAAACCCTAAACCTTAAATTAACCCTAAACACTAAGTTATCCCTATACCCTAAACCCTAAACCCTAAACCCTCAAAACTCTAAACCCTAAAGCATAAACCCTAAACCCTAAACCCTAACCTAACCCTCCATAAAACTACACTTAAAAAACCCTAAACCATAAAACCTAAACCCAAAACCCTAAAAATCTAAAAACATAAACCTAAACTAAATAAAACCTAAAAATAAAATAAATAAATAAAACCTAAACCTAAATAAATTAAAACAAATAAAATAAAATAAAATCCTAAACTAAAACCTAAACTTAAACCTAAAAATAAAATAAAATAAAATAAAACAAATAAAAACCTAAACTAATCTAAAAAATAATATAAACCTAAGAAAAGAAAACATAAATAAAATAAAAACTAAAAATAAAATAAACATAAAATAAAATAAAATAAAAACTAAATAAAATGTAAACCAAAAAAAATAAACCTAAAAATAAATTTGAAAAATAAATAAAAAATAAAACCTAAACCCTAAATAAAAAAAACTGAAACCTAAAATAAAAGTAAAATAAACCTAAACCTAAACTAAAATAAACTAAACAAAAATAAATAAAACTTAAACCTAAACCTAAATAAACTAAACCTGAACCTAAACCTAAACTAAAATAAAAAATTAAACCTAAAATTAAACCTAAAATAAAAAACAAAACCTAAACCTAAAAAAATAAAATAAAAACCTAAACCTAAACATAAAAATAAAAAATAAAACATAAACCTGAAAAATAAAATAAAAATAAAACTCAATTAAAAAATAAACCTAAACCTAAAAAATGAACTAAGATAAAAAACTTAAACTAAAATAAATAAACCTAAAATAAATAAACTAAACTAAATAAAAATAAAAAATGAACTTAAATAATAAATAAAATAAAATAAACTAAAATAAATAAAAAAATAAACTTAATAAACTAAATAAACTAAGTAAACTTAAGCCTATCGATTTACTTAATTTAAAAAAATCAACAATAAACCTTAAATCCTAAACCCTAAACCCTAAACCTACAACCCTAAACCTTAAACCCTAAACTCTAAACCCTAAACCCTAAACTTTAAGCCCTTTATCAAACCCTAAACCCCTAAACCCTAAAACCCTAAACCTTAAAACCTATATCTTAAACCCTAAACCCTAAACCCCAAAACTATAACCCTAAACCCCAAATAGTAAACCCTAGCCTAACCCTAAACCCTAAGCCCTAAGAATGGATAGAAGCTTGATGACAGGAACATCACCGTCCACTAGGCTCAATCTAGATCTAGTGGTGGAGGCGAAGGCTGAGGCAGCGATTATCATAGTGGTGGTAGGGGATCTAGAGGTGCTGGTGGATATGGAGGAGGTGCTCGAAACATTGGTGGTTATGGATGCGGGAGGAATAATGGAGGTTATAGCTATGGTGGTTTCAGAGGGAGAGATCAGGGATATGATGGCGGATCCCTCTACTCGAGAGGTGGGGGTGGTTTTGTGCAAATTGGAGAAATTGAAGAACAGTTGATCCGATTTACTGCTTACAAAATTGTGTCTTTTTAGTAGAGATAGTTCTACTTATCTAGGGCTTTTTATTTTCTCTATGGGTGCTAATTTTTTATCTATGTCTTTGCTTGTGTCTTAGAAAACTTATGTTGCTACTTGGTTGATGAAATCAGAAAGAAAAAATGTTGAATCTGAATTTTTTTTTTGTTAAAAATTTTAAAAAAAACCCTTAAACCCTAAACCCTAAACCCTAAACCATAAACTAAAACTTAAACCCTATACTTAAAACCTAAAACCGAAACCCTAAACCATTAACCTTAAAAACCCTAAACCCTAAACATAAAACCCTAAACCCTAAACCCTAAACCTTAAATCCTAAACTCTAAACCTTAAACCCTAAACCCTAAAATAATAAACCCTAAACCTTAAAACCTCTTTTTGTGGTAATAAATTTCCCCCTACACGGGGTTTCTCAAAAAAAAACCTTAAAACCCTAAACCCTAATCCCTAAAACCTACAACCCTAAACCCTAAACCCTAAATCTAAAACCCTAAACTAGCCCTAAACCTTAAACCCTAAACTAACCCTAAACCTTAAGCCTTGAATAAAGATGTCATTAGGAGTAGATCTAAAGAAAGACCTAATCCTAACATAGTTATGGTAGCTAAATAAAATATCTTCAAGAGACTTTCCCTTGACTATTAAAGATTTGAATACCCTAAACCCTAACCTTAAATCATATTATAATACCATATATTATAGTATAATGTAGCATCATGTATTTGAGCATGTAGTGATGTGTTTCTGAATGTTATAAGATGTTTTAAAATGTTTTAGTATATTATGGTATTGTGCCCTATAGTCTATTTTATTATAAATAATAAAAATATTGATTAAATAAATAAGGTAATGAAATTTGTAAAATTTGAAGTGGGAATTAGGTTGTAGTATCAAAGGTGTGCTATGCCACTTCTAGTTTAAAAGGTAAGATTCTATGTTCAAAATTAATATTATATATTGTAACATTGTATTGCATCATATATCATGATATATTGTTTTATGCATTTTAAATTCTTTTAGTATTTTACAATCATGTAGTCGAGCCTACACTAGCATTATTTATAAAAATGTTGATTTAGACTTTAAAATGATGGAATTTGACCAAATTCATAGTTGGTAGATCATGGCATCATAATATATTCTTTCAATTTAAAATATGTAAGTGATACGACAAAAATATATAGTTTTTTATTCTTTAGACTAATTTTATGATTTTTTATTTTAAGAAATCCCTTGTGATGTGATATGAAATATAATATAACATAATATGTTATAGTGTATTATAATATAGAATTCCATAATATAGCGTAGCATCATGCATTAGTTTAGCATATTTTAGTTTGTTATAGTATGATGTAGTAGAGTTTGTACTAGTACAATTCATAAAAATATTGATTTATAGGCTGAGATGATGGGATTTGGCCAAATTTAAGGTAAGATTTAAGGAACCTCATTAGGGGTGTGCTATGGTGTGTCATTTAATAATAAAAAATAAAATTTTGCATCAAAATTAAATGTTCATTTTTCAACCAAATTTTATAATTTTTTTTGCTTAAAGTGATTAATTTTAAGGTGTAATGTAAAATAATATATTATATAAAAGCATATTAAAATATAATGTACTTAAAAATATAACTTCACATATATATGAATGTGGTGGTGTGTTACTAAAAGTTATTGTACATTTTAGTATATTTTACTTTTGTTATAATACATTGGTTCAAAACTCACAAAAATATTAATTTGAAGGTTGAGATGGAAGACTTTGGCCAAATTCATGGCACACACTAAGAAGCAACACCAAAATTATGCTATTTTGTACCATTTCTAATAGAAAAATAATAATTTTACATCCAAAATGAACATTATTCATATTTTGAGTAAATTTTGTTATTTGTTCATTTTAAGTGATTCTAAGGAGGTGTAATGTTAGGCAATATATTATATTAATATAAATTATAATATAACATCATATATTTTATTATAATATAGTATGTTAATTCACACTATAATATGTTTAGCATAATATTGTATAGTTAGTTTGAACTTGCACCATCACAAATCATAAAATCTTGATTACAATATTAAGATGATCTAATTTGAACAAACACATTATTAGGCTTTTGGTTGAAGTATTAAAAGGTGTGCATAAGAGAAGAAATAAGATTTTATGACAATTTCATATGATGGACATGGAGGGAGATCCGCTAGGGGATCATACATGCATTGGACATGACATGTGAGGGGTCTTTGTCGAGTCCATACAAGAAGAAAATATGCTAGGGATAAGGTTTGAATTTTCTTTGATTATATGATTTCTGGAAAAAAAGATCCACTAGGGATAATAATCTATAATCCATTGAGGATTAAGATTGAATCAACTTTAATTTGTTTTATTTTAATTAATGTGGAGGCATATCAACTAGAGATATGGGCTAGAGTCTGCTGGGGATCGGGTATATGAACTTTCCACTAAGAAAGTAGGTTCGGGCAATTTGCTGGGGATTGGGATTTGAGTTTGATTTCATAGATTTAACTGGGATGTATCTGCTTGGGATAAGAGTTTGGTTGGATTTCTTTGATTTAGACTCTACTGGGAGAGTTAGTTTAATTTGGCTCCATTGGAGAGGTTGGTTTTGAATTTGATTTATTTGCTTGGCTTATTTATATATGATTTAGGGCTCCACTAGAGAGAAGGGTGGAATTTAACTCCACTAGGGAAAATCAGATTGGGTTTAATTTAATTTGAGTTAATGTATGGACCCTGTCAGTGTGTGATGGACCCATTGAGAAGGGGCTATATCAACCTTGACCTACCTTAAGTTTACAAATCTAAAGGGATAGTCTACCAACTGCAGGGTAGAGCTAGCCAACCTAAGGGGTTACCTTTCGGTGTGCAACAGCTGTGCTAAGAAAAAGGTGTCATACACTTATAGCTTTTAAAGCGAGGAACAACCGCTGGGGTGACATGTTGGATGCACAATAAATTGAACCTAACCTACAGCAACTACTGAGTGAATGTCGCTGGGGACTTATGTCAACACAAAAGTAGTCAGGATTAATTTTATCTTAATTTCATGTGAGTTGATATTATTTATTTGGTTTAGTTTGATTTCGAACTGAGGGCATATCCACTAGGGATGTGAGCTCGATCAAATTTAATAGATTTAATTTATGGACCATGCTTGTGTGTGATAGACCCACTGAGAAGGGGCTATATTGGACTTGTCCTATCTCAGATTTATAAATCCAAAGGGACAGTCTACTAGTCATGGGGTAGAGCTAGCCAACATAAGGGGTTGCCTTTCGATTATTACAAGGTATGCAGGTGTACATCTTCTTCAGGAACAATCGTATGTCCAAACAACCACTTAGGTGACTTCTTGAAAATTAGGATCAACTCAAGATTAGTCAAACAATTCCTATAGAGAGTTTTGCTGATATTGCCCTAAAGATAGGATACCTGCTTGGGAAAAGGTACCACTAGGGGGGTTCCTCCTAATCCTCAAGTGAATACATATTTTATTTATATGTTTATGTGGACCTTATGGACCACACTATATACCATCGCCACCTATATCTCTTTCCAAAGGTGGTAATCCAAAAATATGCCAGTAGTCAAATGTGCAAAAATGTGATCCCCACAGGTGATGCTGGGACTTATCTTGAGCCATGGAAAAGAAAGCCTATAAGTGTAATGCGGTGGCCCGAAGGAGAAAGCATAGCAGACTTACATCTACCATGAGTGGTGTATCCTAAGGTGCAAGAACCAACCAACCTAAGGTGTATCCATCATCATGAGTGGTGTATCCATCAGCATAGTGAGAACCAACCAACTTAAGGTGTCCATCGGTCTGCAATGATTAATTTAGAATGAAAGAATGTAGGCTTACAACATTTCAAGCAGAACTGATCGCCAGGATAGTCTGTCATTGGTGGGTTAGATGCTATCTATGTCACAACCTGGCCCGGGAGCTTGGAATACCAAGGTGGGAATAGACGGTCGGATGGATAAAAGAAAAACTTACATAACAATTCCAATCTTAAATAAAATCTCCAATCGTACAAGAGCCACTACACTCCACAAAAGATTTAACAATTTGTCCACATATATATATACTAACAAAGTTCATGAGAAATATACTTTAAACATAATACAACATGACTGACATAAATACCTATCTCCTGAAGTCCCTCTACAGTGATAAACATGACTTTCCCTTCTATCAGTCATTTAATTAGGATGGTTACCTGAAACAAATTTAAGCAACTAACAAATAAATATAATTCAGTGGGTCAATTATGCTGTTACACTATAGTAAACAGGAAGGTTGAACTAGTATGTATGCCAATTTTTGTTGTCACATGTACATAAAAGAAATTTGCTCAAACAATCAAACATATGTGAGGTAGGTCTACATAAACTTTTCATATGAACTTTTACTTTTACATTTATCACCCATCCTAAAGTCACCGTCAAAACCTTTACCAATACTCATCCAATTGATAAGTAGCCATTACCATTACCATTTGCTAAATCATTGGCCCTTTTTCATCATTACGTGCACGGGTACATTGCGTCCCTAGCCAGTACCATAAGGGGGTGAACTCTACTTTCAACATGCACATTCATAGCATACAATTATGCAGCTATGCACATTAATTCATAACTAGCAGTAAATCACCTAACTTTATAACATGATGGTGTGGCAATATGATCTAGCATTCAAGTCATTATCCAACATGAAGAAACAGTAAACTATATCACAATTTATGAAGAAGCAGGAAAATCATCAAAACTTGCGGTACAGGAAAAAGTAAAAATCATATAACATGCAGTTCATCATAAGAATTTAAAGACATTTTTATCATAAATGTAAGAACATAATTACCCACTTTAATTTGCAGTTTTCTCTTGAACCTCCTTTCCTTTAATGCTTCCTTCCTTAATTGAAATTCCTATAAAATAAAATATTAAGTGTTAAAGTGACTTAATATATTTCATTAAATATTTATCATACCTTAAAATGATTCTAATTTAATTAACATACTATAGATAAATTTTATTCTCATTTAGTGTTTAGCATTTCCCTTAAAATGATTTTTTTTCTAATTAACGATAATATAACTTAGCATAGGTTCAAAGTTTTATTAAATTTGAAATCATATTTCATATGTGAGGGTTTAATACTTAAATTACTTAACTTTGATTCATCATACATATTCCCAATTTACATTGCTTACAGAAATTTATAAACCATAAGTCAAAATTATGAACCCTAAATTAAAAAGATTTGAGATACTAATATTAACATAAAATTTCAATTAAAATAACTATATATCTTATTTACTTACTTACCTCTCCTCTCGACTTATGCCCTAAGATTCATGCCCGTCAGCTTCTAAGTCACGCACGCAGAGCTTTGACTCCCTCCTACGCATGTGAGGGCTCCGTTTGCTCGCAAGGCTCCCTCCTCCTCTCTCAGTCGTCAGAGCTTGAAAGCTTCGGTGACCCAAAGGCGGTGGCAGTAGAGGCGCCTCACTCGGCTAGGGCACGCAACTCCTTCTTCCTCGGTCGATGACACCCGTAAGATTCAAAATCTCCTTCTTCTCCTTCTTTGGTCATCGATGCACATCAACGCATGGTTAGGGCACACAAGGTGAGTCACTACAATATCCTTCTATCTTTCTCCCTCTCTTCCTCTCTCGTGTGGTTTTGGAAGTTCAATTTTGACAAATCGATCGAGCCCGCCCTTCAATTTTTTTCTATCTATGACTAACCGTTGGTGGTTTTTTTTATTATTATTTTTTTTTTGGATTTCGGTTATTACAATCTCTCCCTCTTATAAAAATTTCATCCTCAAAATTAAATGACAATAATAGAAATAAATATACCTTTAATTAAATAATTGAGAATAAAGTTCTTGCATTTCTATTTCCTTTTCCCACGTAGCTTCCCGATCTGATCCATGTTTTCACAGTACACGAACAAATGGAATTTCCCTATTCCTAAGATGCTTAATATCATAATCTATAATTCTTTCTGGCTCCTCCACAAATGTGAGATCCGGTTGAATATCAATAGGATCCACAATAATTTTGTTGGCTTCATCAGTAATATATTTTCACAGAAGAGAAATATGAAACACATTGTGCACTCCTTGCATGTGAGAAGGTAAAGCCAGTCTATAAGCCACTTTCTCAATTCTTTCCAAGATTTCATATGGACCAATATAGCGTGGGCTCAACTTTCCAACTTTGCCAAATCATTTTATACCTTTCATGGGGCTGACTTTAAGAAATACAAATTCTCCCACTTTAAACTCTATTGGCTGATGTTTAGCATCATAATATTTCCTCTGCCTATCTTGAATAGCTTTTAATCTATTACAAATCAATTGGATCTTTTCAGTGGCTTCATCTACTACATATGCACCAATGATTCTTCTTTCACCTGTCTCCACCCAACAAAGCGGTGTTCTGCATTTCCTTCCATACAATGCTTCATAGGGATCCATATCAATACTTGCTTGAAAACTATTATTATAGGCAAACTCGATCAAAGGTAAATGAATTTCCCAATTTCCTCCAAAATCAAGGATACAAAGGCTAACAAAAATCTTCAAGTGTTTGAATTATTCTTTCCTACTAGCCATTAGTTTGTGGATGGAATGTAGTACTGAAAGTAAGCTTTGTACCTAAAGCTTCTTGAATTTTTCTCCACAGTCTAGATGTAAATCGACCATCCCGATCGAACACTATAGATTTTAGCACACCATGTAACTTCACGATTTCATAAACATACTTTCTTACTAGCTTTTCAACAATATCAGATTGTTTGATAGGTATAAAGTGTGCAGATTTATTAAACCTATCAATAATAACCCAAATAACATCGCAACCTCTTCTGGATCTAGGTAAGCCAACCATAAAATCCATAGAAATATTATCCCATTTCCACTCAGGTATTGGCAACGGCTGTAAAAGTCCACTTGGCTTCTGATGTTCAGCTTTAACCATCTGACATGATTGACATTTATAGACAAATTCAGCTACACTTCTTTTCATTCCTTGTCATTAAAACATTTCTTTAAGATCTTGATACATTTTGCTATTGCCTGGGATAATTGTATAATTAGAATGATGTGCTTCATGTAAGATGTCTTTCCTCAAATCTCCAACATCAGGAATGCAAACCCTTCCACGATACTTCAGTAATCCTGCTTTATCGATTTCAAAATCTTTTGTATGGCCTATTTTTACCAAATCTAAATTTTTTTGAAAGTCATCATCTTGAGGTAAAGCATCTTGTATTCTATCTTTCAAATTTGATTGTATAGCCATTTCATTTAACAATAAAGCATGATCATCTGTAGATCTAATAATTGAAATTTCCAATTTTTTTAACTCTTTCATCAACTCCTCCTATTGAGAGATCAACCAATAAGTAGTACCATATATTTTTCTACTTAAAGCATCAGCAACTACATTTGCCTTCCCCGGATGATATTGAATATCCAAATTATAATCCTTAATGAGTTCCAACCATCTCCTTTGCCTTAAATTTAGCTTCTTCTGAGTAAAGATATATTTTAAGCTTTGATGATCAGTGAAAACTTCACACCTTACTACATATAAATAATGCCTCCAAATTTTTAATGCAAATACCACTGCTGGTAACTCTAGATCATGGTTTGGATACTTCTTTTCATGATTTTTTAATTGCCTTGAAGCATAAGCAATCACTCTTCCATTCTGTATAAGTACACATCCCAAACCTCTTAATGATGCATCATTATAAATTTGAAATCCTTCTGTCCCTGATGGAATTGTTAATATTGGTGCAGTCATTAAATAATTCTTCAATTTTTGAAAAGCCTCTTCACACTGATCTGACCATTCAAATTTGACTGCTTTCTGAGTTAGCCTCAATAGTGGCTTGGCAATTTGTGATAATCCTTCAACGAATCTCCTGTAATATCCTACCAACCCTAAGAAATATTTAACTTATGTGACAGTGGTTGGTCTGGGCCATTCAGCTATTGCTTTGACTTTACTTTGATCCACTAAAACCCCTTCACTACTAATCATGTGCCCCAAGAATATGATGTTATTTAACTAAAATTCACACTTTGAAAATTTTGCATACAATTCATTTCCTTTCAAAGCTTGCAAAATAATGTGAAGATGGTTTTCATGAGCTGCTTCATCTCTGGAATAAATTAAAATATCATCTATGAACACAATCACAAATGAATTTAAAAATGGTTTAAAGATTCTATTCATGAGATCCATAAATACAGCTAGAGCATTTGTTAAGCCAAAAGGCATCACCACAAACTTATAATGCCCATATCTTGTACTGAATGCAGTCTTTGGTATATCTTCTTCTTTGATTCTCAACTCATGATAACCTGATCTTAAATCAATCTTTGAAATACTGAAGCTCCTTCTATGTAATCAAAAAGATCATCAATTTTTGGCAAGGGATATTTATTCTTCAATGTGAGTTTATTAAGCTCTATATAATCTATGCATAGCTTTAAGCTCCCATCTTTCTTCTTCATAAATAATATATGAGCTCCCTAAGGAGATGTGCTGGGCTTGATAAATCCTTTCTCTAATAATTCTTATAGCTAATTCTTTAACTCTTGTAATTCTTTCATCGCCATTTATATGGTATTTTTGCTACAGGTTTTGCACCTTGAATCAAATCAATAGAGAAATCTATCTCTCTGACTGGAGGTAAACCTGATAAATCATCTAGAAATACTTCTAGATACTCCTTTACTACCGATACATCCTCTATCTTCTTAACCTCTTTAGTAACATTAGTAACTTGAACAAGAAAACCTTCATAGCCTTTTGCTAGCATCTTTTAAACTTTTAAGCAAGACACCATCATAGCTAATACTCCCTTATGCCCCACAAATTTGAATTCTTCTTGTCCAAGAATATTGAATTTGACTATCTTTTTATAACAATCTATAGTAGCATGATGTTTAGCTAGCCAATCCATTCCTAAAATCACAATAAATCCATATATTGATAGTAATATTAAATCTGTATCCAAGCTTTTTTCACAAATATTTAGGTTCACACTGCAAACATTTTTAGCATTCATTTGAGACCCATTTGACATTGCTACTGAAAGTACTGTAAACATTTTGATAACTTGCAATCCAAAAATTTTTATGCATTCCTCAGATATAAATGAAAGCGATGCTCTAGTATCAAATAAAACTCTAACTGATTTACTTTCAATAAAGATGATACCTATAAATGAGTAGACATATAAAGCAAATATTTCTAGCACAATATAAAATTATAACAATCCTAATTTTAAATAAAGACATACCTGTAATAACATCAGGCGAGTCTTTTGCTTCTTGCTGCGTGAGTGCATAAACTCAAAGCTGTGTGTTCTATCAATTCTGAGTTTGAGATGGAACTGATGTAGTCGATTCAGTCATCCTTTGTCTACCAATAGTCCTCTGAGGAGGTTGAACACTTGTCCTAGCATCCATTGAAGATTCCTGACTCAAGAGAGGGCAATATTTTTCCATATGTCCTGGCTGATGGCACCAAAAGAAAGTGTTTGTGCCTGAGAGGCACTCTCCTTTATGTGTTCTTCCACATTTTGGGCATGTGGAAATACTGCTACTACTGGCATTAGTATCTGACTTAGGCTTCTTCCAATTTGATTTTTCAATTTGAACATTTCGCCTAGATTTTGGCCTATCATCATTCCTCCTCTTCTGAATATCTCTCCTCCTCTGAGTAGCTTGTACCTCCAATTCTATCCTTCTAGCCCGCTCTACCAGTACAGCATAGTCATCAATATCCAGAAGAATTAAGGGCTGTCTGACTACATCCTTTAGTCTAGATAGAAACCTATGGTATTTTTCTTCTGCATTTGGTATCAATTGAGGTGCATACCTTGAAAGCATTGTGAACTCAGCTTCATACTGCATGATAGAGCGATCTCCCTATATTAATCTGATAAACTTATCCTGCATCTGTCTCCTAGCTAAGAGGGGTACAAACCAATCTCTAAAAGTCTTCACAAAGTCCTCCCATGAAATAAGATTGCAAGACCTCCCTTCAAACTTCTCTTGCAACTGTCCTCGCCACCATCTCTCAGCTTCGCCCTCAAAAGCAAAAGAAGCCAAAGCAACTCTTCTTTCTGGAGGGCATGACATACTTTCTAAAATTTTCTCTATCTGCATCAACCAATTTTCTGATTGTATTGGTCCCCCTGTCCCTGAGAAATGAGGTGGTCTCATATCCTAAAATAATTTTAGGTATTTGTCAATAGGAACCCCACCACTTCCACTAGCTTGTGTATGTTGATTTCTTATTATTTGAGTCATTGCTTCCATCATTTGAGTAAATGCATCTATCGTTAGTGAAGGTGGTTGCACCAAATTTAGGTTCTTAGTAGTTTGTGCCTCTCTATTTTCACCCATATCATCTTCTTGAATTGATTCCATAGGCCTGAGAAGCACAAATTTATTATAACTGTTACACATCAATCAATGTAATCATATGTAATTATCTTCATAAAATTATCATCTTCCTAATGGCTCTTTGATTATGATTATACTTATGTCCCTAAATATAAAAAATTTGCTCTGATACCACTCTTGTCACGACTGCGGGCTTGGAATACAAGGAGAACGTGTGGATGGATAAAAGTAAAACTTACATAACAATTCCAATCTTAAATAAAATCTCCAATCATATAAGAGCCACTACAATCCATAAGAGATTTAATAATTTGTCCACATATATATATATATATATATACTAACAAAGTTCATGAGAAATATACTTTAAACATAGTACAACATTACTGACATAAATACCTATCTCCTGAAGTCCCTCTATGGCGATAAACATGACTTTCCCTTTTATCAACCATTTAATTAGGATGGTTACCTGAAAAAAATTTAAGCAACTAACAAATGAATATAATTCAGTGGGATAATTATTCTGTTACACTATAGTAAATAAGAAGGTAGAACTAGTATGCATGCCAGTTTTTGTTGTCATATGTGCATAAAAGAAATTTGCTCAAACAATCAAACATATGTGAGGTATGTATACATAAACTTTTCATATGAACTTTTACTTTTACATTTATCACCCGTCTTGGAGTCACCGTCAAAACCTTTACCAATACTCATCCAAAGGACAAGTAGCCATTACCATTACCATTTGCAAAATCATTTGCCCTTTTTAATCATTAGATGCATGGGTACTGGGTACATTGCGTCCCCAGCTAGTACCATAAGGTGGTGAACTCCACTTACAACATGCACATTCATAGCAAACAATTATGTAGCTATGCACATTAATTCGTAACTAACAGTAAATCAATTAACTTTATAACATGATGGCGTGGCAATATGACCTAGCATTCAAGTTATTATCCAACATGAAGAAACAGTAAACTATATCATAATTTATGAAGAAGCAGGAAAATCATTGCAGTATAGAAAAAAGTCAAAATCACATAACATGCAGTTCATCACAAGAATTTAAAGATATTTTTACCATAAATGTAAGAATATAATTACCCACTTTAATTTGCAGTTTCCTCTTGAACCTCCTTTCCTTTAATGCTTCCTTCCTTAATTGAAATTCCTATAGAATAAAATATTAAGTGTTAAAGTGACTTAATATATTTCATTAAATGTTTATCATACCCTTAAAATGATTCTAATTTAATTAGCATACTATAGATAAATTTTTTTCTCATTTAGTGTTTAGCATTTTCCTTATAATGATTATTTTTCCAATTAACGATAATATAACTTAGCATAGGTTCAAAGTTTTATAAAATTTGAAATCATATTTCATATGTGAGGGTTTAATACTTAAATTACTTAACTTTGATTCATTATACATATTCCCAATTTACATTTCTTGCTAAAATTTATAAACCCTAAGTAAAAATTATGAATCCTAAATTAAAAAGATTTGAGATACTAATATTAACATAAAATTTCAATTAAAATAACTATATATCTTATTTACTTACTTACCTCTCCTCTCGACTTATGCCCTAAGACTCGTGCCCGTCGGCTTCTAAGTCACGCACGCACGACTTCGGCTCCCTCCCACGCAGGGCTCACGCATAGGCTCCCCTCCTCTCTCGGTTGTCGAAAACTCCGGTGACCCAAAGGCGGCGGTAGTAGAGGCGCCTCACTTGGCTAGGGCACGCAACTCCTTCTTCCTCGACTGACGACACCCGTAAGATTCAAAATCTCCTTCTACTCCTTCCTCGGTCGTCAACGTACATCGATGCACGGCTAGGAAACACAAGATGAGTCACTACAATCTCCTTCTCTCTTTCTCCCTCTCTTCCTCTCTCACGTGCTTTTGGAAGTTCAGTTTCGACAAACTGAATGAGCCCGCCCTTCAATTTTTTTTTCTATCTACGACTAACCGTCGGTGGTTATTTTTTATTTTTTTTATTTTATTATTATTATATTTTTGGATTTTGATTATTACAATCTGACCTAGAGCGACTACTAAGTGGGGAGCCCCGAGGAAGGACTGGACCCAGACTTGAAGCAATCAAGAGGGAAGGAGCCGCTAGGGAACTTATCCTAAATCTCAAATCAATATAATCCAAGATGAAAGTGTAAGCCAACAATCCTTTAGTAATGAAATGAAATGAGGATGCGATGCGGTAAGGAAGGAAAGTGTAGTAGACTTACATCCTCTAAAGCAAGAAGACCACTAGAGTCACACACTAGCATGGTAGCACATTAGCCTGGCCTAGAGTAGCTACTTAGTGAGTGCCACTAGGGGCGTTATCTCAACTAAGAGTAGCCCAAGATTAAAAAAAAAAGTGTTTGTTTTATATGTTTGTGTCTAGTTTGTGTTTGTGTTGTGTCAATGAAGGATAGGGCGCCACTTGGGTTCCTTACACGTACCCTAAACACATCAGGGAGGATTTGAAAATAAGAATACTTTCAACATGGAAGAGATTGAATTTGAAATGAAATTTTCATTAATAATGATTATTTTTAAACATGACTTATAACATTTCTTTAGGTAGAGCTCATTGATTGGAAGCATTGGGCGCTCTCCCTTATGATTAATAAGCTGAAAAAATCCTTCTTGGCAGGCCTTCCCTATGGCAAAAGGGCCTTCCCAAGTGGATTCAAACTTTCCTCTCATCTTACGACGGGCAACAATTGGTCTCCTTAGAACTAAATTAAGCTCTCCTACTTGAAAAGCTCCAAGATGGACCAACTTGCTATGAGCTTGAATCACTTTAGCTTTGTACAACTTGAGGTTTTAGTATTCCTACAGGCTAACCACAACTTGGCATTCTGCTCTATCATGATCTTGCTACCCATAGCTATCTTTAGTGATAGGAGTTGGACTTCTAATGGAAGAATGGCTTCAGACCCATACACTAAGGAGAAAGAAGTAGACTGAGTTGGAATTCTATATGTGGTGTAGTAGGCCCACAAGGCTTCAACTAACTGCTCATGCCACTGTCGATTGTCGTTGTCGAGTGTCTTCTTTAGTATTTGGATGAGAGATTTGTTGAAGGCTTCTACTAAGCCATTTTCCATCAGGTAGTTTTTGATAGAATATCTCCAATATATGTTGTGTCTTTGGGTAAATTTGTTGATCTCTATGCTCTTGAATGTAGTACCATTATTAGATATAATTTTTTGAGGCACTATGAACCTATGTACGATATGGTTCCTAAAAAATTGTAGCACATGCAAAGCTGTGACCTCTCTAAGCAGAATCTCCTTCACCCATTTGAAAAAGTAGTCCCTAGTAATTAAGATGAATTGATGAACCTTGAAAGAAAGAGGATCAATCAAACCCACTATGTTGGTACCCTCAACACTTAAATGGCCATAAGGCCAATATAGGATGTAGAATGTTGGATGGTTGGAGGAGGACCATACCATATATTTGACATTGGTGGCATCGCCTAGCCATATCCATGCATCTTTGATCATCGACGGCCAATAGTATTATAGTCTCTTGATCTTGGCTTTCATCTTCGGACAAGATTGGTTAGCTGCACATAATCTTGAGTGTACCTCATTCACCATCTTATGGGTTTCATGCTTGTCTAAACAACATAACCACATATGATCGAAAGATTGCCGATACAAGACACCATCGACAAGAGTGTAGGAAAGTGCTCTCTGGCTCATCTCATAGGCTTGGGACTTCTCTTGAGGTAGTTTACCTTTATTTATGTAATCCATGAAAGGTTTCCTCCAATCTAACTCCTCATCCTTTTTGGCAATGGAAATCTCCCCTTCAATAGTGTACTTTCTGATGAGTTCAATATAAATAAGGGATAAGACTTGTCTATTTTGGACCTTTATTGATATGAACTCATCTTCCGGACATGTCAACTCATTAGCAAGCTTGTTTAAAGCATACACTATAACATTCTCTCCTTGTGGAATCTTATAAATGGTAACCTCTGGGATTTGGGCCAATAACTCTATGCTGTACTTATGGTAGTGATGCAGCTTGGGCTTTATAACCTTATAGGACCCAATGATTTGGTTGATAACTATCTGAGAATCCCCAAAGATATTGATGTTCTAGATGCTTAGAGTAATGGCTAACTCTAGACCAACAATCAGAGCATCATATTCGGCTTCATTGTTGGTGCAAGGATTGGATAGATGATATGAGAATCACATCACATCGCGGTCTAGAGTTAAGAGAACTATTCCTACCCCTACCTTTCCTGGAGTAGCAGATTATGGTTCTTCACCTCTTTGAGGGGAAGTTGTACCATCAAAGTATATCTCCAAATAGTGAATGCTAGTATCATCTAAATTCATGATTTATTCATCAAGGCGATAATCATTAAGTAGAGAGTCAATAGGATGTGTGTTTGTTGCTAAGAAATCTACTAGTGATTGTCCTTTCATCGCATAGAGGGCTATGAAGGTATTGTCAAACTGCGAGAGGATCATGGACCATCATGCCAACCGTCCAGATAGTGTCAATCAGGTCATGAGATACTATAGTGGATTGATCCTAGAGATTAAGTTCACTTTATGAGGAAGCATGTAGTGTTGTAGCTTTTGGGATGTAAAGATTAAAGCTAAGCTATGCCTCTCAATGGGTAGATAATTGGCCTCAGTAGGGATTAAATGATGGCTAAGGCAGTAGACTGCATTTTTCTTTCCTTTGTCATTGGCTTGGGCCAACAAAGCACCAAGGGAGTCGTCTAATGTAGTAGTGTAAAGTATGAGTGGTATGACCATGATAAGGACTACTAGAACTGGCAGTGTCATCATGTAATGCTTGATGTCTTCGAAGGCATGCTCACACTTATCATCCCACTTGAACTTGGCATCCTTTTTGACAAGTTCTTAGATTGCCTGACATCTTCTTGATATGTTGGATATAATGCATCTTAGATATGCCAACTACCCTTGGAATCATCAAAGTTGAGTTAAACATTTAGGGGGTGGCACTTTGAATATTACCTTGATCTTCTCCAGATTGATTTTGATTCCCTGGTCTCAGACAACAAACCCAAGGAATTTCCCTGAAGCTACTCTGAATGCACACTTCATGGGGTTCATTTTTAGGTAAAATTATCTTAACTGTTCGAAAACTACTCTCAAGTCAAAGAGATGGTCTTCCTTTTCTCTACTTTTGACCATGAGATCATCGACATAGCACTCAACTTGATGATGAATAAGTTTGTCGAAGATTCGAATCATAGCCCACTGGTATATAGCACCAATATTTTTAAGGCAAAAAGGCATGACCTTATAGCAATAGATTTCGATCAAGGTTCCAAAAGCAGTATTTATTTCATCTTTACGGGACATCTTTATTTGGTTATATCTAGATGAGCCATCTAAGAAAGAGAAGACTGCATGAGATGAGGCAATATCCACCATCAGCTCCAGGATTGGTAGTGGAAATTCATCTTTTGGAAATGCCTTATTTAAATCCCTAAAATTGACGCATATGTAAATTTGTCTCATTTTTTATTAATTGGGACAATATTGGCTAACCAGATAGGGTATTTTTCCTCCCAGATGAAGCTAGCATTGACCAATTTCTTGACTTCAGAAATGACCTGTTATTCTATGTCCACTCACATGCTTCTAGGAGGTTGCTTGATAGGATTAGAAGTAGGCTTTATTACTATTTTATGGATGGCTATGTCAGGAGCCAATCCAAGAATCTCTTCATAACACAATGCAAAGAAGTCCTTAAACTCAATCAATAGCCTAACTAAGTCATTGGTTTCAATTTCATTCATCAAAGAACTGATGTATGTCGGGTGTGGATCTTCTTTACTTCCTAAGTTGATTCCCTTGAGCTCATCGATGGTTGACTTGATCTCTTCTTCAAACTCTGGTAGTGCATCTTTAACTTCAAAATCATATGGATCATCTAAAGTTTCTAAGCACAGCTCCTCATATGTGTTAATGTGATTTGAAAAGAACATATCAAATTCCAAATGATTGGAGATGACTAAGCAATAATCGTCATCATCAACTAAATCCACTGTACCAAATCCTAGTTCCGATCTTAATTGAGAGCTTTTATATTTATTCTTCCATAGTCTTTCGAAGTAGTCTTAACCTGTGCTTTGATCTAGTATGTGGGATTAACCCTTTCTTTGCTAAATTACGAACATAAGGCAAGTACCAATCAAAAGGTAATTATATTAAATCTTTATATGAATCATCCTCAAGTTCTACATCAACTTCTTGACTTGAGGATGATGCCCCCAGAAAGAAACTTTGAGTCTTCACACCTATGGTTGACTTAAGGGCTTCCTTAACTACCAAAACCTCAGGTTTTTGAGAGGAAAGTGGGATTAAAGCTAAGGTTCCCAACTGATGCCTAATTATTTTACATATAGACTTGGATACACTTATGCTTTGCTTTAGAGCCTGATCATCATCACTATCTGGCTCAAGTGTCACCTCCAAAGGAATCTATTATTGAGAAGAGCTAGCTGGTGTGCTAATCATATAAGACTCATCCTATGGACTAGATTCTAAGTCTATATGGATAGCATGTGTACTCCTAGTAGCTAGGATATATCTTCTATTGGGTGGCCAATAAAGAGGTTTTCCACCCATAGGGCGCCTCACGGTCTCTTTCTCTGGTGGAGGTCGTCATCCTACTCATATATTTGAATGGAGTAACGAACTGTGGGTGGAATCTAATGTAATGCTCCACTTCCTCTTCCAAGTCTATTTATGCTCCCTTTTATTTTATTTTTCATTTTCTCTTTTCTTTTCTTTTTCTTTTTCTCTTTATTTTTCTTTTTAATTTTTTTTTCTATTTTTAAACTTTGGCCAAGTTCACGAGAATAGACTTGTTGATTTTGAGGGAGGTAGTAAGCCACATCCTCATATATGTTGACCTTATGAACTGTAAATGGCTTGAGATCTCCTTTGACATAGTAGATGATACCACCTCTCAAAAACTTCATACACTGATGTAGAGATGATGGAACTATTTTGTTCACATGTATCCATGGTCTCCTAAGCAAAGCATTGAAAGATGTATCCAAGTCTATACTGTGAAACTTGGCTTCAGACTTCCAATCATCTCTCTCCAAGGGCAACACTATGGAGCCTAAGGCTTGTTGACCTCACTTTTGGAGTGCGAATTCAATCTTCCAATTTTATACTTAGGAGTCTTCTAGGCACTAAGACTTCCCTAGTCATAGGATAGTTCTAACATTTAGGTAAAAACTTAACCTAAGCCTAAATACTTAGAAGGGTTAACCATAGGATTAGGTTATGCATTAGGGATTAGGATAATCCACCTACCCTAAAACCCAATTCCAATACATGTTCACCTTCTCAAACCAAACATCTAATTCAAATCCAAATCTAAACCCAAATTTCAAAACTAAATGATTGAAGCCCACAATCAAATCCAAACTTGAAACCCTTCCTAAGCCATATAACATATCCCATGGACTTAGCCAAATATTAATCCAAATAAATCCAAAATAAATTGATTTTCTTATAATAAATATATATATATATATATATATATATATATATATATATATATATATATATATATATATATATATATATATATATATATATATATATATCATCTTCCTAAATATAAGTCAAATCTACATTCAAATGATCAAAACTAAATCAAACTAAATCAAATTAAATCAAAGCCCTTCCTAAGCCATAAGACCTACCCCATGGACTTAGTCAAATCTTAATCTAAATCAAGTTAAACCTAATTGATTTTCTTAAAAATCAATCATATTTTCAATCATCTTCACAAATTTAAATGAAATGCACATTTAAATTATCAAAATTAAATCAAACCAAATCAAAATCCAAACCTAAGCCACATGACCCAACTCCATGGACTTAGCCAAATTCCTTCATTCCAAAACCCAAATTAAATTGATTTTCTCATGAATCAATCATACCTTCAATCATATTCACAAATATAAATGAAATCTAGAATCATCAAGCCAAACCAAAATCAGCTCAAGCCATACCTAACTTAACCCTTTTGACTTGAAATGTTCAAATGAACCCAAACCCATTTGAACCCAAGCCAATTGCAATTGAATTTATATATCAATCCAAAATCCATATATAAACTCAACTAAATCAAACTCAACCCAAAATTAAGGCAACTAAATCCAATTGGTTCACTTGACCCAAAGTGGCCAATTTGACCTATTTGAGCATAGTTTTAATCCTACCCAAAATAGATTGAACCAAGCCCATCAAAACCTCCCATCATGATTGTTGATCAACCTAGGTTGATCAATTGTCACAAATTGGGTCAAACTAAGTCAACTTGGTCATTTCACCAAGTCAACCCCTTAGCCCATATGAACCCAAACTAGCCAAATTGCAACTTAAGTTAAATCCCTTGAAACCAATGATTCATATCAAATCAAAATCAATATTTGAATATGACTTGACCTTTAGTTGAGTCAAACTAAACCCAATTGGCCCTGATGACCCAAGTTGATCTAAATTGACCTAAAAGACCAAATTGGGTCAAATCAAAATATAAACCAAATTGATTGCAATCAATGGCTCAAGTTCATTCCAGATTGATCGTTGAACTTGACTAAAGCCATGATTGGACCCAAATGAACCCAATTGGCCTACTTAGTCCAAATTAACCTAAAGGTTCAAGTTCGCCTAAATCAAAACCAAATCTAAATTAATTGAAACTAAAACCTACAATCATCTTCAATTGGTCAACTAAACCCAACAGCCAATTTGGACAAATTTAGTCAATAACCATTTGATGAATTCAAATGAGCCAAAATCAAATCTAAGCCAAACTAAACCAAACCAATTGAACCAAAATATACCAAATGATCATATGAACTTGAACCCTTGGTTTGACCCAATTTGATCAATTGGTCAACTTGACCCAACCTAACCCAATTTGACCTAAATGAGTCAAATTGAGCCAAACCAAACCAAATCAACTCCAATTGACTTGAAATTTGGGCTAACCCACTTTTGGCTAATTTCAAATCTAGCCAAATCAAATCCAATGCCAAATAATCATTCTACCCTTGGGTCAAGGGAATCACATGAGACAAATCACCCATGTAAGTGGTCATTTCCATTCCTTGACCACTTGGTACTCTCCCAATGGTCCACCTAGGAACCTAGGACACTACCCAACCTGACCCAAGGGGTGGTTGGGTTAGTCATGACCCATGAGAGGTGAAATAAGCACACCCTCCCCATTAGAGCATTTGAAACCCATAGGACACCCATGATTCCTCCTTGGCAGCTACCTCCACACTTTCAACCAACCAAGCCGAATCAACTCGCCTCCTCCCTACCACCCAAGACACCCTGAGATGGCTGGATGGCCACTAGAAACCAAACCCGATCCCAATGTCTGGTTAAAATGAAGGGCAGTATACACCCCCTTGTTTCCACTCAAAGACACACAAAAATCATTCCTCAGAGCCCTAGGTACCCAAAAGAGTTGCTAGAGCCATTCCTTAAGCTCCCAATCTTGTTCCTCAATTAAAGAATGTTATTATCATCTGTCTCAAAATAGGACACTCCCATTTTTGACCTAACTTCCCCATTTCTTCATCAAACTCAAATTAACTTTGCCTTCCCGAGCAAGAACGAATCATCTCCCAAGCTTCTTGAGCAATGGAGGTGGGACTTCGATCAAAGTCAAGATCCAAATTATCAATTTGTGGCCTTTCGAGTGAACATTGAGGAATTGATCCAATTGCTGCACAATAAGGGTTCATCTCAATTAGATGAAGCTTCCTCAATCATTTGAGCCATTGGTCTTGAGCTCTGGTGAGGTGTACTTCAAAAATAGATCTTTAGGCAAAAATGGGTTGAAGCTTTATGTAGAAAACTTGCATCTTGTGTGATCTTGACCATTAGATCCCCTCTAATCAATGTTATGAAGGTGTGGGATACTTTTAGAGTTGATCTGAGCTTGAGTAAGCTTAGATCAAGTGAGCAATGGTGGACGGACTTCATTCTCCCTCACTCGCATGACATTAGATCACGCACCATCTGTTCCACGTGATCAAAATGGACGGTCATGATTAGATCCACTACATCGATCTGATTTAATCTTATTAAGCTATGGGATTAATCATAGCCATCAGATCTTAGATCAGATGATGGATGAGAAAGTACGTCCATCGCCACCACGAAAGCACTAAGTCGGATATGTTTTAAGTAGCCAATCCCGTAGTTCCATGTGGAAAGCGTGCCGCGTCAGCACACCACATGGCGCCAACAAGATTAGGCTTTAATTATGCTTAATTAATCATTTTTAATGGCTTAAACTTCTAAAAATCATAAACAATCATAGAGAAATAAAAAATACAAATAAATACTCATTTTGAATGTATTTCATAGGATAATTAATTAAAAATGATTTTAACTAATTTTGAATAGTAATTAAGGTTTAATTAAGGTTTAATTACAAAATTTATTAGCTTAATTACTCTTTAATTACTTAAGCAATTAATCCCAAATTTTGTGGGTTAATTTAATAGGATGACCTCTACCTTCCATAATTTTCTTGGGATTTATTGCTCACTTAATTTTCAAAATTAACTAATTAAACCTTAATAACTCTTTTAAGTTAATTAATGATTAATTTATCCCATGAACAGTAACAAATTGGTTATTTAAGTTTATTAATTATTAACATCTGGTCAAAATGAAGGGCGGTATACACCACCTTATTTTCACTCAAAGACATACAAAAATCATTCCTCAAAGCCCTAGGTACCCAAGAAGAGTCGCTAGAGCCATTCCTTAACTTCCCAAGCTTATTCTTCAATCAAAAAATGCTATTCTCATCCGTCTCAAAATAGGACACTCCCATTTTTGACCTAACATCCCCATTTCTTCATCAAACTCAAATTAACTTTGCACAAACCTTCCCTAAGCCTCATCGAGCAAGAAAAAATCATCTCCCAAGCTTCTTGAGCAACGGAGGTGGGACTTCGATCATAGTCGAGCTCTAAATTATCGATTTGTGGCCTTCCGAGTGAACGTTGAGGAATTGATCCAATTGCTACTCAACAAGGTTTCATATCCATTAGATGAAGCTTCCTAAATCATTTGAAATGCTAGTCTTGAGCTCCAGTGAGGTGTGCTTCCAAAACTAATCTTTAGGAAAAAATGGGTTGAAGCTTTTCGAAGAAAACTTGCATCTCATGTGATCTTGACCATTGGATCCCTTCCGATCAATGTTATGAAGGCGTGGGATCCTTTTAGAGTTGATCTAAGCTTGAGTAAGCTCAGATCAAGTGAGCAATAGAGGATGGACTTCATTCTCCCTCACTCGCGTGATGTTAGATCACGCACCATCTGTTCCACATGATCAGAATGGACTGTCATGATTAGATCCACTAGATCGATTTGATTTAATCCTATTAAGTTGTGGAATTAATCGTAGCCATCAATAACCCATAAAATAAACTTAATTGTATTTCCTTAAATTAAATCAAATCATAAATGTGGGAATGGATTTAAGATAACAAGTGATGATTTATATTCTCCTCTTCATATAAAATCAAATCCAAAACTTAATTAATAAAGAAGATTTAGTTTACTTTAAATAATCTTATTTGATTTGATTGTCCTTAAGAGCTAGTTTGGTTGAATGAACCATATGTTTATATTTGATTGCCCTCTTTCCAATCATTTCGAATTTGGAATGTCATTTGAATTCATGCATCCATCTTTTCAAAATTAAGTAAAATAAAATGGATTTCTTTTATGTAAGCTTCCATGTGTTTTATTTAATTTAATATATGTGTGGCTATTATCACAATTAAATCCAAATGTATTTTTCAAAAGAGTAAAAATGAATAATAATATGTGTTATGATGCTAGTTATAAATACATAAGAAATGCTTGTGCTTATAGCTTAAGTGTATCAATGTTGAGTTCTCTTTCCTCTATTCATGTGTTGATTTATATAAGATTCAATGGTAATGGGTATATAGCCTAGCCATACTGGGATCGAGGCTTTAGCTAGCCCCAAGGAGGTCATTTGATTACCTCACTTCCCTAGTTTTCAATTGTACGTACCCATTTGATTTCATTATTATGTATTTCAACATTAGAATTTGGATAGAGCTTTAATTCATATATATAAATGATTCAATCAAACAAAATATATAATCTTTGCATGATTTTCTTTCCCTCATTTATGTATATATCCATGTGTGTCCAAGAAAATCAAGTATACAGTCTAGACATCCCAGGAATACGAGGCTTTAGTTAGCCCCAAGGAGGTCATTTGATTACCTCACTTCCCTTGTTTAAAAATGACACGTACTTGCCTATATCTTTGTACATGTATATGTATATCTAATTAGTGAATGAAAATCCCATTTTACATTAAAATGGCATGCATTCATAATTGACTAATTGGTTGAATTAATTAGCCATATGATTTAGAGCTTACTTCTTATGTTCATGTATATGAATTTACATATGTTTGAATGCAAATGGGTATATAGTCTAGACATCCCAAGAATACGAGGCTTTAGCTAGCCCCAAGAAAGTCATTTGATTACCTCACTTCCCTAGTTTAACAACGGCACATGCCTATTTAATTTCATACTTATGTCTTTTGTATAAAAATTTAGATAAAGTTTTAAATTCATATGTTTAAATAATTTAATCAAATAAAATATAAATTCTAAACATACACATACATTCATCATTTAAGTGTACTAAAATATGTTACGCAGTTAAGATTAAATCATATGCATGTTACATGTGATGGAAAGGAATGATTTAATATATGTCATGTGGTAGTAATTTAATTAAATTAATCTTAAGATGCCTTTCATTTTGAATAGGATTATTTAAGGTGAATAAAAACTTATGATTAATTAAATCATTTATAATCCATTCACTAAAGAGAACTAAATCAAATTAATATACTTTAAAAAGTGACTTACAGTAAGGATGAAAGAGGGAAATCCTCTTTTCCTTTCTTTATAACACTTAGTTGCTAAGTGTAATCAAATGAAACAAAAGAAAATACAAATTCTAATTCTCAAATCAATTAAACTACTTCAAGTGAAATCAACCTTTCATGTTAAATTGAATCATTCTACACTTAGAAAATATAACACTAATGCCTAACAAGACTTACCACACAAGCCTTAATACATACATTAGAATTAAGTTACCACTTCAAGCTTTAAGTTAGGACGGTGTATGATGTGATGTATATTTTTGTTGTATGATGTAATATTTTTGATTGGATGTTAGGGTGTATGCTTCATAGATTGGATGATAGACCAATATTAGCCTAATCATGTTTTTTGTAGGGGATTATCCTTAAGGGATGCTTAAAAAAAAATCTGAATGCTCTTTTTACATGTTGCTTAAATCTTTAAGCATAATCCAAGTTAGGACAGGTGGGCTTAGTTACCCATGTGTAGGGTGCTAAGTCTAAATTATAAATACAACTACTTGGGATTACATGTATATTTAGCTAACCTCTATTTTTTAGGTGTAGTTAGATTTATTTTTCCCACAAAAATATAATTTTTGTAATAGGAATTAGGATTAGTGCTACGGGGGATTAGGATGAGTAGTGGCTAGAAGGCTTAGATTTGGGGTGCCCTGTGATTCCTTTGAAGCAAGCATCATCCAAATCAAAGAAGGAACCAAATAAAAAATGGAGATATGAAGAAAGAAGACCCCCCATCGCATTTAATACAATTATAATTATTCTTTCATATTCCAGGTTGTATAAGGGAGGCTACCTATCTTTTTCTCTCTTGTGTATGGTGGTAACCGACTGCATCAGCCTTTTATTCTTTTATGATAGTTTATATAATTTTTTGATATTATGTTTACATTGTGCATTAGGATGGCATGCTTTTCATAGTTTTTTAAATGATTGATGCATTAATGTGTGGCTTGGATATGATTAGGCTCTTAGGATAAAAATAACTTTTCTACCCAACTAATCACACATAACTAAATTTTAAATAACTCATAACCTCATCATAAAGCCTAATATAAATAAGATAATTAAAAGATTTAGCAACCCCTTAGTTGTAAGGTTGTATGTTTTACATCATGCATGTATATTCTTTCTCTTAAACATGAAGGATCTCCATCCTTGCATGATAAAGGAATGCTTGACCTATGAGGGCATCCCTTGTGGTGGAGAACACTTTCTTCTAGATGATTTAACCCATAACCTATTACATCATGCATTTAGGCATAAGAAATCCTAAAGCCTCTGTCAAAATGATGTTTCTAAAATGAAATAAAATTTGAAAAGATTTTGCATCTAATAATTAAGTCTTATGCTCATACCACTCATGCTCTAGTCTCTTAGAGAGTATGTTTAGGACTTTAGTCTTTTTCTAATTAAATAACTACCTTAACTATCTTTCAATTTAAAAGACCAAACTATATGATTTTAAAATCATAGGAGGAGTTAGCTAGCAGTCACTCCAAGAAGTTATAAGTCCAAAAGTTGGACAATTTATTCTCTATTGTGGAGGTAAACCCTTATGTCCACCTACGCTTAGATTTAGGGTTTGCAGCTCATACTAAAGATCCCTGTAGATTTAGGATCCAAGGTAGTTATTTCTTTTGGGCCATGATGATAAATCATCACCTCTTAGGCATTCCCCACCTTGTGTTGGTGGATTATAAGTTCTAGTAATCTCATTAAATTTCAACTCAAAACATATAAATAGATTGTAATGCTCACTAGACTTCCTAGTATCTTGAGCATTTCTTACTTATTTCATCTACATTCCAAGAATAAGTCTTCTCCTTGAACTTTCCCAATTGAGTTTCCAAATATAACCAATCCTTTAATAGTCTAACCTTGAAATCTTTGAAAATGATAATTGTATACTTTAATTAAGTGTATTCTTAGAAAATTTCATTTCTTAAGATGTAATGAACTATCAAGGCTTGTCTCCATAGAGAACTTAAGAACTTGGTTTAATATAAACCCTACTTTATTTATCCATGTAAAGTAAGGGAAAAATCTCTAGTGCTTTTGAAGACCCATCATGCCTTAAGAGTCCTTATTACATGATTAGCTCTAATTTAGGGTGATGCCTCTATCTTTCGAGATAGTACATCATACCTCAATGTGTTGTACGATCACCTCAAAAGTACCCCTGATCTATCTTGTGTCCCCGTCTTTCACATAAAAATAAACACCATAATGCCCTCTCGCCTTATTCATTGAATCCTCTCAACATCATCCTTTCTTTTTGGAGTTTGGAGATGTTGATCCTCAAGTAGGTAAGGGTTCTTAGACTCATAATGTTGACTGATATACCTGGGTCAACCAAAACTATGGATAGTCTATATCTTCCAACATCCACTATAATGTAAAGAGGTGGTTGTGCTTGGTCATCCCTAGGAGTAAGTCTTCATCACTGAATGTAACTTCTAAGATGTCCTTCAAGTGGCATGCCTCCTCTTTAGTAGCGGTCAGTTGAGCTAAGCATATCTCTAGATCAAGTAAGGCTTTGAGTAGAGATTCCCTCATCTCTTTGGATAAGACAAGGGCGTCATATATGCTTATCTTAGCTAGAAACTTTCTAAGGTGAGCTAGGACATTATAATCAACTCTAGCTTGGTCCACCATAAGCATATCTATGGGTGGAGCATCCTATGGAGGGGTTATCTGCTCACTAGAATCAATGACTTGCTTACCCTTTTCTTGAGGTGCTACCCTAGGAGGTAGAACTTTGCCACTACATAGGTTGACTTCAATGACATCTTGGAATGATGAGCTTATTCAAAGTTCTACCTTCTCATCTGGCATACCTATAGCTTCTCCTATGGGATCCTCAGAGTCAGTTGACTCCATGTCAATCTCAAGAGGTGAACCTGATTGATTTATAGAAGGATAGGCTGACTCTGAATTAGAAAAGAAAGGATCAAAACTACTAGATCTATTATTTTTATTTAGACATGGAGAGCTTTCAATAGAAATAAAATCAAGAGCATCATAAGTAGACAATATATAAGTAGAATCAATTTTCTTTATTAATTTCTTTTTGGGTGGAGGTACATGATAGAAATCAAGTAAGTGGAGTAAGGGATTTAGTGCCCTTACCCATAGATACAACGCTTTTGCTGATACAAGGGGATCTAGCAGAAGAAGGGGTAGCTGCAATGGTGGAGGGAGTATTGGACTCGGATGGTGGCTGAGTTACTGGACTATCTCGGGCAAGTATGATGAGTTGCTACTGCTGTTGGGCTATCACCCTCCCTGAGTTGTCCTTTGCAACTAGCAAACCTTCCTTGGTATTGGAAGTTTGAGCTACTTCAGGCACCTGCAAGGAAAGCTTCCTGATCTTAGAAATGACCTTCTTAGAGGTTCGGCATATGGAGATATCCTAACCTTCTTTGGTCTTAAGAGGATCACCAAGTATCCCCAAGGATTACTCTAAGAGAACTGGATGGTTATTCTAATAAGTATTCCTTAGGGATAACTATGGCTCCCAACTTGTAGCTGCACTCAAGCTAGTCCTTAAAAGTGATACAATCCTCTAAGACATAGCCTAACAAGCGGTGGTAAAGATAATAGCTAGGATCATTGCTCTTGCCCACTTCCTCTGGCCTCTTAGGCTTTGGTAATTGAAAGTTAGGTTTCTTTAAGAGATTCTTAAAGATTTTCCTAACTACCTCTCTCTTGAATGAATATGGCTTATTCAATCTATCTACAAGATTAGGTGGAAAGTAGTAACCTGGTGACAGATATGAATACAACTATTGAGTAGGTTGCTGAGGTGGTGGAAATGGTCATTTTGACGACTGCGGTGGATGGTATGATGGCTGAGGTGGTGGAAGAGGAGATGGCAAAGGAGGCTATTGAGCTCGTAGTCTCTCATACTGAACTCTGACTGGCTGCTTCCCCTTATCCAATGACATAACTATCCCTAGATTCTCCTCAAACACCTTATGTGGCTTGGGCCTAGATGATTAGTCGGGAAAGGGCAACTGTTTGGCTTCCTCTTGTAGGCTAGTTGCCTTGTTGATTAATTTCTCGAATGTTTTGATAGTAAAGCTCTTAAGCATGAAGGCGACCGGGCCATGGGTATTCTTGAGAAGAATCTCAATGGCATGTTATTCAAATAGTTGTGGTTCACATTTCATGCTTAGGTTGCGCCACCTGAGAATGTAATCAAAAAGGGACTCGTTGAGTTTCTATTTCTGAGGTCACCACACCTAATCGAGCTCTCAAACCTCTTGATGAAGAGGTGCTCCAACTCAGCAAAAGTGTTCGCCAATCCATTCATCAGTTCGACGTAACAATCAAATGTAACACCTGACAGACTACTAACAAAAAGGTAGAAGAGGAGTGCGTTATCTCCACCGATGTTGCAACAACCAGCTCTAAAGTATGCAATGTGTTATTGCGGGTTCCCACTGCCATCAAAGATCTTGAAAGATGGTGGCACATAACCCTAAATAAAAAAAACTAAACAAAAACCTAAACCTAAAAGATAAACCTAAAAATAAATAATAAATAAAACCTAAACCCTAAACTAAAAAAAAAAAATGTAAACTTAAAATAAAAAAATAAGCATAAACATAAACCAAAACTAAAATAAACTAAACTTAAATAAATAAAACCTAATCTTAAACCTAAAATAAATTAAACTTAAACCTTAAACTAAATAAAATAAAATTAACTAAAATTAAACCTAAACCTAAACTAAAAAAAAAAACTTAAAAATAAACCTAAAATAAAAACTTAAAATCTAAACCTAAAGAAATAAAATAAAAACCCAAACCTAAACCTAAATATAAAAAATAAAACCTAAACCTAAAAAATAAAATAAAACTAAAACTAAACTAAAAAATAAACATAAACCTAAACATAAACCTAAAAAATAAACTAAAATAAAAAAAAACCTAAACTAAAATAAATAAACCTAAAATAAATAAACTAAAATAAATAAAAATAAAAAATAAACCTAAAAAAAATAAAATAAAATAAACAAAATAAACTAAATAAACCTAAACGTACCGGTTTACTTAATTTAAAAAAAAAAACCCTAAACCCTAAACCTTAAACTAAACCTAAACCCTAAACCCTAAACTAACCCTAAACCCTAAACCCTAAACCCCTAACCCCAAACCATAAACCTTAACTTAAAGTAACTAAATAAATTTAAAAATAAACATAATCCCTAAAACCTAATTAACCTAAAACTAAACCTAAACCCTAAGAATGGGCAGAACCTTAACGGTAGGAACATCACCATCAAATAGGCACAGTCTAGATCTGGTGGTGGAGGCGAAGGTGGAGGCAGTGGTTATCGCAATGGTGGTGGGGGATCTAGAGGTGCTAGTGGATATGGAGGTGGTTGTCGAAGCAGTGATGGTTATGGAGGCGGGAGGTGTGATAGAGGTTACAACCGGGGTGGCGAGGAGATCGTATATGATTGGATCCCCACTCAGGTGGTTCGATTGGAATTGGGAAACCAAGAACCGATCTAATCCACTTACAAATGTCCTTATAAGAGGCGTTCTAATTATCTAGGGTTTTCATTTGCTCTATGCATGCTCATTTTTTATCTATGTTGTCGCTTGTGTCTTAGAAAACTTGGTGTGTTACTTGGTTGATAAAATCGAAAGAAGAAAGGTTGGATTTGAATTTTTTCCTGTTAAAAAAAAATGAAAAAATCCTAAACCATAAACTAAAACTTGAGCCCAAATCTAAAACCTAAACTCTAAACCCTAAACCTTAAACCCAGAAAACCATAAACATTAACACCTAAAAACCATAAACCCTAAACCACAAACCCTAGACCCTAAACCCTAAACCCTAAACCCTAAACTCTAAAAAGATAAAAACCTAAACCTAAACAAAATAAAACCTAAAAATAAGATAAATAAAAAAATCTCAACCAAGATAAAATATAATAAAAATATAAACTAAAACCTAAATGTAAACCTAAAAAATAAAATAAAAAGTAAAAACTAAACTAAAATAAAATAATTAAAAACATAAACTAAACTAAAAAAATAAAAACCTAAAAAAAAACTAAACATAAAATAAAAATAAAATAAACCTAAAATAAAGTAATATAAAAACTAAATAAGAACCTAAACCTAAACAATAAACCTAAAAAATAAAACCTAAAAATAAATAAAAAATAAAACCTAAACCCTAAACTAAAAAAAACTAAACCTAAAATGAATAGAAAATAAACCCAAACTTAAACTAAAATAAATAAAACCCAAACCCAAACCTAAAATAAGCTAAATCTAAACCTAAATAACATAAACCAAAATAAAATAAAATAAACTAAAATAAATCTAAACCTAAATAAAACCTAAACCTAACCTAAAAATTAAATAAAAAACTTAAATTTAAACCTAAAATAAAATAAACTAAACCTAAAAATAAAATAAAAAATAAAACTAAACTAAAATTAAATAAAACTATACTATATAAATACTAAAATAAAACTAAACTAAAATAAATAAACCTAAAATAAATAAACTAAACTAAATAAAAATAAAAATAAACCTAAATCAAAATAAAAAAATAAAATAAACTAAAATAAATAAAAAATAAACTAAATAAACTAAACCTACTAGTTAAACCCTAAAACTAATCCTAAACCCAAAACTCTAAACCCTAAACCCTAAACCCAAAACCATAAACCTAAACCTAAACTAAATAAACAAACCTAAACCTAAACCTAAACTTAAACCTCTAAACTACCTAAAACCTAACTAAACCATAAACCCTACATAAAGCTCACTAAACCTAAACCTAAAACCCTAAACCTAACTAAACTAAACCCTAAACCTTAAACCCTAAAAATCTAAAAACCTAAACCTAAAGTAAATTAAACCAAATAATAAAGTAAATAAAAAAACCTAAACCTAAATATAATAAAAACTTAAACTAAAACCTAAACCTAAACCTAAAAGTAAAATAAAGTAAAATAATAAAAATAAACTAAAATAAAGTACATAAAAACTTAAACTAAACTAAAAAATTAGATAAACCTATCAATAAAAACCTAAATAAAATAAAAACTAAATGTAAAATAAAAGTGAAATAAATTGAAAATAAAATAAATTAAAAATTAAATAAAAATCTAAACATGAAAGATAAACCCGAAAATAAAATCAAAAAATAAATAAAAAATAAAACTTAAACCATAAACTAAAAAAAAAACCTAAACCTAAAATAAAAGTAAATAAACAAAATAAAATAAACCCAAACCTAATGCAAAATAAACTAAACTAAAATAAATAAAACCTAAAATAATCTAAACTTAAACCCTAAACTAAATAAAATAAAACCTAAAAATAAACCAAAAATAAAAACCCAAAACCTAAACCTAAAAAAATAAAATAAAACCTAAGAAACTACCTAAAAAAAACCTAAACCTACAAAATAAAATAAAAATAAAACTCAACTAAAAAATAAACCTAAACTTAAAAAATAAACTAAAATAAAAAACCTAAACTAAAATAAATAAACTAAGCTAAAAAAATTAAGAATAAACCTCAATAAAAATAAAAAATAAAATAAACTCAAATAAATAAAAAATAAACTATATAAACCTAAACCTACCAGTTAACATAATTTAAAAAAAAGGCTAAGCCCGATAACTTAAACCCTAAACCCTAAACCTACAACCCTAAATCCTAAACCCTAAACCCTAAAACCTTAAACCCTAAACCCTAAATCCTAAACCCTAAACCCTAAACCCTAAACCTAGAACCTACAATCATAAACCCTAAACCCTAAACCCTAAGCTTACACTAAACCCTAAATTCTAAAAACCCTAAGCCCTAAAGTCTATGCACTCAACCCTAAACCCTAAATCGTAAACCCTAACCCTAAACACTAAACCCTAATACCATAAACCTTAAAGCCCTAAACCCTAAACCCTAAGCCCTAAACTCTAAACCTTAAACCCCAAAAACATAAAAACCTGAGCATAAACAAAATAAATCTTAAAAAAAATAAATAAATAAAGTAAATCTAAAAGAAATCAAAAAATACTATCAAATAAAAACCTAAACTAAAGCTTAAACCTAAACCTAAAAATAAAATAAAATTAATTAATAAAAATAAACTAAAATAAAATAATTAATAACCTAAACTAAATTAAAAACATTAAATAAACCTAAGAATAAAAAACCTAAATAAAATAAAAACTAAATTTAAAATAAAATTAAAATAAACCTAAAATAAAATAAAATAAAAACAAAATAAAAACTTAAACCTAAAAAAATAAACCTAAAAATAAAAAAAAATTAAACCTAAACTCGAAACTAAAAAAAAAAATCTAAACCTAAAATAAAAATAAATTAAATAAAATAGAATAAACTGAAACTTTAACCAAAATAAACTAAACTAAAATAAATAAAACCTAAGCTTAAACCTAAAATAAACTAAACATAAACCTAAACCTAAACTAAATAACAAAAACAAAAAATAAACCCAAACCTATTCTAAAAAATAAAACCTAAAAATAAACCTAAAATAAAATCCTAAAACATAAACTTAAAACAATAAAATAAAAACCTAAACCTAAACATAAAAATAAAAAATAAAACCAAAACCTAAAAAATAAAATAAAAATAAAACTAAACTAAAAAAATAAACCTTAACCTAAACCTAAACCTAAAAAATAAACTAAAACAAAAAATCTAAACTAAAATAAATAAACCTAAAATAAATAAACTAAATTAGATAAAAAAATAAACATAAATAAAAATATCGAATAAAATAAACAAAAATAAATAAAAATTCAAACTAAATTAACTATATAAACCTAAACTTATCGGTTTACTTAATTTTTTTTAAAAAATAAACTATAAGCTAACCCTAAACCCTAAACCCTAAAAATAAACTAAAAAAAAAACCTAAACCTACTAGTATATTTAATTTAAACATAAATCTAAATTAAAGCCTGATCCCTAAACCCTAGAACTAACCCTAAACCCTAAACCCAAACCCAAAACCCTAAACCCTAAACCCCCAAAACCTAAACCCTAAACCTTAAACTATAAACCCTAAACCCTAAAAACCCTAAATCATAAAGCCTAAACACTAAACCCTAAATCTTAAACCCTAAACCCTATGCCCTAAACCCTAAACCCTAAACCCTAACCCTAAACCCTAAACCCTAAAACCCTAAATCATAAAACCCTAAACCTTGTACCCTAAATGATAATCCCTAAACCCAAAAAACCTAAAAACCTAAACATAATAAATAAATAAAAATAAAACTCAACTAAAAAATAAACCTAAACCTAAACCTAAAAAATAAACTGAAATAAAAAACCTAAATTAAATAAATAAACCTAAAATAAATAAACTAAATTAAATAAAAATAAAAAATAAACCCAAATAAAAATAAAACATAAAATAAATTAAAATAAATAAAAAATAAACTAAGTAAACCAAATAAACCTAAACCTACCAGTTTACTTAATTTTTAAAAAAATCATAAACCCTAAACCCTAAACCCTAAACCTACAACAGTATACCTACACCCCTAAACCCTAAACCCTGAACCTTAAAAAACCCTAAACCTTAAACCCTAAACCCTAGACCCTAAACCCCTAACCCTAACCCCTAAACCTTAAACTCTAAAAGCATAAACCCTAAAACCTTAAACCCTAAACCCTAAACACTAAACACTAAACCCTAAGCCCTAAATCCTAAATTATAACCTTAAATTCTAAACCCCAAACCCTAAACCTAAATGCTAAGAATGGGTAGAACCTTGATGGCAGGAACATCAACATTAACCATGTTTAGTCTAGATCTACCAGTGGAGGCGAAGGTGGAGGCGGTGGTTATCATAGTGTTGGTGGGAGATCTGGAGGTTTTGGTGGATATGGAGATGGTGGTCAAAGTAGTGGCAGTTTTAGAGATGAGAGGAGCGACTGAGGTTACAGCCATGGTTGTGGCAGAGGGAGAGATCGGGAAAATGATGGTGGATCCCGCTACGAGGGTGGTTCGATGGGAACTAAACAAATCAAGAACAACCAATCGACACCGCTATGAACTATGTCTTACAGAGATAGTTCTAGTTGTCTAGATTTTGATTTGCTCTATGCATGCTAATTTTATCTATCTTAGATAACTTGGTGTGTTACTAGGCAAATGAAATAAAAAAAAGAAATACTGAATATGAATTTGTACTTTGTTAAAAAAACCCAAAAATCCTAAACCCTAAACCCTAAACCTTAAAACCCTAAATGCTAAACCCTAAACCCTAAAGCCCTAAATGCTAAACCCTAAACCCTAAAGCCCTAAAGACTAAATGCTAAACCTGCAACCCTAAACCTTAAATCCTAAACTGTAAAAAATCCTCAACCATAAACCCAAAACCCTAAATCCTAAACCCTAAACCCTAACCCCTAACCCTATCCCTAAACCCTAAACCCTAAACCTTAAAAACCCTAAACCTTAAAGCTTAAACTACAAACCTTAAACCCTAAACCCTAAATTAACCCTAAACTCTAATCTAACCCTAAGCCCTAATCCTTAAACCCTAAACCCTAAACCCTAAAGCCTACTTGCTAAACCTTAAAGCCTAAACCCTAAACCTAACACTAAACTCTAAACCCTGAAACCCTAAACCCTAAACCCTAAACCCTAAACCTTAAAAACCTAAAAACCTAATCCTAAACTAAAAAAAATTAACAATAAAATAAAATAAATAAAAAACATAAACTTAAATAAAATAAAAACATAAACTAAAACTTAAACCTAAACCTAAAAATATAATATAATAATCTAATTAAAATAAACTAAAATAAAATAAATAATAACTTAACCTAAAGTACAAAATAAAATAAATTTAAGAATAAAAATAAAATAAAATAAAAAGTAAACATAAAATAAAAATAAAATAAACCTAAAATAAAATAAAGTAAAAACTAAATAAAAACATAAATCAAAAAATTAAACCCAAAAACAAAACCTAAAAAATATAAAAAATAAAACTTAAATCCTAAACTAAAAAAAAAGCTAAACCTAAAATAAAAATAAAATAAACCTAAACCTAAAATTAAGTAAACTAAACTACAATAAATAAAACCTAAACATAAATCTAAAATAAATTAAACCTAAACCTAAACCTAAACTAAATAAAATAAAATAAACTAAAATTAAACCTAAAATAAAAACCTAAAACCAAAACCTAAAAAAATAAAATAAAAACCTAAACCTAATCCTAAAAATAAAAAATAAAACCTAAACCTTAGAAATAAAATAAAAATAAAACTCAACTAAAAAATAAACCTAAAGCCTAAAAACCCTAAACCATAAAGCTAAAGCCTAAAGCCTAAACAAAGCATAAACCCTAAACCCATAAAACCCTAAACCCTAAAGCCTAAACACTAAATCCTAAATCCTAAACCCTAAACCCTAAACCTTAAAGAGCAGTGGTGGTTATGGAGGTGGGAGGAGCGATAAAGGTTATAAATGTGGTGATGAGGGAGAGATGGGATATGATAATTAGAGAGGCCAAGGTGGTTCAAACTGAGAAAATCAGAACTATGTCACTATAGGAAATATCAATCTAAATGTTGCTTTAAACATTTTTTTATCTATGTCATTTTATGTCTTAGAAAACTTTGTGTTATGTTTTTGATGAAATCAAAAAGAAATGTTGAATTATTTTGTCAAAAAAAACTAAAAAAAAACTAAACCTAAACCTAAAACCCTATACTAAAACCTAAACCTAAACCCTAAACCCTAAACCCTAAACCCTAAAACCCTATTCCCTAAATCAAAAACCTAAAACCCTAAACCCTAAACCCTAAACCTAAAACCCTAAACCCAAAAAAATTGTAAACACTAAACCCTAAACCTTAAACCTTAAACCCTAAAACCTAACCTTAACCCTAAACCCTAAACCTAAACCCTAAACCCTAAAACCCTAAATGTTAAACCCTAAACTAACCTTAAACCCTAAAGCCTAAACTAACCCTAAACACTAAGCTAACCCTAAACCCTAAACCATACCTTAAAAACCTTAAACTTTAAAACCCTAAATCGAAAAACCCTAACCCCTAAACCCTAAACACTAAACTCTAAACCCTAAACCCTAAAAACCTAAAAACCTAAACTTAAACCTAAACAAAATAAAACCTAAAAATAAAATAAAAAAAGCTAACCCTAAATAGAATAAAATTAAAACATAAACTAAAACATAAACCTAAACCTAAAAATAAAATAAAATAAACTAATAAAAATAAACTAAAATAAAATAAATAATAACTTAAACTAAACTAAAAATAAAATAAGCCTAAGAATAAATAAATAAATAAAATAAAAATAAACATAAAATAAAAATAAAATAAACCTAAAACAAAAATAATAATAATAACTAAATAAAAACCTAAACCTAAAAAATAAACCTAAAAGTAAAACTTAAAAATAAATAAAAAATAAAACCTAAACCCTAAATTAAAAAAAACCTTAACCTAAAATAAAAAATAAATAAACCAAATCCTAAACTAAAATAAATAAAACCTAAACCTAAACTAAAGTAAACTAAACCTAAACTAAATAAAAATAAATAAACTAAAAATAAGCCTAAACCTAAACTAAAAAAATGAATCCTCAAAATAAACCTAAAACCTAAACAAAATACAATAAAATAAAAACCTAAACTTAAATCTAAAAATAAAAAATAAAACCTAAACCTAAAAAATAAACTAAAATAAAACACCTAAGCTAAACTAAATAAACCTAAAATAAATAAACTAAACTAAATAAAAATAAAAAATAAACATATGTAAAAATAAAAAATAAAATAAATAATAAATAAACTAAATAAACCAAAACCTTTCGGTTAACTTAATTTAAAAAACAATCCTAAGCTAACCCTAAACCCTAAATTCTAAACCCTAAAAATCATAACCCCTAAAATCTAAACACTAAACCCTAATCCTAAACCCTAAACCCTAAAACCATAAACCCTAAACCCTAAACCCTAAAACCCTAAACCCAAAAACCTTAAACCCTAAACCCTAAACCCTAAACCTAAAAACCTAAACCTAAACAAAATAAAATCTAAAAATAAATTATATAAAAAAACATAAACCTAAATATAATAAATAAATCAAAATAAAATAAAAACCTAAACTAAAACCTAAACCTAAACATAAAAATAAAATAAAATAATAAAAATAAACTAAAATAAAATAAATAAAAATTTAAACAAAACTAAAAAATAAAATAAACTTAAGAATAAAAAACCTAACAAAAATAAAGGCTAAACGTAAAATAAACCTAAAATAAAATAAATACTAAATAAAAACCTAGACCTAAAAAACTTAAAATTAAAACCTAAAAATAAATAAAAAAATAAAACTTAAACACTAAACTAAAAAAAACCTAAACCTAAAATAATAATAAAATAAATAACATAAAATAAACATAAACTGAAACTAAAATAAACTAAACTAAAATAAATAAAACATAAACCTAAATGTAAAATAAACTAAACCTAAACTAAATAAAATAAAATAAACTAAGAATAAACCTAACCTAAAAAATAAAATTGAAAAATAAACTAAAAATAAAAACCTAAAAACTAAACCTACAAAAATTAAATAAAAACCTAAACCTAAACCTAAAAATAAAATTAAAAAAAAAACTCAACTAAACAATAAACCTAAACCTAAAAAATAAACTAAAATAAAAAACCTAAACTAAAATAAACAAAAAATAAAAAATAAAAAATAAAAAATAATCATAAATAAAAATAAAAAATAAAATAAACTAAAATAAATAATAGATAAACTAAATAAACTAAATAAACCTAAACGGGCTAATTTACTTAATTAAATAAATCCCAAAACTCAAAATCCTAAACCCTAAACCCTAAACCCTAAATCCTAAACCCTAAACCCTAAACATTAAACCCTAAACTAATAAACCTAAAACCTAACCTAAACCCTAAACCCTAAGCCCTAAACTCTAAACCTAAATCCCAAACTAATAATAAACCTAACTTAAACCTAAACCCTAAATAAACTTAACTTAAACCTAAACCCTAACTATTAAAACCCTAAATCCTCAACCCTAAACCTTAACCGTTGAAACCTTAAACCCTAAACTAACCCTAAACCCTAAAAACCCTGAATCGAAAAGCCTAAACCCTAAACCTTAAACTAACCCTAAACCTTAAGCTAACCCTAAACCCTAAACTCTAAACCCTAAAGCTTAAACCCTAAACCCTAAACATGAAACCCTAACCCTAAACCCTATGATGGTGGATCCCGCTACTCGAGTAGCCGAGGTGGTTCTAATGGGAACTAGAGAAACTGAAGAATGGCCAATCCATCTATGGAACTATGTCTAAATAATAGGGTTTTGGTTTGCTCTATGTGTGCTCATTTATGATCTATGTCATCGCTTGTGTCTTAGAAAACTTAGTGTGTTACTTGGTTGATGAAATCAAAAAGAAGAAATAATGAATCTAAATTTATTCTCTGTTAACAAAAAAACCAAAAACCCTAAACCATAAACTAAAACATAAATCCAAAACCCTAAATCCTAAAAACCCTGGAACCTAAACCCTAAACCCTAAACCTTAAATCCTAAATCCTAAACCCTAAGATCATAAACCCAATAAAATAAACCCTAAACCAAAACCCTAAACCTCCAAAACCCTAAACAAAACCAAATAAAACTAAAACCTAAACCATAAACCCTAAATCTTAAATGCTAAACTATAAAACCCTAAACTTAAACCTAAACCTAAAATCCTAACTAAACCTTAAACCTTAAACAACCTAAACCTTAAAAAACCTTAAACCTTAAACCTAAAAACCTAAACCCAATAAACCTTAAACCTAAACCTTAAACCTTAAACCTAACCTAAACCTTAAACCTTAAACCATAAACCTTAAACCTTAAACCTTAAACCTTGAACCTTAAACCTTAAACCCTAAATCTTAAACCTTAAAGCTTAAACCTTAAACCTTAAACCTTAAACCTTAAACCTTAAACCTTAAACCTTAAACCTTAAACCTTAAACCTTAAACCTAAAACCTTAAACCTTAAACCTTAAACCTTAAATCATAAACATTAAACCTTAAACCTTAAACCTTAAACCTTAAACCTTAAACCTTAAACCATAAACATTAAACCTTAAACCTTAAACCTTAAACCTTAAACCTTAAATCTTAAACCTTAAACCATAAACCTTAAATCAAAAACCTAAACCCTCGGTCGCGACGCTCTCTGGCAATTACATTTTCCCTTTCATTTTCCTTGCGGCTTGGCCAGTTTTCGATCATTCTCGATCATATTTTGATAATTTCTCTCTGATTAGCCACTAATGTGAGTTACCCTTTGCTCTTTCAATGGTGGAGGAGCCACTTTTCATGCAACCGAGCTTTTCAAACTTGGAGGCATCGGCTAGGGCATCTGATTTACATGGAATTTTGGATCTGAAATTATCTGCTACTCTGCCTGTAGTTAAGTCCTTCAAGGATGCATTATCTGGTAAGAATCTATCCCCTAATGCTTCAGTGAGTTTGATCTCGACCTCATTTCATGGGATGCCTGCTGTTATGTGCTCGGATCTAGACGTAGAAAAGTCGGTAAAGCTTTTTGAATTCTCTTTAGTTGGTATATTTTCTTTACGTCGGCCAACTCTCAATAACATCTGATCTTTTTTTCATAGCCTTAAACTTTCAGGCATTTTCACTATCAGATTGATTGATCCTAGGCATATTTTAATTCAGCTCTCTAATGACTTAGATTATTCTAGAGTTTTTGCCCGTCGCTCTTACTTTATGTTTAATTGTCAAATGTGACTTCTGAAATGGTCTCCTCTTTTTGATATAAAAGAGGAATCCCCAATTGTTCCTATATGTCTTGCTCTTCCGAATATGAGAATACATTATGTTACACATCAAGTTCTCTTTGCGGTTAGGGCTCTCTTTGGTCGGCCTCTTCAAATTGATCGTGCCACGCAAGATCACGCCTTTTGCTCGTATTCTACTGAGATTGATATTATTAAAAAGCATCCTAAAGAAGTTTGGATCGGCTATGAGAAATTTGGTTATAATCAAAAAGTCAAATTTGGGAATTTTCCTATTTTTTGCACACATTGTAAGATTCATGGCCATGATCATTCTAAATGTTTTGTGTTGCATCCTCATCTTAAAAAGAATAAATTTTTGGACCCTAATCCTACTCTATCAAATGAAAAAATCAATAACTTTGCTTAGGTGCCTAAAGTCACTCAAAATGGGAATCATCCCCCTACCCCTACTCCTTTTCTATCCACTGATTTGCCTATTGCAGAGCAATCTGAACATGTTAAAAATAATGCTTATGAGGTTTGTGATGAGGCTAATGATAACTTAATTAACATTTCTTTTAATTGTAATATTTTGGCTCCTCAAGACAATACCTTGACTCAGTCTAACTTACCACTTTTTGCTAGTGAACCCAAGGAGACTCATATGAACACTAATGGTGATTTGAATGGAAACTTCATGTTGGATCAAAATCTAAAAACAAATTCTAGAATTGATCCTTTGATGAAAGAACAAAATCTAAAAACTATTGATCCTTTGATGATGGAACAAAATCTAAAAATTAATTCTAAAACTAAGCATGCAATCTGTGTTATTAATGGCTTCACAACCTCGCCTTCTCCTATCCTTCAGAGTGATACACATGCTAACCCTCTTTCTTAGCTTAATTCTGACATTGAAGAAGGGAAAATTACCATTAGGAATGCTTTGATTGATACAGGTTCTATTCTGAATATCACAAATCACTCTCTATCGGATGGGGATACTTTGGACAAAGATAGACCTTTCCAAACTATTTTTTAAACAAAATCCCTTAAAGCTAAAATGTTCACTAATAGCTCCACTAGAACTACTAGATCTTCTCTAACTTCACATAAATAACTGCTTTTAGTTTCCTTTTCTTCTTTCTTTTTATTTCTTTTGTTATCTCTTTTCCTTTCCTTCTTATTTTATTATGATCAATTTACTAATTTGGAATGTTTGGGGTATTGGGACTCTCATTGTCCGCAATCATATTAGAAGTCTTTGCCATACTCATCACATAGCCTTACTTGTTGTTATTGAACCATTCATACACTTTTCTAAGATCAACCATGTTGCTAGAACGCTTGGCTTTCAAAATTTCTTTTATAATATTAGCAATAAAATTTGGTTTTTTTGGAATAATTTAGTCAACATCCCTATCCTTGATGATCTTCAATAATTGGTTAATGTCCACATCTCATTGGGTGATTTTTCTACTCTTGGTTCCTTTATTTATGCTTTTTGTAATAGAGCTGGTAGGAACATCCTTTGGGTTAACTTATGAACCTTTGCCTCCTCGGTCAACAAACCCTGGTTGGTTATGGGTGACTTCAACACTATTCTCTCTTCCTCGGAAAGAAGGGGAGGTTGCTCTCCTAACATTCATTCCATGGAAGATTTTTCTAATATGATTCTTGATTGCAATCTGATTGATATTGGCTTTTCAGGCTTCGACTATATGTGGAATAACTCTAAACTCTGGCAGCGGCTTGATAAGACTTTTTTTAATTCTCTTTGGTCAATGGTCTCTTACTTCTGTTGAACATTTGTACAGAACTTTGTCTGATCATGCTCCGCTTTTGATTTCTGTCCAAAATCCCTCCAGTAGATTATCCTCCCCAACTTCTTTTAGATTCCAAAATATGTGGATCCAACACATTGATTTCATCAATGTTGTAGCCAATAACTGGATGGCTCCTCTTGATCCAGATAATTCCGTTAAGGGCATGATTCGCCTCTGTCTTAAGCTTAAAGGCTTAAACAAAACCTAAATTGGTGGAATAAGCATCATTTTAAAAATCTCTTTGCCAATCTCAAAAATATGGAATAATTAGTTTGTTCTCTTGAAGATGTTGTTTTGACTGATTCTACTCAACTTGAGGAGTTAAATGAAGCTAAAGATAACTTGGTTAATTATCAAAATATGGAGGAAACCTACTGGAGACAAAAGGCTACTAGCAAACATATTGCTGATGGTGACAGAAATGCTAGGTACTTCCATGCTCTTTCCAAAATAAAGAAAGCCTTAAACTCTATTAAAAAATTAAAAATAATAACGGATGCTGGATCACTGATAATAATAATATTAAAGATTATGTCATACATCATTTTAAAAACTTATTAAACAACAACCCTTCCTTAGAAGCTCTCTCCAACTCACACCGATTCCTCATCGACAATGATGATGACAACCACTTGCTTAGTTTACATCCTACGAAAGCTGAGATTGTTAGTATTCTCAATAGCATGAACATTGATTCTATTGCTGGCCCTGAAGGCTACACAACTCAATTTTTTCAGCATTGTTTGCCTATGATTAAGTCTGACCTTGTTGATGTTATCGTTGGTTTTTTTGATGGCAATCCTTTACCTAGATATTTTTCTAGCACCTCCATTGTTCTCATTCTCAAAATTAATAATCCTAAATCTTGGGGTGATTTCAGACCTATCAGCCTTTGCACCTTCTTTCATAAACTCATTGCTAAATTAATTGCCAATAGAATTAGTTCACTGCTGCCTAAAATTATTTCCCCCAATCAAACTAACTTTGTTAAAGGTAGAGCTATATCTGACAACATTCTTCAGCCCATGACATTGATGCTTCTATTAGAGGTGGTAACATCCTTTTTAAACTGGACATCTCTAAAGCTTTTGACAACCTCTCTCAGAATTTTCTCTTCCAAATTCTTCATTTGTTTGGTTTTTCTGACTATTTTATCTGCCTCATTAAAAATTGTATTACCAATGTTTGGTTCTCCATTAAAATGAATGGTGAGTCCCTAGGTTTTTTCCCTTTGATGCATGGTTTGAGACAAGGAGATCCCTTATCTCCCTCTCCTTTTATTATTGCTGTTGAATATATTTTGAAAAGCCTTAATGATCTTTACAACAATAATCCTAGCATGTTTTTTAGAACTCAAGGTGGTCTTCCTGTCTCTCATCTTAGTTTTGTTGATGACTTCATAATCTTTTGCAATGCCTCTATTCATCACATTAAAACTATTAAGAATCTTTTAAATAAATTTGGTAACGAAAGTGATCTCTTTCTTAATGAAGATAAAAGTTATTTCATTCCTTCCTCTAAAATCTCTAGTAATAGGATCAACCAAATCTTGAGAATTACTAATTTTCAGCAACAATAGCTTCCTATTAAATATCTTGGTGCTTCAATTTTTAAAGGTCAGAAAAGATCACATCTCTTTGATGAGCTAATCCAAAAAATCTCTAATAAAATTTCTATTTGGGAATTCCATTTACTCTCATTTGGTGGTAGGCTCACTTTTATTAAGAACACCCTTAACTCCATGCCGTTATATCCCATTCAAACCATTGTGCCGACCAATTCTACCATTAACAGAATTGAGCGCCTCCTTAACAAATTCTTCTAGGGTTCTAACAAATCTTCTAAAAGAATGCATTGGACCTCTTAGTATAAAAGCTGTGGCACTCTTGCTGAAGGTGGTCTTGGATGTAACCCAATCAAGGAAGCTATCACTACTTTTTTCTATAAACTTTGGTGGAATTTAAGGACCAACAATAGTCTTTGGGCTAATATCATGACTGTCAAATACTGCCAGGGTAAACACCCTCTCATTTGCCCCTATAAAGCGGGAGACTCTCCTATCTGGAAATGACTTTGTTCCATCAAATGGGAAGTCGAATCATTAATATCTTGGGGGATTAACTCTAGAAACTATTTCTTTTGGCAAGATAACTGGACTGGAGGTGGGTCTATTGATGATTTACTTTCTACCCACTCCACTGCTACTATTAAACTGAACTCTTTCTGGTAGATTAATATGTGTAACAATAGTAAGCTTACTGATTCTATTCATTTCTCTCTTTTAAATAAGCTTTACTATTCCTATCACTCCTAGCAATCATGATCAGATCCTTTTTAAGCTTTCTCAAAATGGTGATTTCAACCTTAAAAATGTTTGGATCATATTAAAGAAGCTCATGATTTCTCCAATGTGTTTTTCAAACTTTGGAATAACACTATTCTTTTATTTCTTCTGCTCTAACTGTATTTTGAAAACTTCTTCCTATTGACTCCTTGATGTGGGGTAAAGGTTTTACTTACCTTCAAAATGTTATCACGCTTTCACATTGAGAATGTGAATCATGTATTTGTGAACGGAGCCATTGCTTACAAACTTTGGATTTGGTATGATGATCTCTTTAATATTGTCAAATTCAATGGCTCCTTAACTCTTTACCAACTTGTTGAAGTTTATTTTGAAAACACTATTAAAGGCAACATTAAACTCATAACTGCTATCACTCTTATTTGGTTCATATGGATGGACAGAAATGATGTAAAATATCGTGGGATTCCTATGAACCACATGAGGATAATTGCTAGAATTAAAAATAAAATCCGTGACTTGTTTAATGTTAATTTAATTAATTACAATCAATTCAAAGGCTGTAAAGTTGTGGCCAATAAATTGGGTTTTAACTTGCCGGATCTACCCAACTGTAAAGATGACAAGATTATTTATTGGTAAAACCTCATGCTAATACTATTAAAATTAACACTGATGGCTTTGTCTCTCAAAATGCTTCTACCTGTGGTGGCATTTTTAGAAACCTTAATGGTAAAGTCCTATGTACATTTGCTTACCCCATTAATACTTGCTCTGTTCCTTTTGCTGAGCTAATGGTAGTTTACAAAGCAATTGAGATTTGTCTTCAAAAGGTAATCAATATTTAAGGTGGATGCCCTTGTCGATTGATCTTTTGACTTCCACCAAAATGGGAAATATAAAATTATACTATCTTCTCAAGTAGACTAGAGCTCTCCTTTCTCAACTCTATTTTAAAGTCACTAATGTATGGCATGAGGGTAATGCATGTGCTTACCTTGCCAATCTGGGTGCTAGATTAGATGGCATAAAATTCTTTGATCATCTTACACTTCCTAAATATTTGTGTGGTTTGGTTAATTTGGACAATACTGGAATCCCTTACCTTAGAAATTAATCCATCCTATTGGTTTGTCCTGTTATATTACCTGTTTAACTGCATGATCAACTTCTATTTTGTGTTGTTATTTCTCTAGATTTTGCTGATGCATCTTCCTGATACCTCTTTCTGGTTATTTGCTGATCATTGTGGCATCTGCTGTTGGTTTAATTACCCTAACCTTATTTGGGGTCTTATCGCTTCACTGTTTCCACTAATGGTCGATTGGAATTACTTCTTGATTTCCATCCACTTATTTTACCGATGTTGTGGGATTAGCTAGTGCTTTTTAGTGTCTTGATGGATTTCAAAGATGGCTTTCCTTTGAACCATTCTCGACTCTATGTTGTTCCACTACTTTTTACTAGATTTTCCTATGTTGGGTGCAATATATGTTTTGCTATTTTAATTATTGGATGCTGGCTTTTTCGGTCTTATGTCCTGCAGGCTACTTTTGGGGTTGGTTTTCTGATTGCTTTTGCTAACCTCACCTTCCCAACCTGTAAGGAGAGAAACTACAATACCCTTATTATTATTATTATCTCTTTGCAGGATTGGACTTACTTAATGATTTAATTCCAGTCTGCTTTTACTGAGGATGTTAGTTTAGCTGCTAGCCTGCTCTCCTTTGTCTTGAAGGATTTCATTGATGGCTTCCTTTTGAACCCCTTTTGTGTCTATGTTGCATCATTATTTTTATTGGCTTTTCCTATGGTGGGTGCAATAATTGTATTGTTATTTTATTTGTTGGCTGTTAGAATTTTGGACCTTATGTCCAGCAGGCTTCCTCTGAGGTTTTTTTTGCATCTTCCTGATAACCCTTTCTGGTTAATTGTTGATCTATGTGGCATCTGCAATTGGATTAATTACCCTAACATTTTTGGGGTCTTGCTTCATGGTTTCCACTAATGGTAAGGTGTTTCACTTCGGGATATGTATTACCTTATGCTTTACTGCTTCTACTTTCGATCAAGGATTTAATTCTTGTCATCAATATTTTGTTAAGGGTCCTAATGTATCTATTTTCCATTATATGGTTGTGTTTTTGTCTCTTTTCCTTTTTGAAATCTATTTTGGGGCTCATGACTATCAGATCAATATTTAATTGCTATATTTTTATAGCTTCATGACAGCCCTAATTTATCTATTTTTCTCCCTTTATTATGGATGTGGCCCCTCTTATGCTCCCTAACCTCACCTCCATAACCAAGGAGAGAAACCAATATGCTACTATAACTTATTCTTTACAGGATTGGAATTACTTCTTGATTTCCTTCTAGCCTATTTTTACTGATGTTGTGGGCTTAACTGCTGGTCTACTTTTGTGTGTCTTGAAGGATTTCAAAGATGGCTTTCCTTTGAACCACTTTTGACTCTATGCTGTTCCACTATTTTTTACTGGTTTATCTTTTGGTGGGTGCAATAAATGTTATGATGTTTTAATTATTGGCTGTTGGATTTTTGGGTCTTATGTCTAGCAGGCTGCTTTTGGGGTTATTGTCTTATCTTATGGTGGGTGCAATATTTGTATTGTTGTTTTAATTATTGGCTGTTGGAATTTTAGATCTTATGTCCTGCAGACTTCCTCTGGGTTGTTAGCTATTTGTTGGCTTTTATTTTTCTGCTTGATTTTGCTGTTTGCATCCGAGCTGCAGCTGATCACCACATGTTTGTGGAATATCTAAAATGTTGTTATTTTTTCCATTTTGGTTCAGTTAGACTTGTCCAGATCACTGTGATTATGCTATAACCTACTTGAAAATTAACTTATGCACTGTCTATTCTGAATGGGTGGCTTTATGGCCTGCTTGCTATTAATTGTTGTCTTGTTGGTGAACTGATTATTTATGCCCAAAGAACCGCACCGGGTTGTCTATCATGTTCGAGGATGCTTTTGGGGTTATTTTTCTGATTTTGCTATCCTCACCTTCCCAATTGTGTAAAATCACTGCTTATGCTATTGCCTACTTGGATGTTACCTTATGCACCTATTAATGGGTGGTTTTATGGCGCTTGCTATTTTTTTTTTGTCGTCTTGGTTATTTGAATCAGATTATCAAGTTTTATGTCCAGCTTGGTTGTCTCTCTGATTGTCTTAATTTGGAGCTGTTTGTGGTGCAGAGCAGCTTATTATATGTGCCTTCTGGTCCACCTAATCTTTTGTTGCATTCTCATCTTATCTCTGTTAAACTTCTGCATTTCCTGTTGTAATTTGAGTTTGGGTTATGCTATTTTGCTATACACTTGCTGGTTATTAACTTCATATATGTCCTATATGTTTGGGTTGGAGTTATTTACATGCTTATTAATTTGCCTTGCTAGATTTCAGCAGGCTTTTCAACTAGTTGTGTATTGCTTCTTACCTCTGCCTGACCCTTTATGTTGCTTTCCTGTGGTGGGTTTTCATGCTGGTCTAATTAAACCATTGCCTCTGGTTAAAAATAAGGTGGATCTGGAAGTTCATTTTCATGTGTAGGGTTTCTCATGCCATGGTGACTATATTGATGATATTTATTCTGCATGGGATCCCATTACACATTCTGTTCTTCGATGTATCCTTTTCTATCATGTATATATTTTTGCTTTGTGTATTAGGGCTCAAAAGACTTTCAACAAATGGTGGCTATCTTCCTGTGTTTATTGGCTATGATGGTCGTGATGATTTCACCCTTTTGGTTTGGTAGTAGCTCTTGTGTTGTAACCTTTCCGCTGAAGTTTGGATGCTCATATTTGCATCTGTCCCAATTTGATGTGACTGAGCTTGAGCCTTCTCTATCACATTACTTTATAATCTTTCTCAGTTTATGCTACTTTCAATTTTCATTTTGTCTCAGATTACTTTAACTCTAATTTCTATCTTTCTACAATTTTGTGTGCACTTCTTTTTTTCTCTCTCAGATTTGCTCCCTAGTCATGCACTCTCTCATCCCAAGAGTTTCGACTAATCTATCCATCTTATCTATGTTAATCAATTTGTATCTTTTCTTTCCTTTACTCTTTTATTTTGCTTTTGATTGTACTTAGATAGGGATTTACTCTAGTCGATCTCTTGACCAAATAGGAGTTTATCCCCTTTAAGGATCTTATAACCCTCTTATGTGGCAATAAAATTCATCCTATATGGGGTTTTCCAAAAAAAAAAAAACCCTAAACTCTCAAATAACCCTAAACCATAAATCGTAAACCCCAAACCCTAAAAAGCTAACGACCTAATCTTAAACTAAATAAAACCTAAACCAAAATAAAATAAAACCTAAACTAAAACCTAACCTAAACCTAAACCTAAACCTAAACCTAAAAAGAAAATAAAGCAAAAAATAAAAACAATACTAAAATAAAATAAAGAAAAACTTAAAATAAACTTAAAAAATAAAAAAACATAAATAAAATAAAAACTAAAATAAAAATAAAAATAAAATAAACCTAAAATAAAATAAAATAAAAATGAAACCTAAAAAATAAACATAAAAATAAAATCTAAAAACTAAATAAAAAATAAAACCTAAACCCTAAACAAAAAAAACCTAAACCTAAAATAAAAATAAAATAAACCTAAACCTAAACTAAAATAAACTAAACTAAAATAAATAAAACCTAAACTTAAACCTAAAATAAACTAAATCTAAACCTAAACATAACCCCTAAATAAAATAAAATAAACTTAAAAAAGCCTAAACTTAAACTAAAAAATAAAATCTAAAAATAAACCTTAAAAAAACCTAAAAAAATAAAGCCTATACCTAAACCTAAAAATAAAAAATAAAACTTAAACCTAAAAATAAAGTAAAAATAACACTAAACTAAAAAATAAACTTAAACATAAACTTAAATCTAAAAAATAAATAAATAAAAGTAAACTAAAATAAATAAACCTAAATAAATAAACTAAACTAAATAAAAATTAAAATTAAAATAATGTAAAAAAATAAAAAATAAACTAAATAAACCTAAACGTACGATCTTACTTAATTTATAAAAAAAATTAATAAAAAAACCCTAACTCTAAACCCTAAATCCTAAAACCTAAACCTACAACCCTAAATCCTAAACCCTAAACCCTAAGCCCTAAAACCTACAAACTTAAACCCTAAACCCAAAACCCCAAACCCTAAACCTTAAACCCTATACCTTAAACCCTACACACCTAAAAACCTAAACCTAAACTAAATAAAACCTAAAAATAAAATAAATGAAAAACCTAAACCTAAATAAAATAAAATAAAAACCTAAACCTAATCCTAAATAAAAAAATAAAAATATAATAAAAAATAAAAACTAAACTAAAATAAAATAAATAAAATCCTAAAATAAACAAAAAATATAATTAACCTAAAAATAAAAAACCTAAATAAAATAAAATCTAAATAATAACCTAAACCTAAAAATAAATTAAAACTAAAACCTAAACCCTAAACAAAAAACCCAAACCTAAAATAAACAAAATAAAATAAGCCTAAACCTAAACTAAAATAAACTAAACTAAAATAAATAAAACTTAAACATAAACCTAAAATAAACTAAACCAAAACCTTAAACTAAATAAAATAAAATAAACTAAAAAAAACCTAAACCTACTAAAAAATAAAACCTAAAATTAAACCTAAAATAAAAACCTAAAAGAAAAACCTAAAAAAACAAAATAAAAACCTAAACCTAAAAATAAAAAAAATAAAACATAAACCTAAAAAATAAAATAAAAATAAAATGAAAGTAAAAATAAGCATAAACATAAACCTAAACCTAAAAAACAAACTAAAATAAAAAAACCTAAACAAAAATAAATAAACTAAACTAAATAAAAATAAAAAATAAACCTAAATAAAAATAAAAAATAAATTAAACTAAAATAAATAAAAAAATAAAGTAAATAAACCTAAACCCACCCGTTTACTTAATTTAAAAAAAAAACATATACCCTAAACCATAAATACTAAACCCTAAAACCTAAACCCTATTCCCTAAACCCTAAAACTATCCCTAAACCCTAAACCTATAACCCTAAACCCTAATCCCTAAACCCTAAAAACCCTAAACCATAAACCCTAAACAGTAAACCCTAAACCCTAAACCCTAAAACCCTAAACCCTAAATCTTAAACTAACCCTAAACCCTAAATTCTAAAAACCATAATCCCTAAATAAACCCTAAACCCTAAACTAACTAAGCCCTAACCCTAAACCCTAAACCCTCAAAACCCCAAACCTTAAAGCCTAAACACTAAACCGTAAACCCTAAACCCTTAACCCTAATCCTAAACCTTAAACACTATGCCCTAAAAACTTAAAAACTTAAAAACTTAAACATAAACTAAATAAAATAAAATAATAAAATAAATAAATAAACCTAAACCTAAATAAAATAAAATATAATAAAAACATATACTAAAAACTAATCCTAAATCAAAAAATAAAATAAATAAAACTCTAAACTACATTAAAAAATAAAATAAACCTAAGAATAAAAACCTAAATAAAATAGAAACTAAATGTAAAAAACCTAAGTTTGAGGTTTTGTTGGAAATTTGGATTTGAATTGAATTTAAGAAGGAGTACATGGATTGGATTTAGGCTACATTATAGGTTATTTTCCTAGGTCCCTAAGGCATGGCCTAATCCTATGATTAACTCTTCTAAGTCTCTAGGCTTAGGTTAAGTATTCACCTAATCACTAAAAGTGTCTTATGACTAGAGAAGTCTTAGTGTCTAGATGACTCATAAATTAAAATAAACTAAACTAAAATAAATAAAACTGAAACCTAAACCTAAAATAAACTAAACCTAAACCTAAACTAAATAAAATAAAATAAATTAAAAATAAACCTACACCTAAACTAAAAAAATAAAACCTAAAAAAGAACCTAAAATAAAAACCTAAAACCTAAACCTAAAATAAATATAATAAAAATTTAAACCTAAACCGTAAAATAAAAAATAAAACCTAAACATAAATAATAAAATAAAAATAAAACTCAACTAAAAAATAAACCTAAACCTAAACCTAAACCTAAAAAAATAAATTAAAATAAAAAACCAAAACTAAATTAAATAAACCTAAAATAAATAAATTAAACTAAATAAAAATAAAAATAAATAAATAAATAAACTAAAATAAATAAATAAGACTAAATAAACTAAATAAACCTAAACCTGCTCGTTTACTTAATTTAAAAAAAAAAAACCTAAAACCTAAACCCTAAATCAGAACCTAAATTTTAAACCCTAAACCCAAAAACTAACCCTAAATCCTAAACTAATACAACTAAAACCCTAAATAAACCTAAATCCTAAACTCTAAACCCTAAACTTAAACTATAAACCTAAAACCCTAAAAAATCATAAACCTAAACCTAAAACCTTAAACTAAACTCTAAACTTAAACTCACCTAAACCCTAAAGTTTTAAACATTAAATCCTAAACCCTAAACCATAAACCTAAACAACCTAAACCTAACTAAACCTAAACTTAAACCAAAGTCTAAACTTAAACCTAAAACCATAAACCCTAAAGCCTAAACACAAAATCCTAAACCCTAAACCCTAAACCCTAACCCTAAACCTTAAACACTAAAACCCTAAACCCTAAAATCATAAATCCTAAACCCTAGACCCTAAACCGTAAACTTTAAAAACCTAAAAACCTAAACCTAAACTAAATAAAACCTAATGATAAAATAAAGAAACCTACACCTAAATAAATAAAATAAAATAAAATAAATAAAAATAAAAACCTAAACCTAAACTTAAAAATAAACTAAAATAAAATAAATAAAAACCTAAACTAAATAAATAAAATAAAATAAACCTAAGAATAAAAAACCTAAATAAAATAAAAACTAAACATAAAATAAAAATATAATAAACCAAAAATAAACTAAAAATTAAATAAAAATTTAAACCTATAAAATAAACTTAAAAATAAAACCTAAAAAATAATAATAATAAAACCTAAACCCTAAACTAAAAAAACTTAAACGTAAAATAAAAATAAAATAAAAAAATAAAATAAACCTAAACCAAAACTAAAATAAACTAAACTAAAATAAATAAAATCTAAAACTAAACCTAAACCTAAAATAAAAACTAAAACCTAAAAATAAACCTAAAATAAAAACCTAAAACCTAAACCAAAATAAAATAAAATAAAAACCTAAACTAAAACCTAAAAATAAAAAATAAAACCTAAACCTTAAAGAAAATAAAAATAAAACTCAACTAAAAAATAAACCTAAACCTAAAAAAATAAACTAAAATAAAAAACCTAAACTAAATAAATAAACTTAAAATAAAGAAACTAAACTAGATAAAAATAAACTTAAATAAAATAATAAAATAAACTCAATTACATAAAAAATAAACTAAATTAACTAAGTAAACCTAAATCTATTGATAATCATTAATTTATAAAAAAAAACCCCTAAATCCTAAAACTAACCCTAAACCCTAAACCCCAAACCCTAAACCCTAAACTTAAACTCCTAAACTCCTAAACCCTAAACCTCCTAAAACCCTATAACCCTAAAATAAAACTCCTAAAACCATTAACCTAAAACCTATAAACCTAAAACTAAACTAAACCCTAAACTATAAAACCTAAACTAAATCTAAACTAAACCTTAAAACTTACAATATTAAAACCCTAAATCAAACTAAACCCTAAACTAATCCAAAAAACCTCCTAAACCCTAATCCAAAACCCTAAACCCTAAACTAACCATAAACCCTAGACCCAAAACTAGCTCTAAACCCTAAGAATGGGCTCAACCTTGACCGCAGGAACATCACCATAAACTAGGCTCAGTCTAGATCTGGCGGTGGAGGAGAAGGCGGAGGTGGTGATTACCGTAATGATAGTGGGGGATCTGGAGGTGCTGGTGGATATGGAGGTGGTGGTCAGAGCAGTGGTGGTTGTGGAGGTGGGAGGAACGATGGAGGCTACATCCATGGTGGTGGCGGAGGGAGTGATCAGAGATATGATGGCGGATCCCGCTACTCAAGAGGTGGCGGTGGTTCTGATGGGAACTAGAGAAACAAAAAAATGGTTGATCTGATCTGCTGCTTATGGAACTGTCTATATAGTAGAGATGGTTCAACTTATCTAGGGTTTTTGATTTTCTCTATGGGTACTCATTTTTGATCTATATCATCACGTGTGTCTTAGAAAATTTAGGGTGCTACTTGGTTGATGAAATCAAAAAGAAGAAATGTTGAATTTGAATTTGTTCTCTCTTAAAAAATAAAACTAAAATCCTCAACCCTAATCCTTAAACTAAAACTTAAACCCTAAACCTAAAACCTAAACCCTAAACCCTAAACCCTAAACCCCAAACCCTAAACCCTAAACCTTAAGCAGTAAACTCTAAACCCTAAAAAGCTAAATGCCTAAACCTAAACTAAATAAAATTTAAAAATAAAATAAATAAATAAACCTACACTAAAATAAATTAAAAACATAAACTAAAACCTAAACCTAAACCTAAACCTAAACCTCAACCTAAAAAGATAATAAAATAAAAAATATAATCTAATCTAAAATAAAATAAATAAAAACCTAAACTAAATAAAAAAATAGAAAACCTAAATAAAATAAAACTAAACCTAAAATAAAAATAAAATAAACCTAAAATAAAATAAAATAAAAACTAAATAAAAACTAAACCTAGACAATAAACTTAAAAATAAATAATAAATAAAACCTAAACTTTAAACTTAAAAAAAAACCTAAACCTAAAATAAAAATAAAATAAACCTAAAACTAAACTAAAATAAGTAAAACCTAAACCTAAACCTAAAATAAATTAAACCTAAACTAAAACTAAATAAAATAAAATAAACTAGAAGTAAACCTTAACCTAAACTAAAAAATAAATGACGGTAATCAATCAATCCGGCTAAAAATATTCCAGAAAGCTTTAAGCAATGGAACAAAGAATGAATAATCTCCAAAGTAGGATGACGTAAAGCGAACATACCCACCAACATAAATTCAAATGGCTTCGCAAGCCTTTTCACAACTAGATCAGAACACATTATTATGGGCATACCCTGAAAGAAAGTCAAAATAAGGTCAAGAGACTCACTAGCGCAATTAGCCTTACCAGCAAGAACATCCTTGAATGATTTCAAAGCCAGCGATGGATTCATGCCAGAAAATGCCATAGAGCCAAAATCCATAGCAAGAGCAGCCATATTAATAGGATTTCCCCATGGGGAAGTAGAAATTATAGCCATAATCAACAGAGGTGCATGGTGCGAGCAGCTAAATGCCATCGAGCCTGTCCAATTGGAAGCAATAGTCAGATTTGCCATGAAAAACTCTAAAGGGGATGCACCTCCGTAAGGGAAATGAAATTTGCTAGAGCACCAAAATTGTAGAGGAGAGAGAAGATGCTCAAATGAATAGGTTTTTGCTAAAAGATTGAGTATCTTGCTCCCTAAAATTATATCCCCCAATCAAATTGGTTTTGTTAAAGGGAGATCCATTACTGATAATGTTCTATTAGCCCAAGAGATTATTCATGATTCAAATGCCAAAAGGTGGTAACCTTTTTTAAGCTTGACATTTCAAAAGCCTATGATAATATTGGTTTTCCTTTATAAAATTCTAGCTTTATTTTGGTTTTCTAATCAAGTTACTTTAATTAAGAATGGGATTGATAAATCTTGGTTTTTTTATTCTTTTAATGGTGAAGTGAATGGATTTTTCTCCTCTAGGGTTAAGGCAAGGTGATCTCCTGTACTTTTATTTATTATTGTGGAATATCTCTCTAGATGTCTTGAGCATATGTTCAAGAGAATGCCTCACATGTTCTCGTAACCACGATGGGTTTTCCATTTCTCATCTTAGTTTTGCTGATGATTTTATTTTATTTTGTAATGCCTCAACTCATTGCATTAAAAAATTATGTAAGTTCTTAAATCACTTTATAGGGGAGAGTATTTGAATATTAATCATGATAAAGTTATCTTATTACTAGCTCTTCTATCTCCTTATCTAAGATCAATGTTATCAGGAATATTATGGGCTTCTCTCATCAAAATCTCCCTATCAAATACCTATGGACTCCCTTATAAAGAGGCATGAAAAGACCTTCTTTATTTGATGAAGTTAATCAAAAAATTAATAAGAAAATTTCTTCTTGGGAATTTCATTTACTCGCCTTTGGTGTTAGAGTTATCCTGATCAAAAGTACTCTTTGCTCTTTGCCTATGTATCTCTTGTCTACTATTGTACATACTTGTTATATTATTTAAAAGATTAATAGACTTTTAATAATTTTTTTGGGGGTCTAATAGATCTACCCAATGATTTCATTGGGCTAGCTAGCATAACTTTTGTGGTACTGATAATGAAGGTGTTTTGGGTTTCAAAACCTTAGAGGATTTTATTAATTATTTTTCCTATAAATTGTGGTGGAACTTTAGAAATAAAGATAGCTATTAGTTGAAGTTTATGCATGCTAAATATTTTCAGGGCAAACACCTCCCTCATTTGTGTTCTCCTGCTTGGAGAAAGATTTATAGCATCAAATGGAGTGCTGAGAATTTAATTTTTTGGGGTATCAATTCTGGTTTCTCCTTTTTTTGGTAAGGAAACTAGCTTGGTTAGGGCTCTACTGATTCCCTTGTTAATACTCATTCTATTAGGGTGCTAAAGGTTCATCAATTACTTATTAATAATAATTGGGATGTGACTCAGTTGATTAACCTTGTCCCAAATGTGATCATTGAAAAATTTCTCAAAATTTGCTCTCACCCTAATGAACCCGACCAAATTCTTTTCAAAATCTCTTCTTTTGGAGATTTTATTTCTAAGGATTTTTGGCAATTTATCAAACTTAAATTTTAAGGTTCCTTAGTTTTTACCAAAGTCTGGAATAATAGTGTTCCTAATTCATTTTATGTCTTAACTTGATGCATTCTTAAGCTTTATATCCCTATGGATGCTACTCTTTTAAAAAAAGGATTCCACCTCCCCTTTAAATGTCACTATTGTTATCACATTGATAGTGTGGATCATGTTTTTATGAATGACCCTATTACTGCAAGATTGTGGACTGGTATGATAATGTTTTTAATACCTTCCATTTTAATGGCTCACTTTCTATTATGCAACTTCTTGAAGCATGTTTCTCTCATACTTCTAAGGGTCATGTTAAAATTGTCTTAGCTACTATTATTCTTTGGTATATTTGGATGGATAAAAATGATTCCAAGCACTGTAATATTCCTATGAATTATAATTGTATCATTGCTAGATCCAAATATAAAATTTTATCTCTTTTTAAAGCCAATCTTCTTACTTACTCAAATTTTAAAGGCTACTAGTCCGAGGCCTTGAAATTTGGGATTAACCATCATACTTGTAATGTTTCTTTCAACCAAGAAGTTATCCATTGGATTAAAGCTAATCATAATTGCATCAAGGCTAACACTGATGGCTTGATCTCTAATGGTTGTTATGGTTGTGGTGGGATTTTGAGAGATTATGGCAAGGTAATTTCTGCTTTTGCTGCCCCTTTAGATCCTTGTTCTATTTTATTTGCTGAACTTAAAGGCATTCATCATGCCATTTCCATTTATTTACAAAGAAGTTTTTCTAAGTTCATGGTTAAAGTTGATGCTCTCCTTCTTTTAGATTTACTTAAGTATGACTTCCATGGCAATGCTGAAGTGTTTTATTTGCTTAATCATACTAGGAGTCTTCTTACTAATCTAGATTTTTAAATTTCTTGTATCTATAGAGAAGGCAATTCTTGTGATAATTTTCCAACTTAGGGGCCAATTCTTCTAATATGTAAATGTTTTCTAATGAAGATCTTCCTTTTTTATTAAGTGGTCTTATTAATCTAGATAAAATTGGGTTGCCTCTTGCTTAGTCTTCCTTCTTTCTTTGTGGTTTTCAATTACTCTGTGTGGATGGTTTTTTTTTGGCTTTGGATATTTCCTTTACTGGTTTGGATTTGAGTTTTCTCTTCACCTAAACCTAATTTTGTTCTCTAGTATGAATTCTTCCTATTTTTTTGGATTGGTTGGGGTTATTTTTCATTCCTTTGGTTTTTTTCTATAGTTTTTGGTTTCTAGTTTATTTTGTCTCCATTCCTGGTGGAAGTTGGGTTTGCAGCAGGTGGAGATTGTTTACCTGTCTTCTGCTTGTTGTAGTTATCTCTTCCTGTTTGCTCCTTATTATGGTGGAATTATGTTGTTTTGGTGATGGGCAGGGTTTTCTCCCTTTATTGTTCTCTCTTATGTGGTTTTCTTTGGTTATTTAATGGTTGGGTTTTCTACCTTTGTTTGGTTTGGGTTTGTGAGTTGGCGTTCTTTGGTGAAATCTGGATGTGGGTATTATCCCACAGTTGTGTTGTTCTTTCTTGTTATCTACCTTTGGTTGGTTCTCTTTTTGGTGGTTATTTTATTGGTTTTTCTTGGTTGCTTTTTTTTAATGGAGCCGCTTTATTTCTTACTATTTAGGGTGGTTCTCCCAAGTGCTTTTGGCTGCCCCTTTTCTCACGAGTTAATCCCTTCCCCCCTGCTTCTATTATTTGGGGTGTGGGATTCTTGGGTGGGGATTCCTCATCAGATAGTGGTTTTTAGTAGAAGTGTTTTTATGGCTACTGCTTCTACTGTTATGATGGGTTGGGTGACTTTGTGAGCTATTTGCTGCTTTGCAGTTGCTTGGAGAACTATTTTTTGTGGCTCTTTTCACTTACTTTGTTTCTTCTTTGGTTAGTTTTGAGGATGGATGTCTCTGGTTTATTATATCCTCTGGTTATGGGTTGGTCCTCCTCCTATATTATTGAGGTTTTGGTTGTGGGTTTTGTTTTGAAGTGGCTGGCTAATGACTCCTCGTTGGCTATTATTTGTCCTTGGGTGATGGTGGTTATGTTGGGTCACTATTATACAGCTATTTTTCTCAGTTGGCTTGTTTTTTATATTGGGCTTCTTATTTTTCTGTCATTAGTTGCTGCTCAAGCTTTATGGATTTGATTTTCTTTCCTTTGATTGGGATTAGCGGATGCTATCTATTTCTATCTCCCTAAGTAACTTCATTTTTTGTGGCTTGATGACTATTGTTGGACTTTATACTGATGGTTCTAGGATTGATGATTTGGATCTTTTACTATTGAGGTGGGTTGCTGAGGCTTTCTTGGCTGGCTATTTGGATTGGTTGTTCTGGCTGGCTGAGCTAGTTGATGGAGTGTTTATTTTGGAAAAATTTTCTTGCTCCTTTGGTGACTGTGCTGGGAAACCGTTGCTTATCTTTCTGTGACTCTCTTCTTCTAGTTTCCTCCTTGGCAGCCTTGCTTCCCACTCCTCTTGCTATTAGAATTATTATTAGACTGGGTTTTATTGTTATTGGCTCTTTGCCCATCCTTTTAATGGAGGATCATACCACTTATGTGTTTTCTTTTTCCTTTGGATTGTCTCTATTTAGTGCTTTTTCTCATATTATGAGGTTTTCTCCTATTGATTTTGTTATCCATTCTTGGTGGTGGCTTTGGTGGTGCTCCTTTAGGTTTGTTGTTATCATGGTGGATTACCTTTGTATCTATCATATTGAGCTTGATATCTCTAATTGCTAGGTGTTTGGAGGCTATTTTTTCTTTTTGGAGGATTTTATAAGCTAGCATAATGATTGTCCTTAGAAAAAGTGCTACAAGAGGTATGCTGGCAATGATGGCTTTGATGTTTTCCACTCTTTCTTCTTTTGGCTGGTAATGTTATATGTAATTGTAACCCTTCACCTGAAGTTTGGATGCATAGATATAGTGTTGCTCCTTGAAATGATTGTAATTGAGCCTGAGCCTTTTCTTTATCTTATTCATTTTATCTGCTCTCACTCTTTATGCTTAATTAATTACTTGATTAATTGTACTCATCCTTTTAAAGCATTTTGTAGATCTCTTTTGCAAGTTTGGAGACTACTCATGGTGGATCATGCTAGTTTCAAAAGGATCAGATGGAGTTTGTTGCTGCTTATATGGATTTTCATTTATTGATCACTATTTTTGATTTCCTTTTCTTACTTTCCTTAACTATTGTAATAGTTAGGGGGCTTATCTTTTTAGGACCTTTTGTAGCTCTTTGAGCATTAGCTTAGAGATTTCCCCCTCTAAGGACTTTGTACCTTTTCTTTATCGTAATAAAATTTCCCTTATTTCCCTAAAAAACCCTAAACTAACCCTAAACCCTAAGAATGTGTAGAACCTTGATGGCAGGAACATCACCATCAACTAGGCTCAGTCTAGATCTAGTGGTGGAGGCGAAGGTAGAGGTGGCAATTAACACAGTGGTGGTGGGGGATCTGGAGGTGCTAGTGGATATGGAGGTGGTGGTTATGGAGGCGGGATGAGCGATGGAGGTTATAGCCATGGTGGTAGCGGGCGGAGAGATCGGGGATATGATGAAGGATTCTGCTACTCGAGAGGTTGGGGTGGTTCTGATGGGAACTAGAGAAACTAAAGTATGGCTGATCTGATCTGCTGTTTATGGAACTGTCTTTATAGTAGAGACAGTTCAACTTATCTAAGGTTCTTGATTTGCTCTATGGGTGCTCATTTTTTATCTATATCGTCACTTATGTCATAGAAAACTTGAGCTGCTACTTGGTTGATGAAATCGAACAGAATAAATGTTGAATTTAAATTTGTTCTCTCTTAAAAAAAATCTAAAACCCTAAACCCTAAAATAAAACTTAAACCCTAAACCTAAAACCTAAATCCTAAACCCAAAACCCTAAACCCTAAACCCCAAATCCTAAATCCTAAACCCTAAACCCTAAACTAGCTTTAAACCATAAACCCTAAACCCTAAACCCTAAACCCTAAAAAACTAAAAACCTAAACCTAAACTAAATAAACCCAAAAAAAATAAAATAAATAAATAAACCTAAACCAAAATAAAATAATAAATAAAACATAAACTAAAAAACCTAAACCTAAACCTAACTAAAATAAAATAAAATAAAATATAGAAAAACTAAACTAAAATAAAATAAATAAAAACCTAAACTAAACTAAAAAATAAAAAACCTAAATAAAATAAAAAAGAAACCTAAAATAAAAATAAAATAAACCTAAAATAAAATAAAATAAAAACTAAATAAAAACCTAAACCTAGAAAATAAACCTTAAAATAAATAATAAATAAAACCTAAACCCTAAACTAAAATAAAAACTTAAACCTAAAATAAAAATAAAATAAACCTAAACCTAAACTAAAATAAATAAAGCTTAATCCTAAACCTAAAATAAAATAAACCTAAACTAAAACAAAATTAAATAAAATAAACTGAAACTAAACCTAAACCTTAACTAAAAAATAAAACCTAAAAATAAACTTAAACTAAAAACCTAAAACCTGAATCGAAAAAAAAATAAAATAAAACCTAAACCTAAACAAAAAATAAAATAAAACCTAAACCTAAAAAATAAAATAAAACTCAACTAAAAATAACCCTAAACCTAAAAAAATAAATTAAAATAAATAAACTAAACTAAATAAAAATAAAAAATAAACCTAAATAAAAATTAAAATTAAAATAAACTCAAATAAATAATAAATAAACTAAATAAACCATAACCTACCATTTTTCTTAATTTTGTTTTCTAAAAAAAACTTAAACCTTAAATCCTAAATCCTAAACCCTAAACCCTAAAACTAACCCTAAACCTAGAACCCCAAATCCTAAAACCCTAAACCATAAACCCTAAACCCTAAATCGTAAACCCTAAACCATAAAGCATAAACCCTAAACCCTAAATCGTAAAATCTTAAACCCTAAACCCTAAACCTTAAATGCTAAAAACTACAACCCTAAACCCTAACCCCAAACCTTAAACATTAAACTAACCCTAAACTAACCTTAAACCCTAAACTAACCCTAAACTGGTGCAGAACCTTGATGGCAGGAACATCACCGTCAACTAGGCTCAGTCTAGATCTGGTAGTGGAGGTGAAGGCAGAGGCGGCGGTTATCGTAGTGGTGGTGGGTGGATCTGGAGGTGCTAGTGGATATGGAGGTGGTGGTCAGAGCAGTGGTGGTTATGGAGGTGGAAGGAGCACCGAAGGATATAGATGTTGTGGTGGTGGAGGGATAGATTGGGGATATGATGGCGTATATCGCTACTTGAGAGGCGGGGGTGGTTCTAATGGAAACTAAAGAGACTAAAGAATGGCTGATCCAATCTGCTGCTTATGGAATTGTGTCTTTACAGTAGAGATGATTCTACTTATCTAGGGTTTTTGATTTGTTCTATGGGTGCTCATTCTTGATCTATGTCATCGCTTGTGTCTTAGAAAACTTGAGGTGCTACTTGGTTGATGAAATCAAAAAGAAGAAATGTTGAATTTGAATTTTTTTCTCTATTAAAAAAAACCATAAAACCTAAACCCTAAATCCTAAATTAAAACTTAAACCCTAAACCTAAAGCATAAACCCTAAACCCAAAATCCTAAAAACCATAAACCATAAACACTAAACCCTAAACCCGAGACCCTAAACCCTTAACCCTAAACCCTAAACCCTAAACCCTGAAACCCTAAACCCTAAACCCTAAACCCTAAACCCTAAAACCATAAACCCTAAACCCTAAAACCTACAACCCTAAAACTCTAAACCCTAAACCCCAAATCTTAAACCCTAAGCCCTAAACCCTAAACCCTAAACTATCCTTAAACCTTAAACCTAAACCCTAAACCCTAAACCTTGAATAAAGATGTCATTATGAGTAGATTTAAAGAATGACCTAATCCTATTATAGTTATGGAAGCTAAAGAAAATGTCTTCAAGAGACTTTCCCTTGACTATTAGAGATTTTAATACCCTAAACCTTATCCCTAAATTAAGTTATATTACCATTTATTATAGCATAATGTAGCATCATATATTTGAGCATGTAGTGATGTGCTTTTGATTGTTATAAGATGTTTTGAAATGGCCTATTATGGTATTGTGCCTTATAGTATATTAATATAAATCATAAAAATATTGATTTAATAAATCAAATGATGAAATTTGCTAAATTTGAAGTGGGAATTAGGTTGTAGCACCAAAGGTGTGCTACCCACTTGTAGTAAAAAAAAGTAAGAATTTATGTTCAAAATAAATATTATATGTTGTAGCATAGTATAGCATCATATATCATAATATATTATTGTGTATTTTAAATTATTAGTATTTTGCAATCATGCAAATGAGCCTACACTAGCATTATTTAAAAAAAATGTTAATTTAGACTTTAAAATGGTGGAATTTGGCCAAATTCATAATAGGTAGAGCATGGCATCATAATATATTATTTAAATTTAAAATATGTAAGTGATAACTAATTAAAATATATAGTTTTTTATTATTTAGACTAATTTTATGATTTTTATCTTAAGCAATCCCTTGTGATGTGATATGCAATATAATATAATATAATATGTTATAGTGTATTATAATATAGGATACCATAACATAGTGTAGCATCATTATATTTATTATTATGTATTACAAAGATATATCATGCATTATAGCAAATTTTAGTTTGTTATAGTATGATGTAGTAGAGTTTGTACTAGTATAATTCATAAAAATACTAATTTATAGGCTGAGATGATGGGATTTGGCTAAATTTAAGGTAAGCTTTAGGGAACATCATTGGGTGTGTGCTATGGTGTGTCATTTAATTAAAAGAATGGAATTTTGCATCCAAAATAAATGTTCATTTTTCAACCAAATTTTATAAATTTTTTGCTTAAAATGATTCATTTTAAGGTGTAATGTAATATAATATATTATATGAAAGCATATTAAAATATGATGTACATAGAATATAACTTCATATATATATATATATATATATATATATATATATATATATATATATATATATATATGAATGTGGTGGTATGTTACGAAATGTTATTGTACATTTTAGTATGTTTTACTTTTGTTATAATACATTGGGTCAAAACTCACAAAAATATTAATTTTATGGTTGAGATGGAAGAATTTGGCCAAATTCATTGCAAACACCAAGAAGCAACACCAAAATTATGCTATTTTGTACGATTTCTAATAAAAAATAATAATTTTACATCCAAAATGAACATTATTCATATTTTGAGAATATTTTGTTATTTGTTCCTTTTAAGTGATTCTAATGAGGTGTAATGTTACAATATATTATATTATAGCAAATTATAATAGAACATCACATATTATAATATAATATAGTGTGTTAATTCACACTATAATATGTTTAGCATGATATTATAAAGTTAGTTGAGTTTGCACCATCACATATCATAAAAATATTGATTACAATGTTAAGATGATGTAATTTGAATGAATACATAATTAGGCTTTTGGTTGAAATATTAATAAAGGTGTGCATAAGAGAAGAAATAAGATTTGATGAGAATTCCATGTCATGACATGGGGAGATCTTCTAGGGATCACATGCATTGGACATGACATGAGGGTCTATGTAGGGATAGAAGAAGAAAATCTACTAGGGATAAGGTTTGAATTTAATTTGAATATATGATTTGTGAAAGAAGATCCATGGGATAAAATCTATAATCCACCAGGATTAAGATCAAATTGACATTAATTTGATTTGTTTTAATTGATGTGGAGGCATATTTAAGAGATATGGGCTAAGGGATCGGTATTTGAACCTTCCACTAGGGAAAGCTATCCGCTGGGGATTGGTATTTGAGTTTGATTTCATAGATTTTTTTGGGGATGTATTCATTGGGAATAAGAGTTTGGTTGGATTTCTTTGATTTAGACTCTACTAGGGGAGTTGGTTTAATTTTGCTCCATTGGGGCAGTTGGTTTTGAATTTTATTTATTTTCTTGACTTGTTTATATATGATTTGGGGCTTCACTAGGGAGAAGGGTGTGGTTTAACTCCACTGGGAAAAATTAGATTGGGTTTAATTTAATTTGATTTAATGTAAGGACCTTGTCGGTGTGCAATGGACCCACTGAGAAGGGGTTATATCAGCCTTGACTTAACTCAGGTTTACAAATCCAAAGGGATAGTCTACCGGTTGTGGGGTAGAGCTAGCCAACCTAAGAGGTTTTCAAAGGTGCAATGGCTATGAACTAGAAGAAGGCACAGACTTACATCTTCAAAAGTGAGGAACAATCGGAGTGACTTGTTGGATGCACAATCAACCCGACTAGGAAACTACTAAGTGAATGCTCTTGGGGACTTATGTCAACTCAAAAGTAGATTAATCTTAATTTCATGTGATTTGATTTGGTTTGTTTGGCTTAGTTTGATTTCAATTAAGGGAATATCTGCTGGGGATGTGAGCTCAGTCAAAGTTAATAGATTTAATTTATGGACCATGTCAGTGTGCGATGGACCCACTGAGAAGGGGCTATATCGGACTTATCCTATCTCAAATTTACAAATCAAAAGGGATAATCTACTAGTCGTGGGATAGAGCTAGCTAACCTAAGGGGTTTCCTATCGATGTGCAAAGGCAGTGCTAGGAAGAAGGCATAGGTGACTTACATATTTTAAAGCAGGGAACAACCACTAGGGTGACCTGTTAGTAGCACAACAAATTGAACACTTAGGGTGACTCTGATTGAATGCCTCTATGGACTTATATCAACTCGAGTAGTCGTGTGATTCCAATAGGGAGTTTCTAGACCGCCTAAAGATAGGATGCTTGCTTGGGAAAATATACCTCTACGGGTGTCCTCATAATCCACAAGTGATTATATATTTTGTTTATATGTTTACATGGACCCTATTAGTGTGAGAGGGACCACACTGAGAAGGGCATATGTAGGCCTTGACCTATCTCAGATTTATCGACCGGAGAATCACATCTACGATAAATTCTCCAATCTGTGGGTGGTTATTAGAAATGAAATCCAACTGATAGTAACCCATGTAGTGTCTAAATGGGGTCACAAAGGATGTGATCCAAATATAGTGCCCACAGAGGAGGTGCTGTTAGGGGTGTTATCCTGTGTCCTAGAAAAGAAAGCCTATAGGTGTATGGTGGCCAACTCAAGGAGAAAGCATACCAGACTTTCATCTACCATGAGTGGTGTATCCTAAGGTGTGAGAACCAACCAACCTAAGGTGTATCCGTTAGCATGAGTGGCGTGTCCATTAGCATAGTAAGAATGAACCAACCTAAGGTGCCCGTTGGTGTGCAACGATCAATCTGGAAGGAAAGCATGTAAGCTTACAACTTTCAAAGTAAAGACATTATCGATAGTCTATCATCATTGGAATAGATGTTATCACCTAGAGACTACTAAGCGGTAGCCCCGAGGAAGGACGGACCTGACTTGAAGCAAGAGGGAAGGAGCCACTAGGGACTTATCCTAAACTTCAAAACATACTGAACTGCATAAAGGCTAATACAAGAAGAAAGCAAGACTCACATCCTCTTAAACAAAGCCAACATGAAGTAGCTTACCGGCCATGCATTAAGGCCTACCAAACTAACAAGATGCTTGTCAGTGTGTAGTGGCCAAGTAAGAAAGGAAAGTGTAGCAGACTTACATCCTCCAAAGCAAAAAGACCATTGGGGTGACACACTATTCACCTCATTTTTAGAATGAGCTCTCAACCCCTCCATCTTAGACATAGACTCTTAGACTTAGGAGTTCCTTAGTCTTAAGACACATCTAGTGATTAGGTGGACACTCAACCCCCTAGAGACTTAGAAGAGTTAGCCATAAGAATAGGTCATGCCTTAGGGGTGTAAAAATTTGGCTACCCTATAGCTTGAACCACATTCCTCACTTCCTTCCTTCAAGTCAAACTCAATCAATTCCTCCTTAATTGATTTTCTCCAAACCTAAATCAATTCCAACTTGATTGATTTCCTCCAAACTAAAATCAATTCCAAATGATTGAAATCCATGATCAATTCCAAATGATTGAAGCCCATGATTGAAATTCTATAAATATTTCCCAAGTCCTTTGATTCCCTCTTAGGACTTAGCCCAAATCAAATCCAAAACACTTCAAATTCATGAAATTTTCTCAAACCCATTTATATTCTCATTTATATTCACATATATAAAAGAAATATAAATTCAAATAAATCAAACTAAATTCCAAAATCAAATCCAAATTCTAAAAATCTTTCCCAAGTCCCTTTGATTCCCTATTAAGGACTTAGCCCAAATAAAGTTCAAATCACTTCAAATTCATGAAATTTTCTCATAACACATTTATATTCTCATTTATATATACATATATAAATGAAATATAAATTCAAACAACCAAAACCAACTCCAAAAATCAAACTCAAATTCAATCAAAATTCAACATAAGCCTTTCAAGTCAAACTCTTGAACTTAGCCAAATCAATTTCAAATGAAGGCAAACTCTTGATTTTTATTAATGATTCAATCAATCCTTCAATCATGAATCCAAAAATATAAATACAAACTTCAATCACTTAACCAAAACTAAATTCAAAAATCAAACTCAAATCAAACTCATGTTCACCCTTTGAACTTGAAATTGTCAAATGAATCAAAACCCATTTGACTTCAAATCTCTTACAAATGGAATTATATTTCAATCATAAGTCCATATGTGAGTTCAATCAAACTCAAATCAAGCTTTGACCAAGCCATTTGACCCACTTAGGCTCACTTGACCCAAAGTGATCTAAAGTACCCTTATGAGCCAAATTTTAATCCTAACCAAATTGGATTGAACTAAGCCCATCTAAGCCTCTCATCATGATCAACAATCATCATGAGATGATCAATCACTCAAATTGGGTCAAACCAAGTCAAACCTAGGGTTGACCAAGTCAACACTTAGCCAAAATGAAACTCAACATAGCCAAAAATCCACTATAGGCCAAATTGATTGAAACCATTGATCAAAACTCATTCATGATCAATGTTTGAACTTGACCAAGTCAACATTTGAGCTAACCTATCCCAATTGGCCACTTGACCCAAGTTGACCCAACTTGACCTAAAAAAGTCAAAATGTGTCAAAACATGATCTAAGCCAAATTGATTGAAACCAATGGGTCAAGTTCATTCCAAATCACTTGTTGAACTTGACCAAAGCCCCAATTGGCTAACTAGACCTAACCCAGCATAATTGACATGAACCCAACTTGACCTAAAAGGTCAAATTGGGCCAAACTCAAATATAAACCAAATTGATTGGAAAAAAGATACCAATCCATTTCATATGACCAATGAAACATGAACCAACCCATGATCTAGCCCAAATAAATGAGTCAAATTGGTCAACTTGACCCATTTGACCTAAATGAACTAATTTGAACCAAATTCAAACCTAAACCAAATTAAATCAAACCAAAGCCACCAAAACATTTCAAATGGTCATATAAACTTGTCCCAACCCTTGGTTTGACCCAATTTGACCAATTGGTCAACTTGACCCAAGTTGACCCGATTTGACCTAAATGGGTCAACATGACCCAAATCACATCAAACCAACACCAAATTTAATGAAACTTGACCTAACCCATTTTTCAAATATACCACACATATTCAAATTGAAATAAAGGTTAAATGACCTTTTTACTTCAAAGTCAAAGGGGAAATTTTGGCCAAATCCACTTGGAATATGGTTAAATCCTCTCCATAACCACTTGACACCCTCTTAGTGGATCAAGTGAACATTAGGGAGTGTGGTGCACCCAACCCAATGGGTTTGGTTCAGCCCAACCTAGCCTAAGGCTAAAATTGACCACTTGCATGAAATTAAGCACATGGAATCCATCCTCCACTTGATTTAAGCACATGCAAGCTCTACTACTCCACTCCTCCAGCCAAACTGATTGTAAGGACACCCTAAATGGCCTAACAAACCCACTCAAGGTGGTCAATTGGATCAAGAAAGGAGAAGCACGACCATTGAATTGCTCAAGGAGGAGGTATACTCCCCCTAATTTGAATTCATTCCATGAGTCCCTAATTCAATTGAGCAAGAGGAAGCTAGAGAAGTCATTTCCCAACCTCTCCAAGCTCTCTCAAGCAATTCCCATTTTTCATTTTCTCAGTTTTCATAGATTTAAAATAGGGGAACTCCACTCAAATCAAACTTACTCCACACTTCAAATCAACCCAATTCCTCTTACAAGCTTCTGGGACCCAATCAACTTGCCCAAACCATAACCCAAGCTCCAAAGGCAAGGGAGGTGCTACCTTGATCAAGACTGAGCTCAAGTCAAGGTGTAGTTGGCCTCTAGAAGGATCTATCCAATCACAAGACCTTAAACTCTCAACAAAGCTTCATATCCACTACACAAAGCTTCTCCATGGGAATCGAGTGCTGGTGATCACCTCCAGCGAGGTTAGCCATTAAACCAGGCATAATTTCAATATTATTTGGATCTTTCTGAAGTGGATTTTCCTCCCATGAAATTCTAGCCATTGGATGTGTTTTCCTTTATTCTTATATGGTGTGGGTAAGTTTTGGGATCAATCTGTTCTCAATCGAGCTGGATCATCCCCTGTAGAATATGGATGTCTCCCACAGGGAAATATAGGAAGGATCATAGCCATCCATCCACATTTTGGATGGATGGTCATGATTAAGACACATGTTTCATCCATTAGAACCATGACTTTAACCTCGCCATCCGATCAAGGAGAGGAGAGTAACCGGCCGACATGGCGCTATGATGTGATAACTTTAATATTGAATCTTACCATGCCACAAAAAGCGATGCCTCATCACATGGTGCCGACGAGATTAAACATTTAATTAGGCTATTAAATCACCTAATTAATCATAAACTTCCTAAATTCATATATAAGCCTAAAAATCAAACAAATATGAAATAAATTGCATTGGATAGATAATTGAATATTCTAAAAATAATTTTCAGATTTTGAACATTGCTTTTCTCTAGATTTGGGTTTTATTAGGAATGTTATTTTGCTAATTACCCTAATTACTCCACCGATTAATCTTAAACTTCTTGCATTAGTAGTGATGACCTCACCTCCCCTAATTTTCTTGGGATTTATTGGTGGCTTAATTAGAGGAATTGCTAGTTCATTCCTTAATTACTCCCTTAATTTAATTAAGCTTAATTAAGTGTATAATTAGTGGTCTAACCCTCTAATTGAGTCAATTAAGTTTTTATTAATTAAATATGAGATTTAGAGAATAATTTTGGGATACTTTCCTTAAGATATTCCTTAAACCCCCATTCTTCCTTAATTCAACCTTAATTAAGGGTTAATTCACTAATTACCCCCTTAATTAATCTCATAAAATTTTAAAACTTTCTAGAACTTAACTAATCTTTCTTGGGTAGATGCTTAGGTGTTCAAAAGCCTAAGTACATTAAGGAAATCAAAATCTCACTCACATGTGTGAGAGGGGTTATGAAAGTACTTAAATTAAACCCCTTAGTTTAATTAATCATTAATCAAGAGCCAATTATTAGGTACCTTTCTTTCCTTGGTGCATGCTGATTTAAATTCTTATGTGGTTTTATGTCATATCATTGGCTCATAATTACTTGATTAAGTATGCTAAGGTGGATAGGTAAGAGATAATTAACACACTTAATTCATACCTTAACCTAAGCAACATATAAAAAAATCATCTAATAATCCTAAGAACAAACTAAATCAACAAACATATGTGGGAATGGGTTAAGAGCAACAATCTCACCTCACATTTCTCAAAGTAAATCAAACTCAAAATAAAATCAAACCTTCTTTAAAAATAACTTGATTTTCTTTAAACTTTCTTATATCATAAGATTGTCTTTAAGAATTAATCAGGGTGAATGTACTTACATTCTTTCATCACTTTAGTTCTTTCCTAACATGCTAAATTTATATGTCATATGAATTTCATTAATTCATGTTTTTCTAAAATTAAATTAAAAATGAGATGTTTTCTTTATGTCAACTTGCATGTTTTGGTTAAAGTAAAAATATGAATGGGTATTATCACTACTAAATCAAAAACTATTTTCAAAATCTATAAATCAAACATCCAAAATTGAAAGTGTGCTCCTTATAATTATTTATAATCTTGCATGTGGATATAAATATGAAGATGTGTATAGTGTACTTTTCCTTCTCTTTTCTTTTAGCATAGTTTTGAATAGGATTTGGCAAAGTGTATAGGTCACTTGAAAAGAACATAACACTTGCATAACTCCATTCCTATTCATTCTTATGCTATTACTTAAAGAAGGACATCCATACTTACACATATAAATTGCATAAACAAATCAAACAAATAAATACAAACTTTTGCATCTTTCTTTTCCACTCATTTCTTTTGCATATATGCTTGTATTTAAGGAAAGATATATTAGTCCGACAACCGTGGTAAGGCTTTAACCCTGTAGGTCTTGTACTTACACCCTTGGTGTTAACAATGTTGTACTCACTTATGCCTTTCATACATACATGTGTACATGTGAAAATGGATAAGAAAACCTCTTTCTACTTAATAAAATCATGCTTCATAATGCATTCAAATTTTCTTAAGTAACTCACTTAGCATTCATCATAAAGTGTTCTAAACATTTTCATTTTTATGCATAGATATTCATTGATATGCATGTTATACATGTTGGGAAAGAAATGAAGTGATGTGTGTTTTGTGATATTAATTCACTTTAGTTAATCTTAAAATGCCTTTATTTTTGAATAGGTTTGTTTAGAGTTGATCTAAACTTAGGATTAATTAAAAACATAACAAAAAATTCACTAAAAAAATCAAACATGAATCTACTTTAGAAGTTATTTAGGGTAGGGAAGGAAAGAGATGTTCTCTTCTCTTTTCCCTCCCATTACAACCTTTAGTAATTAAGTAGGTTCATCTAAACCAAACAAAATCATCAAATAAAAATCAATCCAAATCAACTAAACACTTAAATGAAACCAAAAATCTAAGTTGAACATCTTCACACTTAAGAAATCCAAACCTTTAAGCTATAGCTAAACATACCACACAAACCTTCTAAAGCACACACATTAGACTAAGTCACCACTTCTAGATTTAGGTTAGGGTGGTACATGGTTTGATTTTTTTCTTTTGTTTTATGATGTTTTGTTTTATTTTGGATGTTAGGGTGAATGTGCGTAGAATGAATGGTAGAATGATATAGTCCAATCATTATTTTTTGCAGGGGATTGTACTTAAGGGGCATTGTAACAAAAATATAACTTCTTTTGTTATGCAGGTGTTTATACTCCTAAGCATAATCCAATAGGCTAGTGGACTTATTAATTCATGTGTGCTAAGTCCAATATACATGCTTGGGATTTGTATGGTTTATTTAGCTAATCTCTATTTTGCAAGTGTTAGTTAGATTTACTTTTCCTTTTCATGTAATTTTTGCAATTAAGATTTTGGAATGATTGTTATGGGGATTAGGATGAGCATTATAAGATCTCATCTTATGTACCATGTGAAGCCTTTGGAACATCCACATTCCAACCATCCAAAGGAAGGAACCAAGAAGAAAGAAAAAGAAGGACCCAAAAAAAGAAAGAAGAAATGAAGAATGAAGACCCCAATAACATGAATTCCTTACTTGATTGTAAATTAATTCATTTGTAATCTAGGTTGTATAAGGGTAAAGCCCAGCAACCCAATTTGCTTTTTTGGGTTTGTGTAGTGGTGCCCGACCACAAATGGCATTTTATTCTTTTGCATTAGCTTTATAAATTGTTTGATGTTTTGTTTAGCTTGTGCATTAAGATGACATATTTTCCTAGTTTCTTCCTTACTTGATGTATGGCCTGATGATGATGCCCTTAGGGAAAAATAAATCTTCTACCAAATTAAATAACTCAAAGTTTAAAATAAATAACTCATAATCTCACCTAAAGCCAAGTTAAATCAAGATAAAAGAATTAGCAACCCTTAAATGGATGAGTATTTTTATAACATCATGCATAAAAGCATATTATTTCACTCTTGATTGAGGGCTTCCACCTTTGCTAGAGAACTTGCTTGACTATGTGGAGCCATGGTGGAAACACACCTCTGCTAATTTTGGCCCATAATCTCACTTCTCATGCATTAGGCATATGAATCCTATAAGAGTCAAATGATTGTCCAAAAATAAAAAATATAATATAATATGATTTGCATTAGATCTAGGTCATTTTTCATGCCCTTACATGATCTAGTCTCTTAGGGAATGAGTTTAAGGACTTAGTCTCTTTCTAAATAAATAATAGCCTAGCTATCTTACATAAAGCATATGACTTGCCTACATGAATTTAAAATTATAGGAGGAGTTAGTTGGTGGCCACCCCCAGGTGGTTGTAAGTCCAAGTAGTCGGGTGGTTTACCCTCTCTTATGGAGGTAAACCAAATACCCATTTTTTCCTTAGATTTAGGTCATGCTTTTGGCCCTCGACAAAGCTCTTTAGATTTAGGTTCGAAGGTTGCTACTTCCCTTTGTGGGCCACAAGGATAAATCCTCACCTCTTAGGCATTTCCATAACCTTGTATTATGGAATTATAAGCCCTAGAATTCTAATAAAATATCAACTCAAACAAATTAATTCAAAAAATGTAAAGCCCAATAATAGATAGTTTGAGATGCTCACAGGTTTCGTGAGCATCTCCCTACTTATCTTTCTTTGGCTTTGATAATAACTCTCTCTCTCTTTGATCAATCTCATTTGATCTTCTAAAATAAACTAATCGATTGATAGTCCTACCTATTGAAATCTTTGAGATAATGATCATTTACCTTAATCGAGAGTATTCCTAAGAATCCTTCCTTAGGATGTAATTAACTATAGGGGCTTTCCCCTATAGGAACTTAATGAACCCGTTTAAAATAAACCCCGCTTTTCTTTCCATGTAAAGGGGAAGAATCTGGTACATATGCACCCATTGTTCTTAGAGTCCTTATATAGTGATTAGGTCCATTGTAGGGTGGTGACTTCTATCTTTCAAGATAGTACACCTCTCCTCAATGTCATTGATCACCCTAATAAGAACATCTGATCTACATAGTGTCCAAATGCAAAAGAAGTATATTTTTAATTTTATTATATCCACATAGATTGAAGATGGAAGTATACCTCTTAGATATGAAAATATTTCACTACAAATTTTTCTGACGACTCCACTGGAGATGGTTCCTCTCTCCATCTTTGGTAAATGATCATTGTCTCCAAGTATCGATAGTGGGTTTGTACTTTCATATGAATCCAAGACTATCTTTCTTTCCATTGGCACTTAGCTTATTTCATCCTTAAGCTAGCCAACATCTTTAGGTTTTAGGACCTCACCCCATGTTGGTCTTAAAACCCCCGTTGGGTTCTCCAATGGGTGAAAATAAAAATCTAATAAAAAGAAAATATTTAAAGACTTCCTCCTTACCATTTTTATGGTAAGGAAAGGTTCATTCTAAAATAATAAAGACATAATAAATCCTTCATAAAAATCTTGCTTTTCAAAAAGCACTCTTTCAAAAAATGCACATAATAAAATGTTTTGCACAAAAACTTTCCTAAATCACCTTCATTTAACAATCTTCATGATTGTTATATGTAGGATCATCATTACAAAAATAAGATTCCAACAATCACATTTTCTAAAAGCACAAATGAGCTTCTTCACTCAATTCATTTTGGTAAAGACCTCATTTTCAAAAATAAAATTTCAACAATCATGTTTTCAAAAGTACAAAATTTAAAGATGGGTTTATCCATTTAATAAATTCAAATGTGTTGAATGGATGTTATATCTTCAAACAAAAAACATATTACAACTTTGAAATGCCATTCAACACATTCCACATATGTTAAGTTGGAACTTTCACCTTTCTAAAGAAAATCAAAAATAAATTTTTCAAAAGCACATATGAAACCTCTCCATTCAATATAGCCACATTTATTGAATGGATGTTTCATTTTCAAACAAAATCAAAAATAAATTTTCCAAAAGCACATATGAACCTCTCCATTCAATATACCCACTTTTATTGAATGGATGTTTCTTTTCAAACAAAATCAAAATAAATTTTCCAAAAGCACATATGAACATCTCCATTCAATATACCCAAATTTACTTGAATGAAGATTTCATTTCTAAATGAAATGACATTATTTTGAAATCTAACATATTCCATATATGATTAAGTTGAGGTTTCCTCTTTCAAAATTGATTTCCATCTCACATACCCAAATTTGTTAAATGGAAATCTCTCTTCCAAAATCAATAAAAAAAAAAATTTTTCAAAACACATTTAAAACTTCATTCTAGCATACCATATTTGCAAAAGTGAAGTCTCCCTTTTTCAAAAAAAATAAAAAATTTGAAACACACCTTTGCAATTTCATTTAGCATACTCAAATTTGCTAAGTGAAATCTCCATTTCACAAAAATTTTCAAAACATTTTTGGAACTTCATTTTGGTATACCATATTTACTAAAGTGAAGTCTCCTTTTTCAAAATCAAAATCTTCAAAAGAAACACATTAGGATTTTCTTAGCATACCTAAATTTGCTAAGAATCCTATTTTCAAATCAAAATCAAAAGAAACACATTATGTTTTCCTTAGCATACCCAAGTTTGCTAAGGATCCTACCTTTCAAATTAAAATCAAAAGAAACACATTAGGACTTTCCTTAGCATACATAAATTTTGAAGATCCTTTTTTTTAATCAAATCAAAAAAAAGAAAAACACATTAGGATTCCCTTAGCATACTCAAATTTGCTAAGAATCCAATTTTCAAAAATCAAATCAAAATCAAAAGAAACACATTAGGATTTTCTTAGCATACTCAAATTTGCTAAGGATCCTATTTTCAAAAAAAAATTCAAAATAAAATACACTTGGATCCTTTTTTTTAGCATACCCAAATTTCCTAAATAAGGATTCCATTTTTTAAATCATAGAAAGATTCACAAAACAAGTAAACAAAGAAAAAAAAGAAACAATTATTTTCAAACACCTCACTTAGCTTATTCAAATTTGCTAAGTGAACAAATTCCAAAATCACAAAAATCCAAAACAAAGCAAATTGACCCTTTACTTTAACATACTCAAATTTATTAAATGAAGGGTCACCAAATAAAAAAAATTGAAATTCAAATATGAACCTATGGAAGCATCTCTTCAAATATATTTGAAGCCATTCTCAATATACCCAAATTTGTTGAAAATGGATTCTACATCTTAAATTCCTCTTTCCAATCAAAGTTCAATATCTATTTTAAGCCTGACTTAACACTTTCAAGAAGTTGAGTGTGGGTTCAATTTCTAAAATTTGAATTTAAAATCAATAGAAATCTGATTCAAGTTTATTTTCAACATTTCAGACTATCATTTAGCGATAATTTCATTTTAAGTGCGGTAGCTTTAGTTAGTAAAATGGTAGCACCCAAGTATGTGTTTACCTTTCCCCATGGGATGGACCCCTCAGACCTTCCCTCTTTGACACGCCCACCTCATTCATTTTGGATGAGATTTTGAGGGGGCGGGGATTACCTGTGAGGGCGCTCCCCTCACCACTATTAGTAAGAGCACAATAACTAGGTAGAATCCAATCATTCAGATTGATATGACCTCAGACTCTGATATTCTCTCACTAAAGAGGAAGGCAGTGGTGGTTCCTATAGTGCCAGCATCAATACCAGTGTATGCGGTGTGCCCGGTGTTTCTGTTGCTAGTGAGGGCAAGACCCAATCATCACCCCTCAAAGGGTAAGGCCCCTGATCCTGAAATTTTCTCCCAACTTTAAGGTTGGGTCTAGCTCTATTCCACTCACCCTACCAAGACTTAGAGGAGGAACAAAACTACATGATATACCAGATCGCCAAGGAGATGGAGTACATGATCTTGTTGAGGAGTTGCCCACTTTGATTTCCCGCTACAATGAATCCCATTCCATCCTCACCCTGGGTCCGACAAAGTGGATGCCAGGAGGATCCACCTCACCTCCACCGCAGCCTGATTTCATCCCCGCCGTTAGTAGGTGGAGGCCATATCTGGCCTACATGCTGGTAGACCCTATGGATGATCCGTGTCCTTAATTTAACTTGAGATCTATTATTCTCCGTAGTGTGGGGAAGCATCTTCAGCAAGAAAGGGCCAGGGAGGCCTCTGACTCTGGACCGAGAGGCGGAGGTTTAGTCGGCAATCAGTGGCCGCTGCACTCATTGATTTTTCTGATTGGTGTGCTACCCACATCGATCATACAGATAGTATTCTGCTTATGGGGACTACCCATCACAGGAAGAAGGCCTCTGTTTCTGAGAGAGTCGGTGGTGTCTCCACCACACAACTCTCACCCCCCCCACCGCATGTTCATGTTTCAAGATCGGTTCGCTAAAGGCCATGAAAGGCCACATCTAGGAGAAGAGGACCCCATTGGTGATCTGGCCAAAGGATCTCATTCCATCTACACCACCCTCGTGAAGCCGAAGCTCTGCTTGACCTTCCGCTTGTGTGCAAAGGCATACGCATATATTGGTCATCCCTTCACCAACACCACCGATAATAGACATTGAAAAGTGAGTTAAAGGGAGAAGATGATAGCTTGCACCCATGATGGTAGAGCCTCCTAGAAGTGTCACCCCGTACAGAGTTCATGAGTGCATTTCTTCTAGTGAGTATAGTCCTCAGGGTTGATTCTCTCAATAGGGAGACTGTTCTCGCATACATGATAGTGATCACACTGGTCAGCCAAAGTCATTTGTACCTGTAAAGATTGATCATTCTCTAGAGGACCTAATAGCACATTAACTCATGGAAAAGAAAGAAATCTTAAGATATGACTGGTCTGATGATTAGAAGACCAACTTTGATCCCAATGAAGATAATTTGTTGGGAGACTCAACAGGGGTTTGCATGGTAGATACTAGGGGATCCCTCCTCAAAGAGTAGCAGCTATGGAAGGTATGATGAAGTGAGACACAACCATGACCCAACAACACCTCCTAGCATAAATAAAGTAGAAGGATGAAAAGATAGATAGGATGGAAAATAAGCTTGAAGATCTATTAGCAGCTATCTTAGCATTGTAGAATCAAGTCATCCTCATCCTACCATAGAGACTAGTCGGAGTTGGTGCATGTCTTGGACCCCGGACCTTACTTCAAAAGAGCAAGGTAGCACCAAAGATGTATAAGAAAGTGGATAGTACCTCCATACAAGAAAAAAGATATCAAGTCCATGGTTGAGCAGCAGGTAAAGGAAGCGTTGGCTCAAGCCCGAGGAGGATCATCAATTCCAATGGGTAGACCTTACCTGGAAAAATTTAATGTAATCTAATATCCTAAGGGTTTTGTACCACCTTTCTTCTAGAGTTTTGATGGCAGTGGAAACCCGAGGTAGCACATCGCACATTTTAGAGCTAGTTGTTACAACATTGGTGGCAGTAATGATTTACTATTCCATCTCTTTGTCAGTAGCTTAGTGGGTACAACATTTGACTAGTATGTTAAACTTCCTAATAGTTTAGTGAATATATTTGCAAAGTTGGAGCAACTCTTTATCAAGAGGTTTGCTAGAGCTCAGCAAAGGGTCTCTGTTGGCAATCTCGTTATGGCACAATAACACCCAAGTGAGTCCCTTGTTGACTACATTCTTAGATGGCATAACATGAGTAAGAAATGTGAGTCACAACTGTCTGAATAGCATTCCATTGGGATTCTTCTAAAGAATATCCATTGCTAGGTCGCCTTCATGCTTAAGAGCATCATCATCAAAACTTTTGAGAAGTCAATCAATAAGGCAGCTAGTCTACAAGGAGAGGCCAATTAGTTGCCTTTTTAAGACCAGTTTCCCAAGACAAAGCCACAAAAGGTATATGAGAAGAAGCCAGGAATAGTGACAATGGTAGATAAGGGAAGCAACTGTAGAGATCAAGAGAGACCATGACTAGCTGCCACCTCCTCTACCACCACCACTAAGGAAGCCTTACCAGCCGCCACAATAGCCTCCATGGCCTACTCTCCTCCCCCACATGATCGAATGGGTACACATACCTAACTCAGTAACTATGGTCCACCTACTTTTGGATAAACTTAATAAGCCTTATTCATTTAAGGGGGAGGTAATCAAGAAGATCTTTAAGAATCTCTTTAAAAGCCTGATTTTTAGCTACCCGAACCTAGGAGAATGAAGGAAGTGGGCAAAATCCATGATCCTAACTTTTGCCCCTACCACCGTATGTTGGGTCATGTATTGGAAGATTCACATTCAAGGACCGGCTTGAACATAGCTTCAAGACTGCATAATTATCGAAGGAATACCTTATGGAACAACCATCTAGTTCCATTAGGTACTTGTGATCCTTCCAAAACCAAAGAAGGTTGGGATATCTCTTTATCCAAAACCTCTAAAAAGATTATTCAAAAAATCAAGAAACTTTTCTTCCAGGTGCCTGAGTCAGCTCAAACCTCCAACATCAAGGAAGGTTTGCAAGTTGCTAGTGCCAACTCAAGGAAGGTAGGAGCTCAATAGCAATAGTAGCAGAGCTGAATGTGCGCCAGGATACCTAGTAGCCCATCATGAGTCCAACCTCTACCATATGTACTACCACATTGACTTCCTCTACTTTACCTAGCTCTTCTTCTTCTCCTTCTATTAAAACTCTTGTATCAGTGGATAAGGGCATCAAATCCCTTACCCCACTTACTTTACTTGATTTCTACCTCCTATCAAATCTAAGAAATTGAAAATAAAGCAAGCTTGAATTACATCTGTCACTTTATGGTCTTTCTATTCCTAATGATAACTCTTCAAGTCAAAATAACTATAATAATTCTGATCTTCCTTTCTAATTGATTCAGATTTACTCAATATGGTTTCACCTCTTGAGATAGACTTGGAATCATCCATTTTGAGGGTCCCATAGGAGAAGCTAGGTGAGCTACATGCGTAGAACCTTCCATTACCCTGCCATAAGAGATCACTGAAGTCAACCTCCGTAGTGGCATGGTTCTACCTCCTAAGATAGCACCTCAAGATAAAGGGAAATAAGCCATTAGTTTAGAGGATCGAGAAGCCCCTCCACAAGATGTTCCTCCCTTGGATATGCTTGTAGATGATCAACCTAAGGTGGACTACAATTTCCCCTCTCATCTAAGAAAGTTGCCATCTAAGCTAAGCATATATGATGCCTTTTTCTTATCTAAAGAGATGAGGGAATCATTAATCAAGGCTCTCCTTGATCCTGTGATATACTTAGCTCAGTTGACCACTATTGGTGAGGAGGCATATTGCACAAAAGAAGCCCAGGGGATCACTTTCAAAGATGAAGAACTTCTGGGATAGCACAACCCCTCCTCTACATCTCAAAATGACATGGGCTGAAACTTGCATAGTTCTCATCGAGTGTGCATTGATAAACATTATGAGTCTAAAGACCCTTGCCTATTTGAGGATTAACATCTCCAAACCTTTGAGGAGATGGGATGATATTGAGAGGATTCAATGAACAAAGCAACCAGGCTTTAGGTTCCATAGTGTTACCATTGTCGATAGGTGATTGAAAGATTGAAGCCAAGTTTTACATAATTGATTCAAATACTTCAATCACTACTTTGCTCAGTAGGCCTTGGATACATCAGAATAAGATGATTCCAACCTCCCTCCATGAGTGCATCAAATTCAGAAAGGATGTGATTGAATACTGTGTTAAAGGTAATGAAAAACTATTTTCGAGAGAGGTTGAGATTTATAAGGATGCGACCTACTATCTTCCTCAAAACACTCTTTCTTGTGAACTTGGACAAAATTCAAATTCAAAAGAGAAAGAAAATAAAGAAAAATAAAGAGAAAAAGAAAAAAGAAAAGAAAATTGAAAATCCAAGTGAATAAGAAGGGGAAATTGAAGAAGAAATAGAGCCACATATCACATTCCACCCACAATCCATTCCATCATATGGACATGTGGGTAGATGACAACCTCCACCGTAGAGGTAGTAGTTCCATAGGTGGAATACCCCCTGGTTGGCCATCAACCAACATGGGTTATGTTCCAGTTCACAGGAGTACCCCCTACTATTCACATATACTTGGAATCCAGCTCAGAAAATGAGTATAATATGAATAGCATACCAACCAACCCCTCTCAGCAGGTTCCATTGAAGGTAACTTTTGATCCAGACAATGACGAAGACCAAGCCTCTAGATCAAAGCAATCAAGCTTATGTGAGACTATTAGCAGTTGAACCTTAGCTTAACCTCACTTTCATCTCAAAAGTTGAAGGTTTAGAGTTAAGGAAAGTCTTCCCATGGATGCGAAGCCAAAGAGATTCTTTTTGGGATCATCATCCTCAACTCCTGAATTTGATGTAGAACTTTAGGAAGATTCATTTAAAGAATTAATGGAATTACTGTTTGACTTTTACTCGCCTTGTGTTCATAATCTTATATAGAAAGGTTTGGTTCCTCATATGTGGTCCAGGCACAGGTTAGCATATTTTAAGAAGCTATGAAATAATATAGGCAAAGAAGCACAATCAAGGCCAATACTAGGATTCGGTACTGTGGGTTCAATCGATGATGATGATTACTGCTTAGTTGTTACTAATCATTTGGAGTCTAATAGGTTCTTTTCACACAACACCAATTCTTATGAGGATGTGTGTTTAGAAACCTCAAATGATCTAGATGCTCTTTAAATCAAGGATGCACCTCCAGAATTTGAAGAAGAAATCCATTCAATAATAAACAAGCTTAAAGAAATCAACCTCAAGATAGAAGAAAATCCACGCCCATTGTACATTAGTTTGTTGTTGAATGAAGAAGAAACCAATGACTTAGTTAGGCTATTGACTGAGTTTAAGGACTGCTTTGCATAGAGTTATGAAGAAATGCCTGATTCCTAACAAGTTTACAAACTAGCAATAGATTCTACTAATTATCAAGCATCCTAGACAATGATTAGAAATCAAACAACATGTCATTTTGAAGTCAAGAAACCGATGCTAGTTTCATCGGGAAGAAAAATATCCCATTTGTTAGCAGGTCATAATACCAAGAAGAAGAATGGCCAAATTTACATATGCATCAATTTCAAGGACGAAATATGTCTCTAAGGATGAGTTTTCTTGACACTAGAATTAATGGTGACTGCTCTTTCTCATGTAGTATTCTCTTTCATGGATGGGTCATCTATCTAAAACAATCAAGATATCTTTGAAGATGAAAGAAACACACTTTTCAACTCGATCAATCTTTATTATAATCATGGTTTACCCTTAAAATGCAAAAGATACCAACGAAAGCAATGAGTGATCTTCAACAAACTCATCCATCATCAAGTTGAGTGTTGTATCACAATCTAGAGAGTCAGAGCAGAAAAAAAAGACAATCTCTTTGACTTGAGAGTTTTGAACGTTAAGATAATATAACCTCAAGATGTATCCTCAATTATGCATCTGAGTAGCTTTGGGAAATTCCTTGTCTAAGCGACACCCAATAGATAGATTGAAAAGATCAAAGCTATCTAGAAATTACCAAAGAGTTTAACTCAACCAAATCATTCCAAGGATGGTTACGTGATAGATGCTTTATCCAATGGGAGATGAGCCATTTTAGCACTTGGGATACCAAGTTTGAATGGGATGATAAGTTCCAAGATATCTTTAAAGATATCATAGTATTTGTGAAGTAAGTTCAGCACTCTATGGTGCCACCATATATGGGATGACTCTGGGGCTTTGTAGCCCGCCAATGATGAAGGGAAGGAGAGTTTTACTACCCAAACAGATTCCTATTAAGCAAACTACCCACCTATGAGAAACACCATTTTAATCTTTGCTTTCCAAAGTTATGACACTTGTTTCTTATAAGGTGAACTTGATTGAACAATAATCGGTATCTCATGACATCAAGTATCCTGGATGTTTAGCATGATGGCCCATGATCCTCTCACAGTTTGATATCAGATTTGTACCCTCTCAAGAAGGATGCATTAGTGGATTTAGGACACCTCCATTCTCCACTTAGTGATGATCTCCTTGATGAACAAATCATGAACTTAGGGAGGTTGGAAACCACCAATGGATGTATTTTGATGGCCTCTTTCACAAAGGGAAGCACATAATCTACTCTTCCGAAAGGCATGGGTAGGGATAGTCCTCCTAACTCTAGACCATGATGTGATATTCTCATACCATCTTCCAATGCACAATAGGAGTATGAGGCTTTGATTGCTAGTTTGAGTTAGCCATCACGAGTGTCAAGAGCATCAACATATTGGGGATTCTCACCAGTTATCAATGGTCATCCTACAAGGTTCAAACTGCTTCATAAACAAGTATATCATGAAGTCAAGCTATCCTCAAAGTCACCATCTACAAGGTTCCCAAGTACATCAAGAGATGCCAAACTTTAAGATGAATGTCTAAGATGAGTCCATTCTAATAAGGGTCCAAAAGATAAGTCATATCCCTTATTGATGCTAAACTCATTGAGAGACTTTCTCAAGCGCTTACCATTGTAAAAAAAAGGATGAGAGATGGATTAGAGGCAACCATTCATAACTATTTGATACCATGTAACTACCTCAAGAGAAGTCATAACCCCATCGTGAAATAAAAGCTCTCCTAGCTCTGTATGGCACCATGTACGACATCCTTTGACCAAAACTACATTATTTAGACAAACAAGATACCCACTACATATCAAGAGTACATCAACTCCAAAGATGAAGATGAAGACCAAGAGGCAAGATACTACTAGCCTTCATGATTATAGACTAGATGGATGTTGGAGATGACATCAAGCAGTGAGGTGGGTCCTTCACCAACCACCCAACATTCTACACCTTGAGTTATACAAGGCCAAAATGATTCAAGATCAAAACAAGTTGGTCTACCCTTGGTCTTTCTGAGTAGGAGAACTTGTGTTAGTCCTAAAAAGACCAATTGTTGCCCGTCGAAAGATGGGAGGCAAGTTTGAACCCACTTAGGGATATGTCATAGAAGGCCTACCAAGGAGGATCTTATCAGCTTATTGATTTGGGAACAATTTAATTCCAATTAATGGGCTCTATTTGAAGAAATATTACTCATAAAATCATGTTTTGAAAATAATTCTATCAATCAACAAAAATCGATTCCATTTCATCAAAATCTTCTCTTAAAAGCATTGTTTGCTTGTCAATCCACCATGACATTTAGGGTGGGTGTAAGAGTCCCCAAAAGATCCTATCCCTCTTTCACAACATAAACACAACACAAACACAATCAAACATATTTCCTGGCCTATTAGAATAGGTGTGAGAGAACCCAAGAAGCATCCTATTTCTATAAGCATAACTAAGTTATGTGTAAGATAACCCAAGCGGCATCCTTTCTTAGTGGGAATTCTCGGTTTCCATCTGTGGCACCATTTCATCAAAATCCTCAATGTGTTTAAGGTGAAGAGAACTCAGAGGCATCCTATTCCTTTAACACATGCAAAAAATAAACACATATCTTTTATCTCGGCTATTTTGACATGGGAGCAAGTGTCACTCACTCATTAGCCTAAGTCGGTCTATGCTACCTCGCTAGTATGCCACCCTAGTGGTCACTTGTTTGGAGGATGTGAGTCCCCACACTTTCTTCTTAACTTGACCATTTCAAATCAATGAGCTCCTTGATAGTATGGTAGGCTTCACTACCCAGTCAGTAACCTACCTCATGCTGCTTTGTTTAAGAAGATATGAGTCTACATGCTTTCTTCTTGAACTAGCCATCATGCACTAACTAGATCGAGTATATTTGAGATTTAGGGTAAGTCCCCCTAGAGGCTACTTTCCTCTTGTCTATGTTTGAGTTGATATAAGTCCTCTAATGGCATTCGCTTAGTAGTTGCCCTAGGTCGGATGGCACCTGTCGAGCTGAAGATAAACTATCCCAACAATCAGCTCCACTATAAAAAGATGTGAGTCCCCAAGCTTTCTTCCTAGGTTGATTGTTGCAAACTGATAGGCACCAGGTTGGTTGATGTTCGCTATGTTGACAGTGACTCACTCGGTGAGTACACCACTCTTGGTAGATGTGAGTACTCAAGCTTTCTCCTTGAGTTGGACACCGAATACTTATTTGATATATGACTAGTCATATCATCTTCTCCATGGTTTTGGATTAAGCCCTTGGGCAGCACTCTATTTGGATCACATCCTTTGTGATCCTATTTAGACACTACCTGGGTTACCCTTGGATTGGACAGTCCCCCTTTCCTAGTAGCCACCCTTGTGGTTAGAGAATCTATTCAATAAATTTGAGTTAGTTCTAGGTTGATATAAGCTGCTTCTCAGTTTGATCCCTCACAAACCAACAAGGTCCATGTTAAAACAAACTAAACAAACAAACAAATTTAATTTTCTTCTGGATTAGGAATTCAAGCCCCCAAAGGACCCCTTTTTCCAAGAATTATCAGGGCGGTTGAGAACTCCCTAAAGAATCTTTTGAGTGAGATGAGTCCCTGGTTGGCACTCATTTAGTCACCCTTAGTTCAATCTATTTTCCCCAAGCTACCCCCAGAGTCTTTCAACTTGGAAGATGTAAGACTATGACGATTCTTCCTAACATGATTGCAAATGAGAGCCCTAGGTTAGGTTCATTGCCCAAAGCAATCGATCACCCTAGTGGTCTTTATAGTGGAAGATGTGAGTCCCAAGATTTCTTTGAATTGATCATTGCAAACCGGAACTCCTTTTGGTCGGATACCTCCCATTGGTGAAGCTATTCTTTGGTAAGTCCGAGATAGGCCTAGCGATATAAGCTCCTTCTCAATGTGATCCATCACAAACCAATAGAATTCATCAAAACAAATCTAAAAAATAAAATTATTCTTGACTATCTGAGTAACGAGTCCTGCATCACTCAATAGTCTCCCTAGTTGAGATTGCCCAAGGAAAATGATCACCCAATGGTTCCTTATTTTGGAAGATGTGAGTCCACACTTTCTTCCTAACTTGACCATTGCACAGAAAGGCACCCCTTGGTTGGATAGTCCTACCTTATGGTAGTAGACTACTCCCTTTGGATTGGTAAATCTAAGTACAAAACTCCATGGCCCTACTGAGTCCATCGCAAACTGATGGGATCGATCAAAATAAACTAAAAATGAAATTAATCTTGACTATCTTTGAGTAAATCTAAGTCCCCCAATGACATTCACTCAATAGTCATCCCTAGGTTGTGTTCAATCTATTGCCTTGCCAATAGATTATCCCAACAACTGGTCCCTACTTTGGAGGATGTAAGTCTACTATGCTTTCTTCCTAGTACAATTGTTGCATACCGAAAGGCATCCCTTTGGTTGGCTAGTCCTATGTGTTTAGTAAACTACCCTTTGGATTGGTAAATCTGAGTTAGCCTTAAGCCACCTTGGCTACCAACATGATCCATCACAAACCAACATGGTCCATCTCAAAATCCAAAATCTAAAATCAAATGAAATAAATAAATAAAATAATCAATCAATCCAAATCTTTGCTCCTCCTCAGAGATGCAAATCTTAGTTCCCAGTGGACTCGAATTCAATCCCTAGCACAACCTTTCCTCCCTTATGGATGACTTGAACTTACCTCCCAGGGAGAGTTCATGTTTCCATCCTAGTCAAAACAAACACAATTAAACAAACAATAAATTGAAACAAATTCAACCCTCTTCCCAGTGAACTTAATTAAACAAATCAAATTTCTCTCCCTGGAGACTCAAATCAAATCAAACATCTCATCCCCTTATGGATGATGACTTGAACCTACTTCCCAGTGGAAGGTTCACATACTCTATCCTAGTGGATTCTCCTTTCTCTTGCATTTGACATGAGTAGAGTCACATTGCACTAAGCTCTAGATTCTTTCTACACCTTTGGTTAGGAGTAGATAGTCTTTGTTAGTGCTTGAGATCGTTCGATGTTGTTGATCATTTTGGTCAACACCAATACATGTGTATTCCTTGTCAATCACACCACAATATTTGCCTTTGACCTCATTTTTAGAATGAGCACTCAAACCCTCTATCTTAGACATAGGACTTCTCTTTCACTTTATGAGTTTCATAGTCTTAAGAAACATATAGTGATTAGGTGGACACTCAACCTAGCCCTAGAGACTTAGAAGAGTTAGCCATAGGAATAGGTCATGTCTTAGGGGTGTTAGAAAAATTTTTCTACCTTATAGCTTGAACCACATTCCTCACTTCCTTCCTTCAATTCAAACTCAAATCACTTACATTAAATCTAAATCAATTCCAACTTATTGATTTCTCCACTAAAATCAATTTCAAATGATTGAAATCCATGATCAATTCCAAAATGATTAAGCCCATGATTGAAATTCTAAAAATATGTCCAAGTCTTTTGATTCTCTTAAAGGACTTAGCCCAAATCAAATCCAAATCACTTCAAATTCCTGAAATTTTCTCACAACCCATTTATATTCTCATTTAAATTCACATATATAAATAAAATATAAATTCAAATCAATCAAACTAAATTCCAAAATCAAATCCAAATTCTAAAAAATCTTTCAAGTCCTTGATTCCAAGGACAAAATAAAATTCAAATCACTTCAAATTCATGAAATTTTCTCATTACCCATTTATATTCTCATTTATATTCACATATATAAATGAATATAAATTCAAACAACCAAAACTAACTCCAAAAATCAAACTCAAATTCAATCAAAATTCAACCTAATCCTTTCAAGTCAAACTATTGAACTTAGCCAAATCACTCAAATCAACTCAAACTTGATTTTTTCATGACCCAATCAATCCTTCAATCATGATTCCAAATATAAATACAAACTTCACCACTTAAAACTCAATTGAAAATCAAAACCCAAATCAAACTCATGTTCACCTTTGAGCTGAAATTATCAAATGAATCAAAACTCATTTGACTTCAAATTCTTACAAATGGATTTATATTTCAATCATAAGTCCATATGAGTTCAACAAACTCAAATTGCTTTGACCGGTTATTTGACCCACTTAGGCTCACTTGACCCGTGACCTAAATCACCTATGAGTCAAATTCTAATCCCAACCAAATTGATTGAACTAAGCCCATCTTCAATCATGATCAAACAATCATCATGAGAATGGTCAATCACTCAAATAAATAAAACAAACCTAATGGTTGACCAATCAAACCAGGTTGACAAGTCAACACTTAGCCAAAATGAAACTAAATAGCCAAAATCCACTATAGGCCAAATTGAAATCATGATCAACTATGATCAATGTTGAAATCAACAAATCAACATTTGAGCCTAACCCAAATTTTGGCCACTTGAGTTGACCCAACTTGACCTAAAGTCAAAAGGTCAAACTTGATCTAAGCCAAATTGATTGAAACCAATGGGTCAAGTTCATTCCAAATCACTTGTTCAACTTGACCAAATTCCTCAAATGACCAACTAGATATAACCTAGCCCATTTGACCATGAACCCAACTTGACCTAAAAGGTCAAATTGGGTGAAACTCAAATATAAACCAAATTGATTAGAAACAAAGATACCAATGAAACATGAACCAACCCATGATCTAGCCCAAATAGGTCAAATGGGTCAAATTGGTCAACTTGACCCATTTGACCAAAATGAACTAAATTGAACCAAATTCAAACCTAAATCAAATTGAATCAAACCAATGCCACTAATATATTTCAAATGTCATATAATTCTGACCAACTTGGTTTGACTCAATTTGATCAATCATCACTTTGACAAGTTGACCCATTTTGACCTAAATGGGTTAGCTTGAGCCAAATCACATCAAACCAACTCAAAATTCAATGAAACTTGACCTAACCCCTTTTTTCAAACATATCAAACATATTCAAATTGAAATCAATGTCAAATGATCTTTTTTTTTCTCCTAGGTCAAAGGGTAAAGTTTGGCCAAATTTGTTTAGAATTTGATCAAATCCTAAACCATGGACACCCTTTATTGATCAAGGAACATGGGAGTGGTGCCCAACCCATGGTCATATCAAACCTATTTCAGCTAAATGACCACACTTGCATAAAATTAAGCATGGAATCCTCTCCTACTTGATTTAAGCACAAAGCTCCACTATCCATCCTGCCAAACTAATTGCAAGGAAATAAATGGCTAACAAATCACTATAATTGGATCAAAATAGAAGGAAGATAATTTATAATGAGAACACTCCCTAATTTGAATTCATTCCATGAGTTCATAATTGATTGAGCAAGAGAAGCTGAGAAGTCATTTCCTGCCTCTCCCCTTAATAATTCTAATTTCCATTTTGCTCATAAATTGAAAATAAGCTATAAAATGTATTCTTACTCACACTTCAAATCAACCCACTTCTTACAAGCTTCATTGGACCCCAATCAATTGTCAACCCTTAATCATCAAAAATACCTGATCAAAAGAGCTAAGTCAAGGTTGAGTTGGCCTCTTAAGGATCTACCTAAGACCTCAACTCAACAAAGCTTTGTTCCACTAGACTTCTTAATCGAGCACCAATGAGGTTAGCCATTAACTATATACTAATTGTTTAGTTTAGACCATTTTTATCCCATGAAATTTAGCCATTTGATGTGTTTGCCTTTATGTTTAGATGGTTGTTTTGAATCAATCTAAGCTCAACCAGCTATCATCCCTAATATATATTCCTTAAAAATATAAAATTATTTCATCCATCCAACAATTTTGATGCATCCATTAAGATGAATATCCTACATTTCATTTCTTAGAACTACTTAATCGCCATCTTATCCTTGAATCAAATGGGTGAAGAAATGTAACCTAATCCTATGATTTGACAACTTTAAAATTGAATTTCGCCACACCATAAATCATGCCAATTAGTTGTCCACATGCAATTAAACATTTAATTAGCAAATCCTAATTAATCATGAAAAAAACTTCCTAAATTCATATATCCTAGAAAATAAAAAAATGGAAATCAAACCCATTAGATGGATAATTAACATAAATATTCCAAAAATGATCAATGAATTCAACAGCTTTCTTTCCAGATTTTTCATTGGGAATGTTATTTTAATTAACTTACCACCCAAATCCCAAACTTTATGCAAATTAGTGGGATGACCTTACTTTTCTTGGGAGTATTGGGTCAATTAGATGAATTGAGTTCATTCCCAAATCCCCAATAAAATTAATTTTAATTAAAGGGTCAAATTAGTGGTTTAACTTTGATTGAGTCAAATAAGTTTTACCTAAGTGAATATGAGATTGAGAAATTTTGATACTTTCCAAAGATATTCCATAAAACTCTTCCTTAATCTAACCCACCAAGGGGTTAATCACCATCCCCCAATTAATCTCATGACCTAAAACTTCCAAACTTAACTAATCTATCCTAGATGCTTGGTGTGTCAAAGACTAACATGTTGACCTCATTTAATGAGCCTCAATCCTCCATCAGCTTGACTCTCACCTTAAGATTCCTTAGCCAAAGACACATCCATATTATGACACCAACCCAGCCCTATGCACAAAGATTCCAAATAGGTAATGCCAATGGTGTTAGAAAACTTTCACCAATAGAAACCATTCTCACTTCAAGACAAACTCAATCAATTCTATTTGATTTCCAAACTCATATCTATTCCATGATTGAAACCTATGATCAAAACCATCAAAATTTCAAGCTTAATCCTTCCTTGAGGACTTAACCCAACCTGGAAAACCATTCCAAAATCAAACTCAACCAATCAAAATCCACCTAAGCTCCCTTTCAAGTCAAATCTTGAACTTAGCTCAAATCACTCAAAAATCAAGTAAAACTTGATTTCTATTCATGATCAATCAATCCTACCATCATTGAGCTCATATAAATCAAACATCAATCACACCAAAACCTAGTTCAAAAAATCAAACCTAAATCTTTCATATCTTCCTTTAAATATGAAATCTTCAAATGGATCAAAATCATTTGACTTCAAACATTGTTAATAGATTTATTTTCAATAATCCATATACAAGATCAAAATTCAACCAACTTCTTGACCAACTTCATTTCCCGCTTCCACACTTCATTTCCTTCCAAATCCTTTTGTAAGCACACTTAGGTGACCAAGTCGAGCTCACCTAAGTTGATTTCCAAGTTCTAAAGGCAAGGGAGGATTAAATTGGATCAAAGCCAAAGCTCAAGCATAGGAGGAGGTGACCCATAGAAGGATCCACTCAACCTCAAGTGCTCAAAACTTCTGCAATGCTTCATCTCAACCAGACGAAGCTTCTCTAAGAGAATTGAGCGCCGGTGATCACCTCTGGCGAGGTATGGGATTTTCTGACCATTAAACTCAATGTGGTGTGGAGCTTTGTGAAGGAAATTTTCACCCCATCAATTTTTGACCATTGGATTTGCCGCTCTCTGTCTTTAGATGGTGTGGGTTGAGTTTGATTGGAATACATTCTAGATCTAGCTTGGATCTTCCCCTTGATCATGGATGGTCTCTGTTGATCAAGGGGAAGAACTTGGATGATCTCAACCATCCATCCGTGCATTTTAGATGGACGGATGAGATAATTCAACACGTTTAGATTTCCTTTTACTCATTTTAAAATGCGGAGAGATCCTTGGTCATCCAATCTTTGATCAGATGACACAGGATTAAAGCTCGTGCACTGCCACCGCCATTTGGGATGTGATGTTTAAGTGACCCCCTCATGGCATGATGCGTGTAAAGCGCACTGACCACCGTTGCCATGTGTCACACCGTGAGCCAAGGATTAGTTAGTGATTAATAAAAATGATTTAATTAATCTTTAATTCACTTAAGGATCTTCTAAAATTCATAACTCCTTCTATAAATTATAGAAAAATATGAAATAAAATTCTATGGATAGATAATTAAACGTAAAACATTTTAAAATAATTTTGATGAGTTTTGAATTATGCTTTTCTCTGAATTTGAGTTTTATTCAAAAATTTATTTTGCTTATTACTTTTTAATTAACCATCTAATTAATCCCAAATTTCTTGGGTATGTTTTAGGGATGACTTCTACCTTCCTTAATTTTCTTGGGATTTATTGAAGGCTTGATTAGAAGAATTACATATGGTTTTCTTAATTACCCTTATGTAATTAAGCATAATTAGGTATGATTAGGATTTTAACCTATGATTAGGGTTGATTAAGGTTAGATAGTGAGTGAGGTTTATGGAATATTTTTGGGGCATTTCCCATAAGCTATTCCCTAAACCCCCTTTTCTCTCCTTAATCTCCTCTTAATTAAGGGTTAATTCATTAATTATCCCCTTAATTAAATTCTAAAAATTCTAAAAAGTTCCAGAACTTAATTAATCTACCTTGGGTAGATGCTTAGGTGTTTAATAGCCTAAGTTCAATTAAGGAAATCAAAACCCCATTCATAAGTATGAAAGGGTGTTTTGAAATTACTTAAGCTAAACCCCTTAGCTTAGTTAACTTTTAATTGTGAGCCAAATTGCATTAGGCCTTTTCATTATTAGGTGCATTGCAAATTTAAATTCTTTGTGGGTTTTATGTCATCTCATTGGCTCATAGTTATTTAGTTAACTCTTCTAAAGTGGTGTGTAATGGTTAATTAAGTTACTTAATTCATACCATAACCTAATCAACACATAAAAATAGATCTAATTATTTAAAAATAAAAAAAAAATTATAAAACACATGTGGGAATGGGTTAGAAACAATAAAATCATCTCACCTTTTCAAAATTAAATCAAACTTCAAACTAAACAAAAAATCACTTTGAATTCACTTTGATTTATTCTAAATTTTCTTATTCTATGAGAATGTCTTAGGATTTAAGTGAAGTGAGTTTGTTTACATGCTTTCATTGCTTTGGACCTTTCCCCAACATGTTAAGTTGTATGTCATGTGATATCATGCATTCATAATTTTGAAATTCAAATTTAAAATAAAATTATTACTTTATGTCAAATTTGCATATGTTGGCTAAAGTAGAAATATGAATGGATATTATCACTACTAAATCCAAATTATTTTTCAAAACACATAAATCAAATACCAAATCTAAAAGTAGGCTACTTGATTATGAGTTTGCATGTGATAAATTACAAAGGTATGCTTAGCATAGGTCTCTTTTCTTTCTTATGTTGGTATAGTTTTGAATAAGAGTTAGTAAGATGTAGGGTTCATTTGAAAAGAACCCAACACTTAATTAATTCCATACCCTATTCATCCCTATGCTATCACCTAAGAAGGGTTGTCTATACTTGCATACATAAATTGCATAAACAAAAATGAATTCATTAAATAACTTTTGCATTCTTCTTTCTATTTCATTTCTTTTATACATATGTTTGTATTTAAGGAAAGTGGTATATTAGTCAACCCGAGATTGTGAGGCTTTAAGTAGCCCTAAGTAGGTCTTGTACCTTACACCTCTGGTTAACAATGGTGTTGTACTCACTTATGCCTTTTTTACTTTCATGTGTGTACGTGAAAATTTGGATAAGGAAAACCCTTTCTACTTAAGAAAAATCATGCATATTCAACTTCTAAATTTTCTTAAATGGATTACTTAGCATGCATCATAAAGTGTGTTAAATACTCTCATTTTCATGTATAGATATGCTTAGGGTCCATCCATGTGCATGTTATATATGTTGGGAAAGAAATGAAGTAATGTATGTTTGTTATGTGAATTTTGATTCATTTTATTTAATCTTAAAATTCCTTTCTTTTTGAATAGGTTTGTTTAGAGTTTATCTAAACTTAGGATTAATTAAAAGATTTAATCAAAACATTCACCTAAATGAAACTAAAATGTGAATCTACTTTAGAAATTACTTAGGTTAGGGAAGGAAAGAGAAGTTCTATTCTCTTTCATCTCTTCATAACTTAGTAATTAATTATAGGATCCACTTAAAACAAATCAAAACATGAAATAAAATAAACCCAAAATAACTAAACAACTTAAATGAAACCCTCCTCTAAGTTGAACATGTTCTTCACACTTAGAAAATTTAAACCTAAAGCATACCACACAAGCCTTCAAAGCACAAACATTAGCCTAAGTCACCACTTCTAGCCTTATGTTAGGTTGATGCATGGTTTGATGTTTGTTTTGTTTTGTGATATATTTTTTAGACTAGATGTTAGTGTGTATGCTCGTAGAATGAATGGTATAATATTCTTAGTCTAACTATTCTTTTCTATAGGGGATTGTGCTTAAGGGGTGTTATCATAAATAAAAATATAAATGCTTTTGTCTGCAGGTGCTTTATACCCCTAAGCATAATCCATAAGCAAGGTGGACCATGTGTGGGGTGAGAAGTCCAATATACATGCTTGGGATTTGTGTGGTGTGTTTTAGCTAACCTTTATTTTGCATGTGTTAGTTAGATTTCCACTTTTCCTTTTCATGTAAATTTATATAATTAGGATTTTGGAATGATTGTTATGGGGATTAAGATGAGCATTAGTCATAAGATCCTATCTTATGCACCATGTGATGCCTTGGAGCATCCACTTTCCAACCATCCAAAAGAAGGAACCAAAGAAGAAAGAAGAAAAGAAGAAGAAAGAAGAAAAGAAGAAAGAAGAATAAAGCTTGAAGACCCCATAACAATGTATTCTTTGCTTAATTATAATTTAATTCATTTGTAATCTAGTTTGTATAAGAGTAGCTCTACATACATTGATATTTTGGTTTGGTGGTGCTTGACCACAACGGCCTATTAATTTTTTTGATTAGCTTTATAAATTGATTGATGATTTGTTTAGCTTTTGCATTAAGACATGATTTTCCTAGTTTCTTCCTTTATTTTATATGGCTGGATGTGGATTAAGCTCTCTAGGAAAAAATAAATCTTTTACCCACCTTAATAACTCAAATAAAAATTAAACAACTCATAACCTCACATAAAACTTAGATTTAAAATCAAGATAAAAGAATTAGCAACCCCTTAGTTGGATCAGCATTTCTTTTGTAATATCATGAACAAATGCATCTTATTTCACTCATGATTGGAGGGCTTCCACCTTTTCCAGAGAAACTCGGCTTGACCTTTGAGAGCCGTGGTGGAAACTCACCTCTTACCTTCTCACTAATTTTGGCCAATAAACTTCTTTCTGATGCATTAGTCATATGAATCCTATGAGCCTGAGTCAAAATAATTACCCAAAATGAAGATAAATTGAAATTTGAAATTGCATTAGATTTAGGTTATTTGAAGCTTGTCCCTTTACATGATCTAGTCTCTTTAGGGAGTGAGTTTAAGGACTTAGTCTCTTTCTAATAAATAATAGCCTAGCTATCTTGCATAAGCATAAAGACTTGCCTACATGTATTTAAAATCATAAGAGGAGTTAGTTGGCAGCCACCCCTAGGTAGTTGTAAGTCCAAGCTGCCGCGTGGTTAGTCCTCTCTTGTGGAGGCAAACCAATTACCCATTTTTTACCTTAAATTTAGGTTGTGCTTCCGACCCTCGTCGAAGGTCCTTAGATTTAGGTTCTGAGATTGCTTCTCCCCTTTGTGGGCCATCAACATAATTTCTCACCTCTTAGGCATTTTCTTAATCTTGTGTTAACAAATCTTAAGTCCTAAAATTCTAATGAAAAATGCAACTCAAATAAACTAAATCAATTTAAAAAATGTAAAGCTCAACTATAGAATAGTTTGAGGTGCTCTAGGTTTCCTAGCACCGTGGCATCTCCTACTTATCTCCCATTTCATAATAACTTCCTCTTTTGATCAATCCTATTTGATCTTCAAACATAAACCAATCAATTGATAGTCCTTTCCTATTGAAATCTTTAAAGATAATGATCATTTACCTTAATCGAGAGTTTTCCTAAAGGATCCTGTCCATTAGGATGTAATTAACTATGGGGGCTTGCCCCTATAGGGAACTTAATGAACCCAGTTTAAAATAAACCCTACTTTACTTTTCCATGTAAATTAAGGGAAGAATCTCTGGTACATATGTAGCCCCACTATCCTTAGGAGTCTTTATTGAGGTGATTAGGTCCATTTAAGGGTAGTGACTTTTATCTTTCAAGATAGTACACTATTCCTTGATGACGTACTCAATCAACTAAATAAATACATCTGTGGATTTGCATGGCATCCTAAAAAGATGAATTTCTATAAGGGTCTTGTCCTCTTTCATTTCTCACCAACAGATTTGAAAGGCAACTCCCGATTCCTTCATAGGAATTTTTCTCCACTGATTTTTCTGTCGACTCCGCTAGGGATGGTTCCTCTCTCCATCTTTGGTAAATGATCGTTGTCTTTGAGTATTGATAGTGGGTTTGTACTTTGGTATGAATCCAAGACTATCCTTTCTTGGCACTTAGTTCATTTCATTCTTGAGTTGAGTTAGCCAACATCTTTAGGTTTTAGGACCATTCCTCATTGGTCTTAAAACCCCATTGGTTCTCCAATGGGTTTAAAATGAAAAGATCTAAATAAAAAAAGAAAACATCTTAAAGACTTCCTCCTTATTTTTATAAGGAAAGGTTCATCCTAAAATAATAAATCTTCCATAAAGAACTTTGCTTTTCAAAAGCACCTTTTTCAAAATGCACTTAATAAAATATTTTTCACAAATTTTGTCACCTTCATTTAACAATTCCCATAATTGTTACATGTAGGGATTTTCAAAAATAAAATTAATAATATTTTCCAAAAGCACAAATGAACATCTTCTTTCAATTCACTTTGATGAAGATTTCATTTTCAAAATAAAATGAATAGTCATCTTTTCCAAAAATCACAATCATAATCATAAAGTTTTCAAAATGCACACATGAATTTTTCTATTCAATACACTATTTATTGAATGGAAAGTTCATTTGTAAATAAAATTAAACTTTCCAAAAAGCACACATAAACACCTTCATTTAATATACTCAAATTTATTAAATGAAGATTTCATTCCCAACTAAAAATAAAATATCTTTTTAGGAAATCCCACTTAAACATACCTCACATATGTTTTAAGTTGGAATTCCTCCCTTCCAAAAAGCAACAATCACACACAAAAATTTTATATTTCAAAAATAAGATTGATCTCCATTCTACATACTTAAATTTGTTGAATGAAAGTCCTCTTTTCAAAACATTAAAACTTCAACAATCATATTTCAAAAATGTTTCAAACATACATTTGGAACTTCATTTAGCATAATCAAATTTGCTAAGTGAAGTTTCCAAATCCAAAATCAAAATCAACAATCATATTTCAAAATTTTCTAAACACCTTTGGAACCTCACTTAACATACCCAAATTTGTTAAGTGAAGTCTAAATCCCAAAATTCAAAATTTTCAAAACACATTTTGGAATTTCATTTAGCATAATCAAATTTTCTAAGTGAAGTTTCCAAATCCAAAATCAAAATCAACAATCATATTTCAAAATTTTTAAACAATATTTGAAACTTCATTTAACATACCAAAATTTGTTAATAAAGTTTCCAAATCTAAAATTCAAAAAATTTTGAAACACATTTTTGAAACCTCCCTTAACATACCCAAATTTGTTAAGTGAAGTCTCCAAATTAAAAAAAATCAAAATTTTCAAACATTTGGAACTTCTTACCTTAGCATACCAAATTTACTAAGGAAAAGTTTCCATTTTCAAAATCAAAATGAAATCAAAATTTTAAACACAACATTTGGAATTTCATTTAGCATACTCAAATTTGCTAGCTGAAGTTTCCATTTTCACAAAACCAAGTGGGACTTCATCTTTAGCATATCAAATTTGCTAAAGTTGAATCTCCACTTTCAAATCACAAAAAAGAAAACACTTAGGATTCCCTTAGCATACCAAATTTGCTAAGGATCCTACTTTTCAAAAAATCAAAACATTTCAAACAAATGAAACACTTAGGATTTTCTTAGCATACCTAAATTTGCTAAGAATCCTATTTCCAAAAATTAAACAAAACACACTTGGATTCTTCACTAAGCATACCTAAATTTGCTAAGTAAGAAGTCCAAATTTTCAAAATCAAAACAAAATTCACAAAAAAGAAACAATCATTTTCAAACACTTTGCTTAGCATACCTAAATTTGCTAAGTAAGTGAGATTCCAAAACAATCAAACAAAACAAAGTCATTTGGCCCTTACTTTAACATACCTAAATTTGTTAAAGGAAAGGGTCCTCAAAATCACAAATTCAAATTCAAAACAAAAATTCAAATGAACCTATGGAAGCATCCTATCAAAATTTTGAATCCATATTTCAACATACCTAAATTTGTTGGAGTTGGATTCATATTCAAATTCCTCTTTCAATCAATCTTATTAAATCTATCCACTTAACACTTTCAAGTTATTGGATGTGGGTTCAAATTTTCAAATTTCAAAATTCAAAAAATCTATGAGACAAAATGATACAAGTTCATTTCTCATTATAGATTCTTTACAAATACAATATTTTAGTCTACTATAGTTTTGGAAATGGTCGGTTCTAAATGTCTTCACCTTCCCCATGGTATGGATCTAGCTTTAGATCAGTGACTTCCCCATTTGGACCATACTCACCGATTCACTTGGCGGAGAGGGAGCTAATCACTTATGAGGGTGTTCCCCTTCACCACAACAAAGACGAGTGACCGGTGCGGCCATCGTGATAGACTTACCTTCGATGATGTCTCACTAAGAGGAAAGCTATGGTAGTACCACAGACTTCAGCTATTATAGTGCTAGCAGTACCGACAATTCCAGCTCCAGTTGCAGTTCATCCCAGAGTTTCCCATGTTGCCCCAATACGGGCTAGTACCATAACATCTGTACCCTCCAAGGGTAAGGCTCCCCTAGTTTTAGGGCTTGCCTCCCCCACATTTGAGTATGGGTCTAGCTCGTACTCCTCCCATCCTACTCGTACCTATCATGGGAATAAGAACCATATGACCAAATGGTTCCACACTCGGATAGCTAGGGAGCTAGAGGTAGCAACTCGATCTGCCATGGATGAGTCTCCCATTATCACTTCACCACTGGTTATAGGAAACCAGTTCCATCCTCTCTCTGGATCAGATAGAGAGGATGCCAGGAAAATCCGTTCATCACCTCCTCCTGTGGTGCACTTGCAACCAATAGTTTCTAGGAGTAGGAGGTCATACATCGGCCTCCACTCTGTCCTAAGCTAGGTAGGTAGAGCATACTCTGAGTTTGGTACTCACTTGATCTTTGACCTTATCCCCACGCAGTAGGGAGGCGATTCATCGAGAGGGCCGTGAGGCCCATACATCACATGTTATTAATAGAGAGCGACGGAGGTTCAGTGAGTGGTCTTCTTCTTTGATAGATTTTCTAGCTGTATACAGAGGGCAATTCATGTGAGAGTTGGTGGTGTCTCCACCCCACCACTCTACCCCTCATTCACCTTCGCCAGTGTAGGTTACAACATCTCCCATTCCATCTAAGGCCATGAAGGCCTCATCCAAGGAAAAGCGCACCCCATTGGTGATCCAGCTATGACCAAGGGATCCTACCCTCTACACCACACCATGGTGGTAGTGAGCTCCGCTTGACCTTCACCTAGTGGTGGTGGAAGGAGTGGTGACCAAGCATCATGGTCATTCCTTCACCAACCGCTGATGTGGAGATGGTGACAGTTATCATAGATATTCCAGATGATGAGCGAAGTGGTAGGAACATCCTAGGATTGTTACCCTCTTCCCAATAGCAGAAGTATCATTCTCATTTAGTAAGTACAATCTGCATAGGATTGACTCCCCAATGATAGACGAGGTCTGGTGCCTCTTAGTGCATGATAGTGATCACACCAGTCATCACAAACTGTTTGTATCTGGTGAGTTAGATCATTTGTTTGATGAGATAGTTGCACACTATTTTATGGAGAATAAGGAAATCTTGGGGTATGGGAAAGAGAGAGAGTCACTTTGATCCCAATGAAGATGACTTGATGGGGATTCGGAGAGTATGCATGGATACTAGAGGATCTCTTCTTAGGGAACAACAGGCCATGGAAGGTGATGAGGTTGATCAAGAGGATACCAAAGCACCTCCAACAATTGAGGTGAAAGGATGTGCAGATTGATAGGATGGAACGTCAGTTATAGGACTTGTTAGCAGCAATATCAGTGCTTTAGAAATAAGCCCCACTAGTTCATCCTATTACAGTCTATGTTAGTCAGCCTGAGTTATTGTATGACTTGGACCCAGCCAAGACTATACCTCCCATAGAGCAAGGTTGCACTAGCCTGTATAGGAAGGTAGTGAAAAGTACCTCCATACAAGAAAAAGATCTAAAATCCATGGTTGAGCAATAGGTGAAGGAAGCTTTGGCTCAAGCCCAGGGTGGATCATCACCCAAAGGGTAGACCCTACCTGAGGAATTTGATGTTATCCAATATCCCAAGGGTTTCATGCCTCCTTCCATCAAAAGCTTTGATGGCAGTGAGAATTCGAGGTAGCACATAGCTCATTTGGCCAAGTGCGTGGGAATGCTTTACTCTTTAGACTCTTTGTTAATAGCCTAGTGGTATTGCTTTTGATTGGTATGTTGAACTACCCAATAGTTCAGTAAAGACATTTGCTGAGTTAGAGCAACTCTTCATCAAGAGATTTGCTAGAGCTCAAAGGGTTACTATAGGTGATCTAGTTGTAGCACACAACACGATGAGTCACTTGTTGATTATATTCTCATGGCAACCTAAGTATGAAGTGTGAACTGCAATTGTCTGAACAACATGCCATTGAGATTCTCTTGAAGAATATCCATGACCCGTCCTTCATACTTAAGGATTCACTATCAAGACATTTGAGAAGCTAATCAACAAGGTGTTAGTCTACAAGGAGGCCAAATAGTTGCCTTTTCAAGATCAATCCCAAGCAAAAAATCCCAAAGGTCTATGAAAGAAACCGAGCAGAGTGTGGTTGACAAGGGGAAGCCTAGAGATCAATCGAGAGACCATGACCTCACCTCCACCTCCTTTGCCACCACCGAGGCAACCCTCCGCCTCCACCACTCCTCCATGGCCACAACCAGCCTCACCATACCTCCAGTTAACATGCATACCCACCGCTAGGTAGCTATGGTCCATCTACTCTTTTAGATAAGTTAAACAAACCTTATTCTTTTAAGAGGGAGATCTTTAAGAATCTCTTAAAGAAACCTAATTTTCAGCTACCCGAGCCTATGAGACTGGAGGAAGTAGGCAAAAGTCATGATCCAAACTTTTTCCCTTACCACCATATGCTAGGCCACATTTTGGAGGATTGCTTCACATTCAAGGACTAGCTTGAACACACTTTCAAGACCTGTGATGTAGTTATCCCAAAGGAATACCATGTGGAACAACCTTCTAGTTCCATTAGGGTAATCCATGGGGATACAAGCGATCCTACTAAAACCAAAGAAGGTTGGGACATTTCTTTATCTAAAACCTCTAAGAAAATAATTCAGAAGATCAAGAAGCTTTCTTGTAGGTTCTGAGTTAGCTCAAACCTCCAACACCAAGGAAGGTTTGCAAGTCGCAAGTTCTGACTCTAGGAAAGTGAGAGCTCAAGAAGCAGAAGAAGAAGCAGATATGTTGTCGGATAGCCCTTTAGCTCACCACACCATGTCCAGCCTCCACCTTCCTTTTTAAACTTCTTCCATTTTAGCTAGCTCTTCTATTTTTCTACTAGTAGAACTCTATGAGATAAGGGCATCAAATCCCTTACTCCACTCACTCTACTTGACTTCTACATTATACCCCTAAATAATTCCAAGAAATTGAAGAATAAAGCTGCTTTGAATTATATATGTCTCTTCTGATGAGTTATCTTCTTCTATTCCTAACGATAACTCTTCAAGTCTAATTGACTATAATAATTTCAATTTTTCTCTTTCTGATTCAAAGTTGGACTTTCAAAATTTGAATACTACAGGTTCACCTCTTAAGATAGACTTCGAATCATATGATTCTGAGAGTCCCATAGGAGAAGTTGTAGGTGAGCATGAAGTGCAGGTAGAACCTTCCACCACCTTGCCTCCAGAGATTACTGAAGTCAACCTCCATAGTGGCAAGGTTCTACCTCCTAGGGCAGCACCTCAAGATAGAGGGAAACGGGTCATTGGTACTGAAGATCGAGAAGCCCTTCCACTAGCTGAAGGTGGACTATAATATCCTTTCTCATCTAAGAAAGTTGCCATCTAAGCTAAGCATATATGATGCCCTTGTCTTATCTAATGAGATGAGGGAATCAATAATCAAGGCCCTCCTTGATCCTGAAATATGCTTAGCTCAGCTGACCGCTATAGGTGAGGAAGCACATTATGCAAAAGAATCCCAATGGATCACCTTCACAGTTGAAGAACTCCTTCTACGGGACTTGGAGCACAACCGTCCCCTATACATCACAGTTGACATGGACAGGTTCAGACTCACCATGGTTCTCATGAATTCAAGTGCATCGGTGAACATTATGAGTCTAAAGACCCTTGCCTATTTAAAGATCATCATCTCAACACTTCAAGGAGATAGGATGATGTTAAGATGATTCAATGATCAAGGTGAGCAAGCTTTAGGTTCTATAGTGTTACCTTTGGAGATATGTGGCTGGAAGACTGAAGCTAAGTTCTACATCATTGATTTGAATACTTCAATAACTACTTTGCTTGGTAGGCCTTGGATACATTAGAACAAGATTGTTCTTATCAGTGCATCAAGTTCTAAAAAGATGGAATTGAGTAGCATGTTAATAGGGATGAAAAGCCAATTTTAATTAGAGAGGTTGAGATTTATGAGGATGCGACCTACTATCTTCCTCAAAACACCCTTTCTCGTGAATTTGGACAAAATTCAAATGCAAAAAAAAAGCAAAATAAAATGAAGTAAAAGGAAAGATAAAAGAAAATGAAAAGAAAAATAAAAGTCCAAGTGCACAAGAAAAGGGAATTGAAGAAGGAATAGATCAAGATATCACATTCCACACACCCATTCCATCATCATAAAACATGTGGGTAGAATGGCTCAACCTCCACCGTGAAGAGGCAGAGGTGGTAGATGGCCTGTGAGGTGGGAGACTTAGTTGGCCTCTCACCAATAAAAAAGTGTGTCCCGGCCTTCATAGAGCAGTGACTATTCCACAAAGACTGAACCAAAATATTAGGAGGTCTATGTGATTAGTAAACCTAGCTCTAACCTCACTCTCATTGGGTTCCATTGAGGTGACTTTGATCCAAATAAGACAAAAGATCAAAGCCTCCAAGCAAAACAAAAGGTTTAGTTACACATAAGCATGTGAATACTATGGAACAATATAGGAAGCACATCGGCAATAAGTTTGATGCAAGTGGAAGATTATAGATCTAACCATTTAGAGTTCGATAGTTTCCTGTCACATATCCCGAACTCTTATAAGAAAGTGTGTTTAGAAGCTTCAGATGATCCAGATGATCTCCAAGTCAAAGAGGCACTGCCAGAGTTTGAAGAAAAGATTCATTCAATAATAGACAAGCTTAAAGAAATCAACCTGGGATAAGAAAATCCTCTCGATATATATCCACATGAATGAAGAAGAAACCAATGACTTAGTTAGCTATTGACTAAGTTTAAAGACTACTTCACATGGAGTTATGAAGAAATGCCCATTATCTCCTAATGAGTACCACAAGCTAGCAATAGACCCTAGTGTTACCCCTATTAAGTAAGTTCCTAGACACATGCGATTAGAAATTGAATAATGGGTCATTTCTGAAGTCAAGAAACTAATTGATGCTGGTTTCATGAGGAAAGAAAAATATCCTACTTGGTTAGCTAGTGTCATCCTAGTTAGGAAGAAGAATGTATAAATTTGCATTTGCATCAATTTTAGGGACTTAAATAAGGCATGTCCTAAAGATGAGTTTCCTATTCCTATACCATAATTAATGGTGGACATTGCCTCAGCTCATGTAGTCTTCTCTTTCATGGATGGGTCATCTGGCCATAACCAAATCAAGATGTCTCCTGAAGATGAAAAAAACTCTACTTTTTGAACCTCGATCAGAATCTTCTATTATAGTGTCATGCCTTTCAGCCTTAAAAATGTTGGTGCTACATACCAACGGGCCATGACTCAGATCTTCAATGAACTCATCCATCATCAGGTTGAGTGCTACATTGATGATCTAGTGGTCAAAGGCTTAGAAAATGAAGACCATCTGTTTGACTTGAGAGTAGTTCTCGAACGATTAAGATAATATAACCTCAAAATGAATCCCTTGAAGTGTGCATTCAGAGTCACTTCAGGGAAATTCCTTGGGTTTATTGTTCGACATCAAGAAATAAAAATAGATCCTGAAAATATTAATGTTATCTTAGAAATGTCACCTCTTAAGAGTTTAACTCAACTCAGATCCTTTTAAGGATGGATGGCATATCTAAGATGATTTATCTCAAACATATAAGGGAGATGGAAACCATTCTCAGCACTTATAAAAAAGGATGCCAAGTTTAAGTGGGATGACAAGTGCTAGCACGCTTTCAAAGATATCAAAGAGTACTTGAAACCGTTCTAGTATAATCAAGCTGCCATTGATCTTTTACACTGCTACTTTGGATGACTCTCTCGGTGCTCTATTGGGCCAAGATAATGATGAAGGAAGGAGAGAGCTCTCTACTACCTCAGCCATCATCTGATCCATGCTAAAGTAAACTATCCACCTATTGAGAAACATTGCCTAGATTTGATCTTTGCATCTCAGAAGCTACGACACTATATGCTTTCTTCTAAGATGAACTTGATCTCCAGAACCAATCTACTGTAGTACCTCATGACACGGCCAACACTTTTCAGACGTTTGGCTCATTGGTCCATGATTCTCTCACAGTTCAATATCACTTTCGCACTCTCCTCAGGTGGTAAAAGGATAAGAGCAATACGTAACACCCACTTCCTGGATCCTTTGCTTGATGATCTCCCGATGAACAAATCATGAACTTAGGGAGGCGACAACCGATGGGAGATGTATTTTGAAGGTGTTGCTTCTTTTCTTAAGGGATAAATACCACGATCTATTCTCCCAGGAAAGGTAGGGGTAGGAATAGTTCTTCTAACTCCAAACCATAATATGATGAGATTCTCGTACTATCGTTCAACTAATAATGAAGGCGAGTATGAGCTTTGATTGCTTAGAGTTATCCATCACTATCGGTGTCAAGAGCATCAACATCTTTGGGATTCTCGGTTGGTCATCAACTTGTCGGGTCCTACCAATCCTCAAGCCCAAGCATCATTACTATGAGTATACCATGAAGTTGTTGGCCAATTCAAGTCACCATCTACAAGGTTCCCAGAGAACATAGTAGATGCTTTTGGCCAAACTTGCCAAGAATTGGCATGTCGGAAGATGAGTCCATTTCAATAAGGGTCCAAAAAGATAGGTCTATCCCTTATTTTGAACTCATTGAGACTTTCTCTTGAAGGGAGGTTATCGTTGCCAAAATGGACAAGGAGCTAGATTGGAGGCATTCATAGATTACTTGAACACGCAAACTATCTCAAGAGAAATCACAGCCCATCGTGAAGAGCTCTCTCTTATGCTGTTGTTGATGGCACCTTATTTTGCCGGTCCTTTGATCAAATGTGATTATGTTGTTTAGAAAAATGTGAAGCCCATGAAATTATAACTGAGGTACACTTAGGTCTTTGTGGAGCTCATCAATTTGGTTCAAAGATGAAGATGAAGATCAAAAGACTTGGGTACTATTGGCCTTTTATGATCACATATTGCATGGACATAGCTAGGAGATGCCATCAGTGTTAGGTGCATGTGGTCCTCACCAACCACCCAATCTACACCCACATTGGCTTCATGGCCATTTGAGTGTTGGAATGCGACATTGTAGGCGATCGATCCTCCTTCTTCAAGGGGCATCGGTTCATCTTAGCATCTACTTTTCCAAGTGGGTAGCCATCCCACTCGGAGAGGTCACTCACCATGTGCTTCAATTTTTTAGGAACCATATCGTATATAGGTTGGGGTGCCTCGATGAATTATATCCGATAATGGTACTGCATTCAAAAGTATGAAGATCAACAGCTTTGCTAGAAGACACGATATAGATTGGAGATACTCCACCATCTACTACTAGAAAATGGCTTAGCAAGCATTCAATAAAACTCTCATCCATCTTGAAGAAGACTCTTGATGACAACAAACGATAGTAGAATGAGCAGTTGGTTGAAGCTTTGTGGGCCTACCGCACCACATATCGAACTCCAACTCACATTTTCCTTAGTATATGATCTAAAGCCATTTTTCTCTTAGAAGTTCAACTCCTATCACTAAGGATAGCATTGGATAGCATGATCACTATAGAGCATAATGAAAAGTTGCGATTAGAAGAGTTCAAAGGTTTGGAGGAGAGTCACCTACAGGCATGCTAGAACCTCAAGTTGTACAAGGCCAAAATGATTCAAGCTCAAATAAGCTAGTTCACCAGGTCTTTTTTGGTAGGAGAACTTGTGTTAGTCCAGGAGACCAATTGTTGTCCATCAAAGATGGGAGGCAAATTTGAACCCACTTGGGAAGGCCCTATGTCATAGAAGGCCTACCAAGGAGGATCTTATCAGCTTATTGATTATAAAGGGGAACACCCGATGCTTCCAATTAATGGGCTCTATCTAAAGAAATATTACCCATGAAATAAATCATGTTTGAAAATAATCATTAATGAAAAGAACAAAACCTGATTCCATTCATCAAATCTTCTCTTCTTTCAAAGTGTTGTTTGCTTATCTTGTGAATCCATTGTGGCGTGTTTAGGGTAGGTGTAATAGTCCCCTAGTGGCATTCTATCCCTCTTTCACAACACAAATACAATCTCTCGGCGCTATTAGAATAGGTGTAAGAGAACCTGAGAGGCATCCTATTTTGATCATAACTAAGATAGGTGTGAGAGAACCTAAGCGGCATCCTTTCTTGGTGGGAATCTTTTTGCCATCTGTGGCACCTTTTCATCAATTCCCCAATGTGTTTTAAGGTAGGTGTAAGAGTCCCCTGGAGGCATCCTATTCCTTTTCAACACTTAAACATTCAAACATAAATCTTTTATCTCGAGTATTTTGATGTGAGCAAACATGGCACTCACTCATTAACTCTAGGTTGTCTACATGCTACCTAGCTAGTATGTCACCCCAGTGGTCACTTATTGGAAGATGTGAGTCCCCACTTTCTTCCTAACTTGATCATTGCAAAATAAAGAGCACCTTGTTAGTATGGTAAGCTTCACTGTCCAACCAGTAAGCTACCTCATGTTGACTTTCTTTAAAAAGATGTGAGTCCCCAAATTTTCTTCTTAAACTAGTCTTCTTGCTCTAATTAGTTTGAGTATATTTGAGGTTTAGGGTAAGTCCCCCAGAGGTTCCTTTCCTCTTGACTACTTGTGAGCTGATATAAGTCACCTAGTGCATTCACTCAATAGTCACCCCAGTCGGATAACACGAGTCGAAGATAGACTATCAGCATCTTACATAGGAGGATGTGAGTCCTCGAGCTTTCTTTATTACCTGCAAACTTTAGGTTGGTTGATGTTGCTATCTTGATAGTGACTCACCCGGTGAGTACACCATCTTGGATATGAGTCCCCATGCTTTCTCCTTGAGTTGGACACCAATACCTTATATATATGACTAGCCATGTCATCTTCTCCGGTGTTGGATTAAGCCCTTAGCCCCATCCCACTAGGGTTACTTTTGGATTGGCAGTTCCCTTTCGTAGCCACCTATGGTTGGAGAATTTATTGGATGCAATTCTCCCTTGGTTCGTAAATCTAGATAGGTCTAGGTTGATATAAGCTCCTTCTGTTTGATCCCTCACTAAATTCCATGATAAAACAAACTAAAATAAAAAAAACACAAATTAATTTGCTTGTGGATTAAGAATTTAAGCCCCCAAAGGGCTCATTTTTTCAAGCAGGCATCCTATCTTTAGCGTGTCGTGAACTCCTATAGAATTTCTTGAGTTGAGATAAATCCTCAAGTCTACTCACTCTATTTATCTTAGGGGTTCAATCTATTTTTATGACAATCATAATTATGCTTTGAAAGATGTAAGACTATGACACATTCTTTCTAGCATGATTATAAACCAAGGCGACTAGATAGGTTGATTTGTTTCCCAAAAGCGATCACCCTGATCTTTTCTAGTGGAAGATATGAGTTCCTGAGCTTTCTTCCCTTAAATTGATCATTGCAAATCGAAAGGCACTCCTTTGGTCGGATAGTTCTCCCATCGGCCGGGAAGCTACTCCCTTTGGTTCAATAAATTTGAGATAGGTCTAGGCTTCTACAAGCTCCTTCTTAGTTTGATCCATCACAATGATGGAATCCATCAAAATAAACAAAATTAAAAATGAAATCAATCTTGACTATTCTTGAGCTGATTTAAGTCCCAGTGGCATTCACTCAATAGTCAGCCCTAGGTTGGGTTTGATCGGTTGCCTTGCCAGATCACCCCAATCCTTTATTTTGGAAGATGTGAGTCCCAGCTTTTTCTTCTAACTTGGTCATTGTATAACAAAAGGCATCCCTTTGGTTGGCTAGTCCTACTATGTTTAGTAGTCTACCCTTTGGATTGTAAATTAGGTCTTGTCTTTCATGGCTCCTTCTTAGTGCAATCTATTGCAAACCAATAGGTCCATCTTAAAATTCAAACCTAACAAAATTTGAAACAAATTCAACCCTCTTCTAGTGGAACAAATCAAATCTTTTTTCTTGGTGAGAATCAAATCAAACCTTTCATCCCCATGGATGACTTGAACCTGCTTCTACAGTGGAAGGTTACACTCTATCCTTAGTGGATTTCTCTCTTCTCTCTTATATCTTGGACATAAGTAGAGCCACATTGCACTAAGCTCTGGATTCTTTCTTTCCCTTGGGATAAGGATAGATTATTTCTATTAGTGCTTGTGATCTCTCAGTGTTGTTGATCATTTCAGTCAACACCAATATGTGCGGTGTTCTTGTGTCACACCACTATTGGGTGCCTTTGTTGACCTCATTTTTAGAATGAGCTCTCAACCCCTCCATCTTAGGCTTAGGACTTCTCTTAGACTTTAAGATTTCATTAGTCTTAAGACACATCTAGTGATAAGGTGGACACTCAACCCAGCCCCAGAAGACTTAGAAGAGTTAGCCATAGGAATAGGTCATATCTTAGGGGTGTTAGGAAAACATCCTACCCTTAGCATAAACCAATCCTCACTTTTCTTCCTTCAAGTCAAACTCCAAATCAATTCTATTTGATTTTCTCCAAAGCAAATCAATTCCATGATTGAAACCCATGATCAAAATCCATCAAAATTTCCTAAGTCCTTAATCCTTCCTTAAGGACTTAACCTAAAACAATCAAAACCTATTCCAAAAATCAAACTCAAATCAATCCAAAATCTAATCTAAGCCTTTCAAGTCAAAATCTTGAACTTAGCCAAATCAATTTCAAATCAAGCCAAACTCTTAATTTCTCTTCATGATTCAATCAATCCTATAATCATGAGCTCATATATAAATCCAAACTTCAATCAAATAATCAAAACCTAGTTCAAAAATAAAACCTAAACCCTTTCATATCCTTCCTTTGAATATGAAATCTTCAAATGGATCAAAATCCATTTGACTTCAAACCACTTGTAAATGGATTTATATTTCAATCATAAGTTCATATACAAGATCAACCAACTTCAAATCAAGCTTTGACCAAGCCATTTGACCCACTTAGGCTCACTTGACCTAACCTTATGAGCCAAATTTTGATCCTAACCAAATTGGATTGAACCAAACTCATATATCCCTCTCATCATGATCAACAATCATCATGGGATGATCAATCATTCAAATTGGGTCAAAAGTTAAACTGGTTGAGTCAACACTTAGCCCAAAATGAAAAACTTCCAAATACCACCATAGGCCAAATTGATTGAAACCATTGATCTAAGTTCACTCATGACTTATGTTTGAACTTGACCAAGCCAACATTTGAGCCTAACCTAGCCAAATTGGTCACTTGACAAGTTGACCCATTTTGACCTAAAGGGTCAAAATGTGTCAAAAGTTGATCTAAGCCAAATTGATTGAAACCAATGGGTCAAGTCCATTCCAAATCACTTGTGGAACTTGACCAAAGCCTCAATTGGCCAACTAGACCCAACTAGCCCAATTGACCTTAGACCCAATGACTAAAGGGTCATGTTGAGCAAAAATTGAACTTAACCCAAATTGATTGGAAACAAAGATACCAATCCACTCCATATGACTAACCAAACATAAACCTACCCTTGACCTCTTCAAATAGGATGGGTCAAATAGGTCAACTTGACCCATTTGACCTAAATGTAGTCATATGAGCCAAAATCAAATATATACCAAATTGAATCAAACCAAAGCCACATAAACATTTCAAATGGTCATATGAACTTGACCCAACCCTTGGTTTGACCAAATTTGACCTATTGGTCAAGTTGACCCATTCTGACCTAAATGGGTCAACATGAGCTGAACCCTACCAATTGAATTCCAAATCTCTTGAAACTTAGCCAAACCTAGTTTCTCCACATACCCAACATATCCAAAGTGGAAAAATAGCAAAATAACCATCTACCCCTAGGCCATAGAACAAATTTTGGCTTAACCCATGGGTAATTTGGTCATACCCTCTTCACATTCACTTGAGGCTTTCCTTAAAGCTCAAGGGGACCTAGGAGAGTGGTGCACCCAAATGGGTTTGGGTTAGCCATTTGGTCCCTAGACCGACCTATGGTCAAAATTAAAATTTTAAACTCCTCTCAAGCTCAAATTCAAGCACATGGGAGGTTGGCAATCCACTCCTTGGCTCAAATGTACTCTCATCATCAAACCCTCAGCTATGATCAATTAGATCAAAATGACATTTTCATTATCGTCTGATCCTTCAAGGGGGAGATATACTCCCCCTAAATAAACTCAAATGCATAATTCCTTAATTTGATTGAGAGCTAGTGAGACCTAGGAGTTATCAGAGAGTGATAGCAAGCATCCTAGAGCTCATTCCATTCTTCCATTTCTCAATTTTCAAATAGTGAAAACAGGGGAAGCCAATTGAATTGCCAACTTCTTCCACACTTCATTTCCTTCTAATTCCTTTTGCAAGCACACTTAGGTGACCAAGTCAAGCTCACCAAGTTGATTCCCAAGTTCTAAAGGCAAGGAGGATTGAATTGGATCAAAGAAGCTCAAGCATAGGAGGTGACCCATAGAAGGATCCACTCAAGTGCTCAAAACATCGGCAAACCAACCAAACCAAGGGATTGAGTGCCGTGATCACCTTTGAGGTATGGGATTTTCTGACCATTACTCAAGGTGGTGTGGAGCTTCAAGAAAGAAATTTTCACCCCATCAATATTTGATCGTTTGATTTTCCCCTCTCTTTCTTTAGATGGTGTGGGTTGAGTTTGATTGGAATCCATGCTAGATCTAGCTTGGATCTTCCCCTTGATCATGGATAGTCTTTGTTGTTCAAGGGGAAGAACTTGGATGATCTCAACTGTCCATCTACGCATTTTAGATGGACATCTAAGATAATTCAGCATGTTTAGGTTTCCTATTTCTCATTTTAAAATGCAGGGAGATCCTTGGTCATCTTGTCTTTGATCGAACGGCAGACGATTAAAATGCGTGCTCCACCATCGCTGTTTGGGATGTGATGTTTAAGTGACCCCTCATGATGTGTGTGTAAAGCGGTGACTGCGCCACACATGAGTGAGCGAGGATTAAAGGGATTAATAAAAATGCTTTAATTAATTCTTAATTCACTTAAGGATCTTCTAAAATTCATAACTCCCTTTAGAAAATTAAAAAAAAAAAGATATAAAATCCTATAGATATATAATTAAACCTAAAACATTTTAAAATTAATTTTGATGAGTTTTGAATTATGCTTTTCTCTAAATTTGGGTTTTATTGGAAAGTTTATTTTGTTAATTACTTTTTGATTAAGCCTCTAATTAATCCCAAATTTCTTGGGTATGTTTTAGGAGATGACTTCTACCTCCCCTAATTTTCTTGGGATTTATTGAAGGTTTCATTAGAAGAATTGCATATGGTTTATTTAATTATCCTCCTTATGTAATTAAGCATAATTAGGATATGATTAATGATTTTAACTTATGATTAGTGTTGATTAAGGTTAGATCCAGTGAGTAGAGATTTATGGAATATTTTTGGGGCATTTCCCCTAAGCTATTCCCTAAACTCCATTTTCTCTCCTTAATCTCCTCTTAATTAAGGTTTATTTCATTAATTATCCCCTTAATTAAATTCTAAAAATTCTAAAAAGTTTCATAACTTAATTAATCTACCTTGGGTAGATGCTTAGGTGTTTAATAGCCTAAGTTCAATTAAAATCAAAACCCCATTCATAAGTATGAAAGGGTGTTTTGAAATTACTTAACTAAAACCCTATTAATTAACTTTTTATGAAATTAAATTGCATTTAGGCCTTTTCATTATTAGGTGCATTGCAAATTTAAATTCCTTGTGGGTTTTATGTCATCTCATTGGCTCATAATTATTTAGTTAATTCTTCTAAAGTGGTGTAGGTAAGGGTTAATTAAGTTACTTAATTCATACCTTAATTAACACATAAAAATTGATCTAATTATTTAAAAAATAAACAAAAATATTAAACACATGTGGGAATGGGTTAGAAACAACAAACTCATCTCACCTTTTCAAAATTAAATTAAACTTCAAACTAAACAAAAAGCACTTTGAATTCACTTTGATTTATTCTAAATTTTCTTATTCTATGAGAATGTCTTTAGGATTTAAGTGAAGTGAGTTTTTTACATGCTTTCATTGCTTTGGATCTTTCCCTAACATGTTAAGTTGTGTGTCATGTGATTTCATGCATTCATAATTTTGAAATTCAAATTTTAAAATGAAATTGTTTACTTTATGTCAAATTTGCATGTGTTGGCTAAAGTAGAAATATGAATGGCTATTATCACTACTAAATCCAAATTATTTTTCTAAACATATAAATCAAATACCAAATCTGAAAGTAGGCTACTTGATTATGTGTTTTCATGTGATAGATTACAAGGGTATGCAAAGCATAGATTTCTTTTCTTTCTTATGTTAGTGTAGTTTTGAATAGGAGTTGGTAAGATGTAGGGTTCATTTGAAAATAACCCAACACTTACTTAATTTCATACCCTATTCATCCCTATGCTATCAACTAATAAGGGTTGCCTATACTTGCATACATAAATTGCATAAACAAAAATGAACTCATTAAACAACTTTGCATTCTCCTTTTCTATTTCATTTCTTTTATACATATGTTTGTATTTAAGGAAAGTGGTATATTAGTCTGGACAACCCAAGGTTGCGAGGCTTTAAGTAGCCCTAAGTAGTTCTTGTACCTTACACCTCTGATTAACAATGGCATTGTACTCACTTATGCCTTTCTTACTTTCATGTGTGTATGTGAAAATTTGGATAAGGAAAACCCTTTCTACTTAAGGAAAATCATGCATATTCAACTTCTAAATTTTCTTAAATGGATTACTTAGCATGCATCATAAAGTGTGTTAAATACTCTCATTTGCATGTATAGATATGCTTAGGGTCCATCCATGTGCATGTTATATATGTTGGGGAAAGAAATGAAGTAATGCGTGTTATGTGAATTTTGATTCATTTTATTTAATCTTAAAATGCCTTTCTTTATGAATAGGTTTGTTTAGAGTTTATCTAAACTTAGATTAATTAAAATATTTAATCAAAATATTCACCTAAATGAAACTAAAATGTGAATCTACTTTAGAATTTACTTAGGTTAGGGAAGGAAAGAGAAGTTCTCTTCTCTTTCCCTCTCTTCATAACTTAGAAATTAATTGTAGGATCCACTTAAACCAAATCAAAACATGAAATAAAATAAACCCAAAATAACTAAACAACTTAAATGAAACCCTCCTCTAAGTTGAACATGTTCTTCACACTTATAAAATTTAAACCTAAAGCCATAGCTAAGCATACCACACAAGCCTTCAAAGCACACACATTAGCCTAAGTCACCACTTCTAGCCTTAGGTTAGGTCGGTGCATGGTTTGATGTTTATTTTGTTTTTTGTGATATATGTTTTAGACTGGATGTTATGGAGTATGCTCGTATAATGTATGGTAGGATGTTCTTAGTCTAACTATTCTTTTTCTACAGGGGATTGTGCTTAAGGGGTACTATCATAAATAAAAATATAAATGCTTTTTCTTGCAAGTGCTTTATACCCCAGAATAATAATCCATAGGTGGACTTAGTCACCCATGGGTGGGGTGAGAAGTCCAATATACATGCTTGGGATTTGTGTGGTGTGTTTTAGCTAACCTTTATTTTGCAGGTGTTAGTTAGATTTCCACTTTTCCTTTTCATGTAAATTTGTATAATTAGGATTTTGGAATGATTGTTATGGGGATTAGGATGAGCATTGGTCATAAGATCCTATCTTATGCACCATGTGATGCCTTGGAGCATCCACTTTCCAACCATCCAAAAGAAGCAACCAAAGAAGAAAGAAGAATAAAGCTTGAAGACCCTCATAATAATGAATTCTTTGCTTAATTATAATTTAATTCATTTGTAATCTGGGTTGTATAAGGGAAGAGCTCATTACCACATTTGATATTTTCGGGTTTGTGCAGTGGTGCCTGACCACAACGACCTATTATTCTTTTTCGATTAGCTTTATAAATTGATTGATGATTTGTTTAGCTTTTTGCATTAAGTGGCATGATTTTCCTAGTTTCTTCCTTGTTTTATGTATGGCCTGGATGTGGATTAGGCTCTGTAGGGAAAAAATAAATCTTTTACCCATCCCCATCTTAATAACTCAAATAAAAATTAAATAACTCATAACCTCACCTAAAGCTTAGTTTTAAAATTAAGATAAAATAATTAGCTGGAAGAGCATTTCTTTTGTAATATTATGCACAAATGCATCTTATTTTACTCTTGATTGGAGGCTTCCACCTTTAGAAACTTGGCAACCTTTGAGAGCATGATGGAAACTCACCTCCTACCTTCTCTGATTTTAATAATAACCTTCTTTCTCATACATTAGTATATGAATCTATGAGCTTGAGTCAAAATAATTGCCCAAAATGAAAATAAAATGAAATTTGAAATTGCATTAGATTTAGGTCATTTGAAACATGTCCCTTTACATGACCTAGTGTCTTTAGGGAGTGAGTTTAAGGACTTAGTCTCTTTCTAATAAATAATAGCTTAGCTATCTTGCATAAGCATAAAGACTTACCTACATGTATTTAAAATTATAGGAGGAGTTAATTGGCGGCCATGCCCAAGCGGTTGTAATTCCAAGCTATTGGGTGGTTTTTCCTCTCTTGTGGAAGCAAACAAATTACCTATTTTTTACCTTAGATTTAGGTTGTGCTTACTCAGCTCCATAGATTTAGGTTTCGAGGTTGCTTCTCCCCTTTGTGGGCCATAAGCATAATTCCTCACCTCTTAGGCATTTCCTTAATCTTATGTTAAGGAATCTTAAGTCCTAAAATTCTAATGAAAAAATTCAACTCAAACAAACTAAATCAATTTCAAAAATTTAAAGCCTAACTATAGAATAGTTTGAGATGCTCGTTAGGTTTCCTAGCATCATGGGCATCTTTTACTTATCACCCATTTCAGCTTTGATAATAACTTCCTCTTTTGATCAATCCCATTTGATCTTCAAACACAAACCAATCGATTGATAGTCCTTTCCTATTGAAATCTTCAAAGATAATGATTATTTACCCTAATCGAGTTTTCCTAAAGGATCCCATCCCTTAGGATGTAATTAACTATGGGGCTTGCCCTTGTAGGAAACTTTACGAACCCAGTTTAAAATAAACCCTACTTTACTTTTTCATATAAAGTAGGGGAAGAATCTCTGGTACATATGCAGATCCATCATCCTTAGGAGTCCTTATTGAGGTGATTAGGTCCGTTAAAGGGTCGTGACTTCTATCTTTTGAGATAGTATCCTATTTCTTGATGACGTACTCGATCACATGAATAAGTACATCTGAGGATATGCATGGCATACTAAAAAGATGAATTTCTATAAGGGTCTTGTCCTCTTTCATTTCTCACCAACATATTTGAAAAGCGACTCCCGATTCCTTCATAGGAATGTTTCTCCATAGTACATTAAGGAAATCAAAATTCCACTCACATGTACGAGAGGGGTTATGAAAGTACTGAAATTAAACCCACCCCTTAGTTTAATTAATCATTAATCATGAGCCAATTGCATTAGGTAACTTTCTTTCTAGGTGCATTACTGATTTAAATTCCTTGTGTGGTTTTATGTCATATCATTGGCTCATAATTATTTGATTAAGTATGCTAAGGTGGTATAGGTAAGAGATAATTAACACACTTAATTCATACCTTAACCTAAGCAACATATAAAAAATCATCTAATAATCCTCAGAACAAATTAAATCAACAAACATATGTGGGAATGGGTTAGGAGCAACAAACTCACCTCACATTTCTCAAATTAAATCAAACTCAAAATAA
>CM038214.1:49645015-49707430 GCA_021442155.1 Cymbidium sinense | reverse complement strand
TCTCTCCTCGCCATAACCATTTGTAACCTCGTCCACTCCTTCCATCCTCCATAACCACCACTGCTTTGTGACTACCTCCATATCACAGCACCTCCACATTCCCCACCACCATTGTAACAACTCGCATCCACGCCTCCAATCATCTTGATTGAGCACGGTTGGGTGATGTTATGTCAGGTTCTGCCCATTCTTAGGGTTTAGGATTAGGTTTAGGTTTATTAGGTTTTAGGGTTTAAGTTTTTTTTAATTTATTTAGTTGCTTTAGGTTTAGGTTTAGGGTTCATGGTTTAAGGTTTAGGGTTCATGGTTTAAGGTTTAGGGTTTCAGATTTAGGCTTAGGGTTTAGGGTTTTAGGGTTTATGCTTTTTTATGGTTTTAGGGTTTAGGGTTTTAGGGTTTAGTTTAGGGTTTAGGATTTAGAATTTATGGTTTTTTATAAAAAAAAATAACTAAACTGGTAGGTTTAGGTTTATTTAGTTTATTTTCTTTTTTATTTTTATTTAGGTTTATTTTTTATTTAGTTTAGTTTATTTATTTTAGGTTTATTTTTTTATTTTTGTTTATTTTTAGGTTAGGTTTATTTTTTTAGTTTAGATTTATTTTATTTTATTTTTTTTTTAGGTTTAAGTTTAGGTTTTTATTTTATTTTTTTTATGTTTAGGTTTTAGGTTTATCTTTTGGTTTTATTTTTTAGTTAGGGTTTGGTTTATTTTTCATTTATTTTATTTTATTTTATTTAGTTTAGGTTTAGGTTTAGGTTTAGGTTTAGTTTTTATTTATTTTAGTTTTGTTTATTTTAGTTTAAGTTTAGGTTTATTTTATATTTATTTTAGGTTTAAGTTTTTTTAGTTTAGAGTTTAAGTTTATTTTTTATTATTTTTTTTGGTTTATTTTAGGTTTATTGTTTAGGTTTAGGTATTTATTTAGTTTTTTAATTTATTTTATTTTAGGTTTTTTTTTATTTATTTAGGTTTTATTTTTTAGTTTAGTTTAGGTTTTATTTATTTTATTTTAGTTTAGTTTTTAGTTTTTATTTTATTTTCTTTTTAGGTTTAGGTTTAGGTTTAGGTTTTAGTTTATGTTTTATTTTATTTTTTATTTTATTTTATTTTGGTTTAGATATTTTATTTATTGTAGTTTTAGATTTATTTAGTTTAGGTTTAGGTTTTAGCTTTTTTTAGTTTAGGGTTTTTTTTTGGGTTTAGGGTTTAAAGTTTAGGGTTTAATGTTTAAGCAATAAGGTTTAGGGTTTTTATGGTTTAGGGATTAGGGTTTAGGGTTAGTTTAGGGTTTAGGGTTTAAGGTTTAAGGTTTAAGCTTTAGTGTTTAGGGTTTTGGGTTTAGTGTTTGTTTAGGGTTTAGCATTTCAAGGTTTAGGGTTTAGGGTTTAGGTTTAGGGTTTTGTTATATATTTTATATATATTTATTTATTTTTAAAGTAAGTAAACTAGTAGGTTTAGGTTTATTTTATTTATTTTTATTTATTTTAGTTTTTTTGTTTAGTTTATTTTTTTATTTTAATTTATTTATTTTAGGTTTATTATTTTAGTTTAGGTTTTTTTCTTTTACTTTATTTTTTAGGTTTAGGTTTAGGTTTAGGTTTATTTTTTAGTTTAGTTTTATTTTTATTTTATTTTTTTTTTTTTTTTAGGTTTAGGTTTTGGTTTTTTTTTAGGTTTAGGTTTAGGTTTTTTTTTTTAGGTTTATTTTAGGTTTTATTTTAGTTCAGTTTATTTTGGTAGATTTTATTTTATTTATTTTAGGGTTTAGGTTTAGTTTATTTTTGGTTTTGGTTTAGGTTTAGGTTTAGGTTTTATTTATTTTAGTTTAGGTTTAGGTTTATTTTATTTTGTTTATTTTAGGTTTAGGTTATTTTTTTAGTTTAGGGTTTAGGTTTTATTTATTATTTAGTTTTAGGTTTTATTTTTTATTTATTATTTAGGTTTAGGTTTTTATTTACTTACATTCAGTGATGAAGACTTACTCCTAGGGACGACTGAGCACAACCGCCTCTTTACATTATAGTGGATGTTGGCGGATCTGAGCTATCTAGAGTTGGTTGACCCGTGTCAAACATTATGAGTCTAAGAACCCTTTACTTGAGGATCAACATCTCCAAACTCCAAAAAGAAAGGATGATGTTGAGAGGATTCAATGAACAAGATGAGAGGGCCTAAATGCATGATGAAATAGGTTGTGGGTCAAATCAGCTAGAAGAAGCTGTTCTCCACCACAAGGGATGCCCTCACAGGTCTAGCATTCCTTTATCATGCAAGGATGGAGATCCTTCATGTTCAAGAGAGAAAGAACATGCATGCATGATGTGAAACATACAACCATACATCTAAGGGGTTGCTAAATCTTTTAATTATCTTATTTATGTCTTAGGCATTATGATGAGGTTATGAGTTGTTTAAAATTTAGTTATGAGTGATTAGTTGAGTAGAAATATTAATTTTATCCTAAGAGCCAATCATATCCAAGCCACACATTAAAGCATAAATCATTTAAGAAACTATAAAAGCATGCCATCCTAATGCACAATGTAAACATAACATCAAACAATTATATAAACTATCATAAAAAAAAAAAAACTCGAAGAGAGAAAAGATTGGTTGCCGAGGTCTACCCTTATATAATATGGAATATGAAAGAATAATTATAATTGTATTAAATGCTATGGAGGTCTTCTTTCTTCATATCTCCATTTCTGATTTGGTTCCTTCTTTGATTTGGATGGTGGTTGCTTCAAAGGCATCACAAGGCACCCCAGACAAAGCCTTCTAGCGCTCATCCTAATCCCCCATAGCACTAATCCTAATTCCTATTGCAAAATTACATTTATGTGGAAAAGTAAATCTAACAACACCTACAAAATAGAGGTTAGCTAAATATACATATAATCCTAAGCATTTGTATTTACAATTTGGACATAGCACCACACATAGGTAACTAAGCCCACCTATCCTAACTTGGATTATGCTTTAAGATTTAAGCAACCTGCAAAAAGAGCATTCACATTTATTTTTAAGCATCCCTTAAGCATAATCTTCTACAAAAAATATGATTAAGCTAATATTGGCATATCATGCAGTCTATGAAGCATACACCCTAACATCCAATCTAAAATAATACATCATAAAACAAAACATGCATCACATCATACACCATCCTAACTTAGAGCTAGAAGTGGTGACTTAATTCTAATGTGTGTATTAAGGCTTGTGTGGTAAGTCTTGTTAGGCATTAGTGTTGTATTTTTAAAGTGTAGAAGGATTCAATTTAACATGAAAGGTTGATTTCACTTGAAGTAGTTAAATTGATTTGAGAATTTTAATTTGTGTTGTCTTTTGTTTCATTTGATTACACTTAGCAACAAAGTGTTATAAAGAGAGGAAAAGATGATTGCCCTCTTTCATCCCTACCTTAAGTCACTTACTAAAGTATATTAATTTGATTTAGTTCTCTTTAGTGAATGGCTTATTAAATGATTTAATTAATCCTAAGTTTAGGTTCACTTTAAATAATCCTATTCAAAATGAAAGGCATCTTAAGATTAATTTAATTCAATTACTACCACATGACATATATTAAATCATTTTTTCCATCACATGTAACATGCATATGATTTAATCCTAAGTGTATCTATACATGCAATATATTTTAGCACATTTAAATGATGAATGTATGTGTATGTTTAGAATTTATATTTTATTTGATTGAATTATTTAAACATATTAATTTAAAACTTTATCCAAATTCTTAAACAAAAGGACATAAGAATGAAATTAAATAGGCATGTGTCATTGTTAAACCAGGGAAGTGAGGTAATCAAATGACCTCCTTGGAGCTAGCTAAAGCCTCATATTCTCGGGATGTCCAAGTTATATATCCATTTGCATTCAAACATATGTAAATTCATATACATGAACATAGGAAGTAAGCTCCAAATCATATGGCTAATTAATTCAATCACTTAGTCAATTATGAATGCATGCAATTTTAATGTAAAATGGGATTTTCATTCACTAATCACATATACATATACATGTACAAACATATAGGCAAGTATATGTTGTTCTTAAATCAGGGAAGTGAGGTAATCAAATGACCTCCTTGGGGTTAACTAAAGCCTCATGTTCCCGGGATGTCCAGACTATATACTTGCTTTTCTTGGACACACATGGATGAATACATAAATGAGAGAAAGAAAACCATGCAAAGATTGTATATTTTTTATTGAATCATTTATATATATGAATTAAACCTCTATCCAAATTCTAAAGTTGAAATACATAAGAGTGAAATCAAATGGGTATGCCATTATTAAACTAGGAAGTGAGGTAATCAAATGACCTCCTTGGGGCTAGCTAAAGCCTCATGTTCAGGGATGTCTAGACTATATACCCATTACCATTCAATCTTATATAGATCAACACATGAATAGAGAAAGAGAACTCAACATTCATACACTTAAGCTATAAGCACATGCATTTCTTATGTATTTATAACTAGCATCATAACACATATTGTTATTCATTTATAAGCTTTTAAAAAATACATTTTGGATTTAATAGTTATAATAGCCACACATATATTAGATTAAATCAACACATGCAAGCTTACAAAAAGGAAATCCATTATCTTTTACTTTATTTTGAAAAGATGAATGCATGAATTCAAATGACATACCAAATTTAACATGATTGGAAATAGGACAATCGAATATAAGCATGTGATTCATTCAACCTAACTAGTTCTTAAGGACAATCAAATCAAATAAGATTATTTAAAACAAACCAAACTTCTTTATTAATTAAGTTTTGTATTTGATTTGATTTAAAGATGAGAAGAGAAATCATCACTTGTTATTTTAAACCCATTCCCACATTAGTAATTTGATTTAATTTAAGGAAATGTAATTAAGTTGAAACTTTAATTTGATGAATTAATTACCATTACCTATGTCACCTTAAAGTAATTAACTAAATAATTATGAGACAACATGATATGCATGGAAAATAAACTTGCAATGATCTAAGAAATAAAAGGGGCCTAATGTAATCTCATGATTAATAGTTAACTAGATTAAAGGACTTAATTAATTACTCTTATGGTTTTCCGACACATATGGACTAACCATAATTTCATTAAACTCCTTTAGGTTATTAAACACCTAAAGATTTACCCCATGGTTTAATTAATTAAGCTCTGATGTGATTATGATTTCAATTTGATTAAGTGATTTAATTAATTAGTTAAATCTTAATTAAATTTATTTTAAAAAGGGTGAAATGAACTTAGGGAAAGGGGTCCCAACCCTATTCCTTAGTTCACTTACTATTGAACAATGATTAATAAACTTAATTAACTAATTTGTTACTATTCATGGGATTAATTAATCATCAATTAACTTAAAAGAGTAGTTATGGTTTAATTAATCAATTTTCCTAATTAAGTAAGCAATAAATCCCAAGAAAATCATGGGAGGTAGAGGTCATCCCATTAAATTAACCCACAAAATTTGGGATAAATTTCTCAAGTAATTAAGCAAATTAATTTTATAATCAAACCTTAATTACTATTTAAAATTAGTTAATATCATTTTTTATTAATTCTTTTATTAAATACCTTTAAAATGAGTATTTATTTGCATTTTTTTATTCTCTATGATTTTTAATGATTTTTAGAAGTTTTAGTCATTTAAAATGATTAATTAAGCCTAATTAAAGCGTAATCCTATTAGTGCCACATGGCGCATTGACGCGGCAAAAATCCACATGGCGTGCTGACACGCGTGCTTTCCATATGGCATTGCAAGATTGGCTACTTAAACTTATCTAACTTAGTGCCTACATGGCGGAGGCGGACGTGCTTTCTCATCATTTGATCTAAGATCGGATGGCTATGATTAATTCCATAGCTTAATAGGATTAAATCAGATCAATCTAGCGGATCTAATCATGATCGTCTATTTTGATCATGCGGAAGGGGTGGGTGATCTAACATCACACGAGTGATGGAGAATGGAGTCCGTCCACCATTGCTCACTTGATTTGAGCATACCTGAGCTCAGATCAACTCCAAAAGGATCCCACACCTTCACGACATCAATCAGATGGGATCCAATGGTCAAGATCACATGAGATGCAAGTTTTCTTCAAAAGGCTCCAACCCATTTTTGCCTAAGGATCAGTATTGGAAGCATACCTCATAGGAGCTCAAGACTGATGGCTCAAATGATTGAGGAAGCTTCATCTAGTGGAGATGAAGCCTTGTTGAGCAGTAATTTGATCAATTCCTTGATGTTCACTCGAAAGGCCACAAATCGATGATTTAGAGCTTGACTTTGATCAAAGTCCCACCTCCGGTGCTCGAGAAGCTTGGGAGATAATTCATTCTTGCTCGATGAGGCCCAAGGAAGGTGTGTGCAAAATTAATTTGAGTTTGAAAGAGAAATGGGTAAGTTAGGTCAGAAATGGGAGTGTCCTATTTTGAGACAGACGGGAATGGCATTTTTTGATCGAGGAACAAGCTTGGGAGCTTAGGGCATGGCTCTAGCGGCTTGTCTTGGGTAGCTAGGGATGTGAGGAATGATTTTTGTGTGTGTTTGAATGGAAATGAGGGGGTGTTGAGCTTCTAGTGGTCATCCGACCATCTCAGGGAGTCGTGGGTGGCAGAGAGAAGAGCTTCGCTTGGTTGGTTGAAGGTGTTGGTACAAGGAGGAATCGAGGGTGTCCTATGGATTCCAAATGCTCCAATGGGAGAGAAAGGTGATTTCACCTCCCATGGGTAATGGTCGTTTGAACCACCCCTTGGGTCAGGTTGGTGTCTTAGGTGCTTAGGTGGACCATTGGGAGAGTACCAAGTGGCCAAGGAATGGAAATGACCACTTACATGGGTGATTTGTCTCATGTGATGCCCTTGACCCAAGGGTAGAATGATCATTTAGCATTGGATTTGATTTGGGCAGAATTGAAAAGAGCCGAAAGTGGGTTAGCCCAAATTTCAAGTCAATTTGAGTTGATTTGGTTAGGTTTGGCTCAATTTGACTCATTTGGGTCAAATTGGGTTAGGTTGGGTAAAGTTGATCAATTGGTCAAATTTGGTCAAACCAAGGGTTGGGCCAAGTTCATATGATTATTTGGGATGTCTTGGTTTAATTGGTTTGGTTTAGTTTGGCTTATATTTGATTTTGGCTCATTTGAATTCATTTGGGTCAAATGTGTTAAGTTGACTAATTTGGCCAAATTGGCCAAATTGGCTTTGGTTGGGTGTTGGTTTGGGTTTAGTTGACCCATTGAAGATGATTGTAGGCTTTGGTTTCAATTAATTTGGATTTGGTTTTGATTTAGGCCAACTTGAACCTTTAGGTCAATTTGGGCTAAGTAGGTCAATTGAGTTCAATTGGGTCCAATCATGACTTTGGTCAAGTTCAACAATCAATTTTGAATGAATTTGAGCCATTAGTTGAAATCAATTTGGTTTATATTTTGATTTGACCCAATTTAGTCTTTTAGGTCAATTTGGGTCAACTTGGGTCAAGAGGGTCAATTCAATTTGGTTTGACTCAATTAAAGGTCATGTCATATTCAAATATTGATTTTGATTTGGTATGAATCATTGGTTTCAAGGGAATTGGCTTAGGTTGCAATTTGGCTAGTTTGGGTTCATATGGGTTAAGGGTTGACTTGGTCAAATGACCAAGTTGACTTGGTTTGACCAATTTATGACAACCTAGGGTGATCAACAATCATGATGGGAGGTTTTGTTGCTTGGTTCAATCCAATTTGGGTAGGATTAGAACTTGGCCCAAATAAGTCAAAATTGGCCACTTTTGGTCAAGTGGACCAATTGGGTTTAGTTGGCTTGATTTTTGGTTGAGTTTGATTTAGTTGAGTTTATATGGATTTGGGATTGATATATAAATTCAATTGCAATTGGCTTGGGTTCAAATGGGTTTTGGTTCATTTGAACATTTCAAGTCAAAAGGGTTAAGTTGGGTTTGACTTGGGTTGATTTTGGTTTGGCTTGATGATTGTATATTTCATTTATATTTGTGAATATGATTGAAGGTATGATTGATTCATGAGAAAATCAATTGAATTTGGGTTTTGGAATGAAAACATTTGGCTAAGTCCATGGAGTTGGGTCATGTGGTTTAGGTTTAGATTTTGATTTGATTTGATTTAGTTTTGATGAATTAAATGCATATTTCATTTAAGTTTGTGAAGATGATTGAAAATATGATTGATTTATGAGAAAATCAATTGAGTTTGACTTGATTTGGATTAAGATTTGGCTAAGTCCATGGGATAAGTCATATGGCTTAGGAAGGGTTTTGAATTAATTCTATTTAGTTTTGATCATTTGAATGTAGATTTGGTTTATATTTAGGAAGATGATTGAAGATATAAATTGATTATGAGAAAATCAATTGATTTTGGATTTATTTGGATTAAGATTTGGCTAAGTCCATGGGATAGGTCATATGGCTTAGGAAGGGTTTCAAGTTTGGATTTGATCATGGGCTTTAATCATTTGGTTTTAGAATTTGTGTTTGGATTTGGATTTGAATTTGATGTTTGAATTGAACTTGAGGTTTGGTTTGAAGGTGAACATGGATTGGATTTGGGTTGTAGGTAGGTGGATTATCCTAATCCCTAAGGCATAACCTAATCCTATGGTTAACCCTTCTAAGTCTTTTAGGCTAGGTTAAATATTTACCTAATTGTTAGAAGTGTCTTATGACTAGAAGTCTTAGTGTCTAGAAGACTCTAAGTCTAAGATGGGAAGATTGAATCCACACTCCAAAAGTGAGGTCAACAGGCCATAGGCTCCATAGTGTTGCCCTTGGAGATAGATGATTGGTAGACCGAAGCAAAGTTTCACATTATAGACTTTGATACATATTTCAACACTTTGCTTGGGAGACCATGAATACAAGAGAACAACATAGTTCCATCCTCTCTACATCAGTGTATGATGTTTGTGAGAGGTGGGGTCTTCTGCTATGTCAAAGGAGATCTCAAGCTATTTACAGTTCATGAGGTCGGCATATATGAGGATGCGGCTTACTACCTCCCTCAAAATCAACAAGTCTATTCTCATGAACTTGGCTAAAGTTTAAAAATAAAAGAAATATAAAAGAAAAAGAAAATGAAAGAGAAAAATAAAAAGAAAAGAAAATAAAAAATGAAAAAGAAAATAAAATGGAGTGGAAATATATTTGGAGGAGGAAGTGGAGCCTGACATTAGATTCCACCCGTTCATTATTCCATTGAACATATGGGTAGGATGACGACCTCCACAAGGAGGAAGAGGCAGTTAGAGGCTCCAGGGGTGGAAAACCTCCTTATTGGCCACCCAATAGAAGATATGTCCCAACTACCAGTACACACCGCTATCAATATAGACTTAGAATCTAGTTCATAAGATGAGTCTTATATGGTTAGCACACCAGCCAGCTCTTCTCAATAGTAGATTCCCTTGGAGGTGACACTTGAGCTAGATAGTGATGAAGATCGGGCTTCAAAGCAAAGCATAAGTGTACCCAAGTCTATATGTGAAATGGTTAGGCATCAGTTGGGAACCTTAGCTCTAACCCCACTTTCCTCTCAAAAAGTTAAGGATTTGGTAGTTAAGAAAGCCCTAAGTCATCCACAGGTGTGAAGACTTAGAGGTTCTTTTTGGGAGCATCATCCTCAAGTCAAGAAGTTGATGTAGAACTTGAGGATGATTCATATAAAGATTTAATAGAATTATCTTTCGATTGGTACTTATCTTTTATTCATAATTTAGCAAAAGAAGGGTTAAGCTCACATACTTGGTCAAAGCACAGGTCAAACTACTTCGAGGAAATATGGAATAACAAATGTATAAGCTCTCAATCAAGACTGGAACTAGGATTCAATACATTGGGTCGGTCGATGATGATTACTTAGTGATTACCAATCATTTGGAATTTGATGTTCTTTTCAAATCACATTAACTCATATGAGGAGTTGTGCATTAGATGATCTAGATGATTTTAAAGTCAAAGATGCACTACAGTTCAAGAAGAGATCAAGTCAACCATCGACAAGCTTAGGAAATCAACTTAGGAAGAAGATCCACCGACATACATCAGTTCTTTATTGAATGAAATTGAAACCAATGACTTAGTTAGGCTATTGAGTTTAAGGACTTTTGCATGGAGTTATAAAGAGATGCCTAGATTGGCTCCTGACATAGCGTCCATAAACTAATAATAGAGCTTACTGCTAACCCTATCAAGCAAGCTCCTAGATGCATGTGATTAGACATAGAACAATAGGTCATTTATGAAGTCAAGAAATTGATCAATGTTGGCTTCATCTGGGAGGAAAAATACCCTACCTAGTTAGCCAGTGTCATCCCAGTTAAGAAAAAGAATGGCCAAATTCACATATGCATAGATTTTAGGGATTTAAATAAGGCATGTCCAAAAGATGAATTTCCACTTCCAATCCTGGAGCTGATGGTGGACATTTCCTCATCTGATGTAGTCTTCTCTTTCATGGATGGCTCATCTAGATATAACCAAATAAAGATGGCCCTTGAAGATGAAAGAAATATTACTTTTAGAACCTCGATCAAAATCTATTGCTATAAGGTCATGCCTTTTAGAATTAAAAATGATAATGTTACATACCAATGGGCTATGACTCAAATCTTTGATGAACTCATTCATCATCAAGTCGAAGTGCTATGTCAATGATCTCGTGGTCAAAAGTAGAAAAAAGAAAGACCATCTCTTTGACTTGAGAGTAGTTTTCGAATAGGTAAGACAATTAAACCTCAAAATGAACCCTCTGAAGTGTACATTCAGAGTAGCTTCAGGGAAATTCCTTGGGTTTGTTGTCCGACACTAGGGAATTGAAATTGATCTTGAGATGATCAAGGCGATATTAGAAATTCCACCCCATTAAAGTTTAACTCAACTTAGATCATTCCAAGGGTGATTGGCATATCTAAGATGTTTTATATCCAACTTATCGAGAAGATGTCAGCCATTCTCAACACTTATCAAAAAGGATGGCAAGTTTAGGTGGGATGACAAGTGTGAGCATGCCTTCAAAGACATCAAGCATTACGATGTTGCCCATTCTAATAGCCCTATCTTGAGCAAGCCACTCAAACTTTACACTATTAGACTCCCTTGGTGCTTTGTTGGCCAAAGCCAATGATGGAGGAAGGAAAACACCCTCCACTCTAGCCATCATCTAATCCTATTAAGCTAATTATCCACCCATTGAAAAGCATTGCCTAGCTTTAATCTTTGCATCCCAAAAGCTACAACACAACATGCTTCCTTATAAGGTGAACTTAATCTCTAGGATTAATCTAATTCAGTATCTCATGACACAGCTAACGTTATCCAGATAGTTGGCACAATGGTCCATGATCCTCTCATAGTTTGACATTACCTTCATACCCCTCCGTGTGGTGAAAGGACAAAGCTTGATTTCTTAGCACACCCACTTCTGTAGACTCTCGCTTAGTGATGATCTCCCGATGAACAAATCATGAACTTAGGGGATACTAGCATTCACCATTGGGAGATGTACTTTGATGGTGGCTTCTCTCAAAGAGGAGAAGAACCATAATCTACTATTCTAGGAAAGCGGGGGAATAGTTCTCTTAACTCTAGGCGAGATGTGATGAGATTCTCATATCATCTCTAATCCTTGCACCAACAATGAAGCCAAATATGAGGCTCAATTGCTAGTGCAGTTAGTTGTTACTTTAAGCATCCTAGAACATCAACATCTTGGGATTCTCTAGTTATTACCAATTATTGGGTCTTATAAGGTTATTAAAGCCCAAGCTCCATCACTACCACAAGTACACTATGGACTTGTTGGCCCAAATCTAGAGGTTACCATTTATAAGATTCCTCAAGGAGAGAACACCATAGTGTATGCTTTAGCCAAGCTTGCTAAGGAGTTGGCAAGTCCAGAAGATGAGTCCATATCAATAAAGGTCCAAAATAGACATGTCTTATCTCTTATTGATAATGAACTCATCAAAAAGTACTCTCTTGTGGATGGTGTCTTGTACTGGTAGTCTTTTGATCATATGTGGTTATGTTGTTTAGACAAGCATGAAGCTCATAAGATCGTGACCGAGGTACACTCAGGATTATGTGGAGCCAACAAATTGATCTAAAGATGAAAGCCAAGATCAAGAGACTAGGATACTCGGATGCGATGATCAAAGATTACATGGATAGCTGGCGATTCCACCAATGTCAAATACATGGTGTGGTCTTACACCAACCACCCAACATTCTACATCTTACATTGGCTTGATTGCCATTCGAGTGTTGGGGTATTGACATAATGGGTCTAATTGATCCTCATTCTTCCAAGGGTCATCAGTTCATCTTAACTACTACTGACTACTTTTTCAAATGGGTGAAGGTGATTCCACTCAGAGAGGTCATGGCTCAGCATGTGCTCCAATTTTTTAAAAACCCTATTGTATATAGGTTCATAGTGCCTCGATGAATTATATCTGATAATGGTATTGCATTCAAGATCATCGAGATCAACAACTTTGCCTAGAGGCATAGCATAGATTGGAGATATTCTACCATCAACTAATTGAGGGAAAATGGCTTAGTAGAAACCTTCAACAAAACTCTCATCCAAAATAAGAAGACACTCAACAATAACAAGCGGCATGGAGTAGTTAGTTTAAGCTTTGTGGGCCTACAACATATAGAACTCCAATTCAATCTCCTTTCTCTTTGTATATGGGTCAAGCCATTCTACCATTAAATGTTCAACTCCCATCTCTAAGGATAGTTGTGGGTAGCAAGATCACAACAGAGTAGAATGCCAAGTTGTAGTTAGAAGAGCTCAAAGATTTGGAGGAGATGCACTGGGCATGCCAAACCTTGAGTTGTACAAAGTTAAAATGATCCCAAGCTCATAATAAGTTGGTCCATCCTAGAGCTTTTCAAGTAGGAAAGCTTATTTTAGTTCTAAGGAGACCGATTGTTCTCATGTAAGATGGAGAAAGTTTGAACCCACTTGGGAAGGGGCCTTTGCTATAGAAGGCCTATCTAGAGGATCTTATCGCTTATTAATCATAAAGGAGAGCACCCAATGCTTCCAATCAATCGGCTCTACTTAAAGAAATATTATAAATCATGTTTGAAAATAATTATCATTAATGAAAATTCCATTTCAAATTCAATCTCTTCCAAGTTGAATGTATTTTTATTTGTGAACCCTCCACGATGTGTTTAGGGTAGGTGTAAGGAACCCGAGCTACATTCTATCCTTCATCGACAAAATAAAAACATAAACTACACATAAACATATAAAATAAATGCATATGTTCTATCTCAGGCTACTCCGAGTTGGGATAAAGCCCCTAGTGACACTCACTCAGTAGTAGCTCTAGGTCAGGCTGACATGCTACCCTGCTAGTGTGTCACCTGAGTGGTCTTCTTGCTTTGAAGGATGTAAGTCTGCTATACTTTCCTTCACTTGGCCACTACACAATGAGCACTTTTGTTGGTTTGTAGGTATTCGCATGTACTACCTCATGTTGGCTTCATTTAAGAGGATGTGAGTCAGCTACGCTTTCTTCTTAGATTAGCCTTCATGCACTGACTGGGTTGAGTATATTTGAGGTTTAGGATAAGTCCCATAGTAGCTCCTTCCCTCTTGATTGCTTCAAGTCTGGGTCCAATTCTTCCTCGGGGCCCCTGCTTAGTAGTCCCTCTAGGACTGATAGCATTTATTTGGTAGATAATAGACTGTTCTGATGATCAGTTCCACTTGGAAAGTTGTATGCCTACATGCTTTCTTTCTAGATTGATCATTGCACACCGATGGGCACCTTAGGTTGGTTGGTTCTAACTATGCTAATGGATACACTACTCATGCTAATGGATACACCTTAGGTTGTTGGTTCTCTCACCTTAAGATACACCACTCATGGCAGATGTAAGTCTGCTATACTTTCTCCTTGAGTTGGCCATCATACACTAATAAGCTTTCTTTTTCCTCGATGCCCTTAGCACCTCCCCCATGGGCACTATATTTGGATCACATCCTTTGCGACACCATTTAGACACTACCTGGGTTACTATTAGATTGGATAGTTCCCCTTTCCCAGTAACCACCCCTGTGGTTAGAGAATCTGTTATGTGGATGTGTAGATTCTCCCTCCAAAAATTTAGAGATCGTCAAGGAACATAGCCTCTTTTCGTGTGGTCCCTCACACCAATAGGGTCCACAAACATATAAACAAAATATATTCACTTGTGGATTAGGAGGACACCCTTAATGGTACCTTTTCCCAAGAGCATCCTATCTTTAGGCAATGTTAGCAAAACTCCCTATAAAAATTGCTACTCTTTAGTTGATATAAGTCCCCAATGACATTCACTCAGTAGTCGCCCCTAAGTTGGGTTTGATTTGTTGTGCTACCAACAAGTCACCCCAGCGGTTATTCCTTCCTTTAGAAGATGTAAGTCTGCCCTTCTTCCATTACAGAAAGGCAACCCCTTAGGTTGGCTAGCTATATCCCACGGCCAGTAGAATATCCCTTTAGATTCATAAATTTGAGATAGGACAAGTCTAATATAGTCCCTTCTAAGTGGGTCCATCATACATTGACATGGTCCATAAATTAAATCTATCAAATTTGATCGAGCTTACATCCCAGTGGATATGCCCTCAATTCAAAATCAAACCAAATGAAACAAACCATATCAAATCATGTGAAAGTAAGATAAAATTAATTCTGACTACTTTTGAGTTGACATAAGTCCCCAGAAGAATTCACTCAATAGTCTCCCTAGGTCAGGTTTGATTTGTTGTGCATCCAAGTCACAAATTGTTCCTTGCTTTGGAAGATGTAAGTCTACTATGCCTTCTTTCTAGCACAGCTGTTGCACACTGAAAGGCAACCCCGAGGTTGGCTAGCTCTACTCAGTAGACTATCCCTTTGGATTTGTAAACCTGAGAGGTCTAGGCTGATATAGCCCCTTCTCAGCGGGTCCAACACACACTGACAGGATCCATACATTAACTCAGATTAAATTAAACCCAATTTGATTTTCCCCACTGGAGTTAAATCACACCCTTCTCCCCAGTGGAGCCCCAAATCATATATAAACAAGTCAAGCAAAAAAATCAAATTCAAAACCAACCTCCCAATGGAGCTAAATTAAACCAACTCTAGTAGAGTCTAAATCAAAGAAATCCAACCAAACTTTTTTATTCCCTGGATACATCCCCAAAACAAATCTATGAAATCAAATGAAATCTCAATCCCAATGAATAACACGCTTCCCTAGTGGAAGGTTCATACTCATCCCCAGGGACTCAGCATATCTCTAGAGATATGCCTCCCACATCAATTAAAATAAACAAATTAAAGTTGATTTGATCTAAATCCCAGTGGATTATAGATTCTTATCCCCAGAAAACTTCTTTCCACAAATCATATCAAATCAAATTCAAACCTTATCCCCAGATTTTCTTCTTCTATCGATATAGACCCCTCACATGTCATGTCCAATGCATGTGTGATCCCCAGTGGATCTCCCTCCATGTCCTTGACATGGAATTCTCATCAAATCTTATTTCTTCTCTTATGCACACCTTTAATACTTCAACCAAAAGCAAAACAATGTATTCATTCAAATTACATCATCTTAACATTGTAAACATTTTTTTGATTTGTGATGGTGCAAGCTCAAACTAACTATACAATATCATGCTAAAAATATTATAGTGTGAATTAAAACACTATATTATATTATAATATATCATGTTATATAATAATATGCTATAATATAATATATTGTCTACCATTACACCTCCTTAGAATAACTTAAATGGAACAAATAATGAAATTTTTTCAAAATATAAATAATGTTCATTTTGGATGTAAAATTGTTATCTTTTATTAGAAATTGTACAAAATAGCATAATTTTGGTGTTGCTTCTTAGTGTGTGCCATGAATTTGGCCAAATTCTTCCATCTCAACCTTCAAATTAACATTTTTGTGAGTTTTGACCCAAAATATTATAACAAAAGTAAAACATACTAAAATACAATAACATTTAGTAACACACCACCACATTCATATATATGTGAAGTTATATTGTTATGTACATTATATTTTAATATACTTTCATAGAATATATTATCTTACATTACACCTTAAAATAAATCACTTTAAGCAAAAAATTTATAAAATTTTGTTGAAAAATGAACATTTATTTTGGATGCAAAATTCAATTCTTTTGATTAAATGACCAACTATAGCACACCCCCAATGATGTTCTCTAAAGCTTACCTTCAATTTTGCCAAATCCCATCATCTCGATAATAAATGTATTTTTATGAATTATACGAGTACAAACTCTACTACATCATACTATAACAAACTAAAATATGCTAAACAATAAGTAGTAATACACAATAGTATGTTATAATGCATGATGCTACACTATGTTATGACATCCTATATTATAATACACTATAACATATTATATTATATTATATTATATTGCATATCACATCAGAAGGGATTGCTTAAGATAAAAAATCATAAAATTTGTCTAACCAATAAAAAATTATATATTTTAATTGTATCACTTACATATTTTAAATTGAAATAATACATTATGATGCCATACTCTATTATGAATTTGGCCAAATTCCACCATTTTAAGTCTAAATCAACATTTTATAAATAATGCTAGTGTAGGCTCAATCATGATTGTAAAATACAAATGAATTTAATGCAGAACAATGTATTATGATATATTATGATATATGATGCTATACTATGCTACAACATATAATATTTATTTTGAACATAAAATCTTACTTTTTTACTACAAGTGTCGTAGCACACCTTTGGTACTACAACCTAATTCCCTTCAAATTTAATAAATTTCATCATCTGATTTATTAAATCAATATTTTTATGATTTATATTAACATAGACTATAGGGCACAATACCATAATATACTAAAACATTTCAAAACATCTTATAATATCCAAAACCACATCACTACATGCTCAAATATATGATGCTACATTATACTATAATATATGGTATTATAAAATGACTTAGGGTTAGGGTTTAGGGTATTCAAATCTCTAATAATCAGGAAAGTCTCTTGAAGACATTTTCTTCTTCCATAACTATGTTAGGGTTAGGTCATTTATAGATCTACTCTAATGACATATTTATTCAAGTTTTAGGTTTAGGGATTGGGTTAGTTTGGTTAGTTTAGGTTTAGGGTTTAGGATTTAGGTTTAGGGTTTATGGTTTAGGGTAGTTTTAGGGTTTAGGGTTTTGGGCTTAGGGTTTAGGGTTTATGATTTAGGTTTGGGTTTAGGTTTTAGAGTTTAGGGTTTTAGGGTTTAGGGTTTAGGGTTTTGGGTTAAAGGTTTAGGGTTGTAGGTTTAGGGTTAGTTTTATTGTTTAAGGTTCTCGGGTTTTTTTAAAATTTAATAAATCTATAGGTTTAGTTTTATTTAGTTTATTTTTTATTTTTTATTTTTTATTTTTCTTTAGGTTTTTTTATTTTTATTTGCTTTAGTTTATTTATTTTAAGTTTATTTATTTTAGTTTAGGTTTTTTATTTTAGTTTATTTCAAGTTTAGGATTATTTATTAGTTGAGTTTTATTTTTTATTTTATTTTTTGTTTATTTTTTATTTTAGGTTTAGGTTAGCTTTTATTTTATTTTTTTTAGGTTTAAGTTTTATTTTAGGTTTTCATTTTAGTTTAGGTTTAGGTTTATTTTAGTTCATTTTATTTTATTTAGCAGGTTTAGGTTTAGGTTTAATTTATTTTATATTTTAGGTTTAGGTTTTATTTATTTTAATTTAGTTTATTTTAATTTTGGTATAGGTTTATCTTATTTTATTTATTTTATTTTTATTTTAGGTTTAGTTTTTTTAGATTAGGATTTAGGTTTTATTTTTTTATTTCTTTTTAGGTTTTATTTTTTTGGTTTATTTTTTTTAGGTTTAGGTTTTATTTATTTTTATTTTATTTTATATTAAGTTTATTTTATAGTTTTAAATTTATTTAGGTTTTATTCTTAGGTTTATATTATTTTTTAGTTTAGTTTAGGTTTTATTTTTATTTTTTATTTTTTAGGTTTAGGTTTAGGTTTTAGTTTAGATTTTTTATTTTATTTTATTTTATTTATTTTTAGTTTAGGTTTATTTTATTTTTATTTTTAGGTTTTATTTAGTTTAGGTTTAGGTTTTTTAGGTTTTAAGGTTTAAGGTTTTAGGGTTTATGGTTTATGGTTTAGGGTTTAGGGTTTAGGGTTTAGGTTTAGGGTTTAGGGTTAGGGTTTAGGGTTTAGATTTTAAGGTATAGGGTTTAGTGTTTAGGCTTTAGGGTTTAGGGTTTTAGGTTTATGGGTTTAGTTTTAGGTTTTTTAGGGTAGGTTTAGGTTTGCTTTAGGTTTAGGGTTTAGGGGTTAGTTTAGGGTTTTAGAGGTTTTTGGTTTTAGGGTTTTAGGGTTTAGGGTTAGTTTAAGGTTTAGGTTGGGGTTTAGGTTTTAGGGTTTTAGGGTTTATAGTTTAGGATTTTGGGTTTAGGTTTTTTTTAAATTAAAGTAAAACAGTAGATTTAGGTTTATTTATTTATTTTTATTTATTTTAGTTTATTTGTTTATTTTGTTTTATTTTTGGTTTATTTTTTATTTTATTTAGTTTAGTTTAGGTTTTATTTTATTTATTTTTTAGGTTTAGGTTTATTTTTAGTTGAACTTTTTTTTATTTTTTATTTTATTTTTAGGTTTAGGTTTTATTTTTTATTTATTTTTATGTTATGGTTTAGGTTTTATTTTATTTTTTGGTTTTAGGTTTTAGGTTTATTTTTTGGTTTTATTTCTAGTTTAGGTTTAGGTTTATTTTTAGTTTATTTTATTTTATTTAGTTTAGGTTTAGGTTTAGTTTATTTTAGGTTTTGGTTTAAATTTAATTTATTTTAAGTTAGTTTAGTTTAGTTTAGGTTTAGGTTTATTTTTTATTTATTTTATGGTTTTATTTTTAGGTTTATTTTTTTTTTAGGTTTAAGTTTTCATTTAGTTTTATTTTATTTTATTTTAGGTTTCTTTTATTTTTAGTTTTTATTTTATTTTGGTTATTTTAGGTTTATTTTATTTTATTAGTTTAGGCTTTTTATTTATTTTTAGTTTATTTTTATTTATTTTATTTTATTTTAATTTTATTTAGTTTAGGTTTTATTTTATTTTATTTTTTATTTAGGTTTATTTATTTATTTTATTTAGTTTATTTAGTTTATTTTAGGTTTGTTTTAGGTTTAGATTAGCTTAGGGTTTATGGTTTTAGTTTTATTTAGGTTTAGGTTTAGGTTAGGTTTAGGTTTAGGTTTAGTGTTTGGCTTTGGGGAGTTTAAGGTTTGGGTTTAGGGTTTTAGGGTTTAGGTTTTAGTTTTAGTTGGATTTAAGTTTAGGGTTTAGGGTTTAAGGATTAGGATTAAGGTTAGGTTTAGGTTTAGGTTTATGTTTAAGTTTAGGGTTTAAGTTTATAGGTTTAGGGTCTAGGGTTTAGGGTTGAGGGTTTAGGGTTGTAGGTTTAGGGTTATAGGTTGAGGGTTTAGGGTTGTAGGTTTAGGTTTAGGATTTAGGGTTTAGTGTTTAGGGTTTAGAGTTATTTTAAAAAAAATAAGTAAACCGGTAGGTTTAGGTTTATTTAGTTTACTTTTTATTTATTTTATTTTATTTTATTTTATTTTATTTATTTTTTTGGTTTATTTTTATTTTTATATAGCTTAGTTTATTTATTTTAGGTTTATTTGTTTTAGTTCAGGTTTTTTATTTTAGCTTATTTTTTTAGGTTTAGGTTTATGTTTATGTTTATTTCTTAGTTTAGTTTTATTTTTTACTTTATTTTTTAAGTTTAGATTTTTTTTTTTTTTTTTAGGCTTAGGTTTAGATTTTTATTTAATTTTTTTATGTTTAGGTTTTAGGTTTTTATTTTATGTTTATTTTTTAGTTTAGGTTTAGGTTTATTTTAGTTTATTTTATTTTATTTAGTTTAGGTTTAGGTTTTTTATTTTAGGTTTGTTTAGGTTTTTGTTTTATTTATTTTAGTTTAGTTTTTTAGTTTTTTAGTTTATTTTATTTTGTTTATTTTAGGTTTATATTTTTTTTTATTTTAGGGTTTAGGTTTAATTTTTTTTATTTTTTAGGTTTTATTTTTGTTTTATTTTTATTTCTTTTTATTTTATTTTAGGTTTATTTTATTTTATTTTATGTTTAGTTTTATTTTATTTAGGTTTTCTATTTTTTGGTTTATTTTATTTTTTTAATTACTTTAGCCTTTTATTTATTTTATTTTAGTTTAGTTTTTATTTTTTATTTTATTTTATTTTTACATTTAGGTTTAGGCTTAGGTTTAGGTTTATGTTTAGGTTTTTATTTGGGTTTTTATTTTTTTTAATTTTTTAATTTATTTAGGTTTAAGTTTTAGTATTTAGTTTTAGTTTTTAGTTTTAAGTTTTAGGTTTAGGTTTAGTGTTTAGGGTTTGGGTTTAGGGTGCAGGTTTAGGGTTGTAGGTTTTAGGGTTTAGGGTTTAGGGTTTAAGGTTTAGGGTTAGCTTAGGGTTTAGAGTTAGTTTATTATTTAGGGTTTAGGGTTTTAATTTTTTGGATTTAGGGTTTAGGGTTTGGTTTAGAGTTGGGGTTTAGGGTTTAAGGTTTATTTAATTTATTTTTAATTTTAATTTTGATTTTTTATTTATTTTTATTTTATTTATTTTAGGTTTAGGTTTAATTTTTCATTTTAGTTTTACTTTTATTTATTTATTTTATTTTTTAGTTTAGGTTTTATTTTTTATTTTAGGTTTAGGTTTTATTTTATTTTTTTAGGTTTAGGTTTTATTTTTAGGTTTATTTTATATTTTTTTAGTTTTTTTTAGGTTTATTTTATTATTTTATTAGGGTTTAGGTTTAGGTTTAGTTTATTTTAGTCTTTATTTTAGTTTAGTTTATTTTTTTAGGTTTATTTTATGTTTTTTTTATTTTTTATTTTATTTATTTATTATTTTTATTTTATTTTACATATTTATTTTATTTTTAGTTATTTTAGTTTTTTATTTATTTTATTTATTTATTTTATTTTATTTATTTTAATTTAGTTTTATTTATTATAATATTTTATTTTATTTTAGTTTAAGTTTTTTATTTATTTATTTTAGGTTTTATTTAGTTTAGGTTTAGGTTTTTAGCTTTTTAGGGTTTAGGGTTATTGAGAGTTTAGGGATTAGGGTTTAGGGTTTTGGGTTTTAGGGTTTAGGGTTTACGGTTTAGGGTTTAAGGTTTAGGTTTTAGGGTTTAAGATTTAGGGTTTAGTATTTTAGGGTTTAGGGTTTAGGGTTTAGGTTTAGGTTTTAGGGTTTAGGGTTTAGGGTTTAGGGTTTAGGTTTTAGGTCTAGGGTTTAAGTTTTATTTAGAGAAAAATTCAGATTCAATATTTCTTCTTTTCGATTTTATCATGCAAGTAACACATTAAGTTTTCTAAGACACAAGAAATGACATAAATAAAAAATAAACACACATATAGCAAATGAAAAACCTTAGATAACTAGAACTGTCTCTACTATAAAGACATAGTTCCATAAGCAACAACTTAGATCGGCCATTCTGTAATTTTTTTGATTCCCACCCCAGCCTCTCGATTAGCGGGATCCGCCATCATATCTCGGATCTCTTGCTCCTCCACCACCACTGCTCCGACCACCACCTCCATATCCACCACTATCCCCACCACCACATAATAGCCTCCACCTTTGCCTCCATGCCAGATCTAGAATGAGCCTGGTTGACGGTGATGTTCCTGTCATCAAGGTTCTTCCTGTTCTTAAGGTTTAGGTTTAGGTTTATTAGGTTTTAGAGTTTAGATTTATTTTTTAATTTATTTTGTTACTTTTAGTTAAGGTTTAGGGTTTGGGGTATAGGGTTTAGGGTTTAGGGTTTAGGGTTTAGGGTTTAGGGTTTAGGGTTTAGGGTTTTAAGGTTTTAGGGTTTATGCTTAGGGTTTAGTTTAGGCTTGGGGTTTAGGTTTAGGGGTTTAGGGTTTGGGTTGGGGTTTAGTGTAGGGTTTAGGGTTTAGTTTAGGTTAGTTTTAGGGTTTAGGGTTTTTTAAAAAAATAAAAAATAGGTAAACTTGTAGGTTTATGTTTATTTCATTTATTTAGTTTATTTTATTTTTTTTATTTTTATTTAGGTTTATTTTTATTTTTATTTAGTTACTTTATTTATTTTAGGTTTATTTATTTTAGTTTAGGTTTTATTTTATTTATTTTTAGGTTTTAGTTTAGGTTTAGGTTTATTTTAATTAGTTTTATTTTTATTTTATTTTTTTAGGTTTAGGTTTATTTTTTTTATTTTTTTTTAGGTTTAGGTTTAAGTTTTATTTTAGGTTTATTTTAGGTTTATTTTTTAGTTTAGGTTTATTTTATTTTATTTATTTTAGGTTTAAGTTTTTTTTTAGTTTAGATTTATGTTTTATTATTTATTTATTTTTATGCTTTATTTTAAGGTTTATTTTTTAGGTTTAGGTTTTTATTTAATTTTTATTTTATTTTATTTTTTGTTTATTTTAATTTTATTTTATGTTTAGTTTTTATTTTATTTAGGATGTTTATTCTTAGGTTTATTTTATTTTATTTAGTTTAGTTTTTTTATTTATTTATTTTTTATTTTTATTAGTTTATTTTTTTAGTTTAAGTTTTATTTAGGTTTTATTTTATTTTATTTAGGTTTATTTTTTATTTAGTTTAGTTTAGGTTTTTTAAGTTTTTTAGGGTTTAGGTTTAGGTTTAGGTTTAGTGTTTAGTTTTTGGGTTAGGGTTTTGGGTTTTGGGTTTTAGGGTTTAGGGTTTAGTATTTTAGTTTTTTAGGTTTAGGGTTTAGGTTAGTTTTAGGGTTAGGTAGGTTTAGGTTAGTTTAGGGTTTAAGTTTTAGGGTTTAGGATTTAGGCTTTAGGGTTTAGGGTTTTTAGGGTTTATAGTTTGGGGTTTAGGGTTAGTTTAGGGTTTAGGGTTTTAGGTTTAGGGTTTTAGGGTTTAGGGTTTAGGGTTTTGATTTAGGGTTTAGGGTTTAGTGTTTTTAGGGTTTTGGGTTGAGGGTTGTAGGTTTAGGGTTTAGGGTTAGTTTTAGGGTTTAGGGTTTAGGATTTTGGGTTTAGGGTTTAGGGTTTATTTTTTTTTTAATAAGTAAATCATTAGGTTTAGGTTTATTTAGTTTATTTTGATTATTTTCTATTTATTTTAGTTTATTTTATTTTTTATCTTTATTTAGGTTTATTTTTTATTTTTATTTAGTTTTATTTAATTATTTTAGGTTTTTTTAATTTAGTTTAGGTTTGCATTTATGTTTATTTTTTAGTTTAGTTTTATTTTTATTTTATTTTTAAGTTTAGGTTTTGTTTCTTATTCTTAGGTTTAGGTTTTGATTTTTATTTTATTTTTGTAGGTTTAGGTTTTAGGTTTTTATTTTAAGTTTATTTTAAGTTTTTTATTTTTTAGTTTAGGTTTAAGTGTATTTTTAGTTTATTTTATTTTATTTAGTTTAGGTTTAGGTTTAGTTTATTTTAGGTTTAGGTTTAGGTTTTATTTATTTTAGTTTAGTTTATTTTAGTTTAGGTTTATGTTTATATTATTTTGTTTATTTCAGGTTTAGGTTTTTTTTAAGTTTAGGGTTTAGGTTTATTTTATTTTATTTTGAGGTTTAGGTTTTTATTTAGTTTTTATTTTATTTTATTTTTTGGTTTACTTTATTTTTATTTTACATTTAGTTTTATGTTATTTATTTTATTTTAGGTTTATTTTATTTTTTTAGTTTGGTTTAGTTTTTTATTTATTTTATTTTATTTTATATTTTATTTTATTTTTAGGTTTAGGTTTAGGTTTAGGTTTAGGTTTTAGTTTAGGTTTTTATTTTATTTATTTTTTATTTTATATAGGTTTAGGTTTTATTTATTTTATTTTTATGCTTTATTTAGTTTAAGTTTAGGTTTTTAGGTTTTTAGGGTTTACGATTTAGGGTTTAGGGTTTAGGGTTTAGGGTTTGGGGTTTAGGGTTTAGGGTTTAGGTTATAGGTTTAGGGTTCAGGTTTTAGTTTAGGGTTTTGGTTTTGGTTTTTTTTAATAGAGAACAAATTCATATTCAAAATTTCTTCTTTTTGATTTCATCAACCAAGTAACAAACCAGGGAAGTGAGGTAATCAAATGACCTCGTTGGGGCTAGCTAAGGCCTCGTGTTCCCGGATGTCCAAACTATATACCCATTACCATTCAATCTTATATAAATCAACACATGAATAGAGGAAAGAGAACTCAACATTCATACACTTAAGCTATAAGCACATGCATTTCTTATGTATTTATAACTAACATCATAACACATATTATTATTCATTTATAAGCTTTTGAAAAATACATTTGGATTTAATAGTGATAATAGCCACATATATTAAATTATATCAACACATGCAAGCTTACATAAAGGAAATCCATTTTATTTTACTTGATTTTGAAAAGATGGATGCATGAATTAAAATGACAAACCAAATTTAACATGATTGGAAAGAGGACAATCAAATATAAGCATGTGATTGATTCAACCAAACTAGTTTTTAAGGACAATCAAATCAAATAAGATTATTTAAAACCAAATCTTCTTTATTAATTAAGTTTTGATTTGATTTGATTTAAAAGGAGAAGAGAAATCATCATTTCTTGTTTTAAACCCATTCCCACATTAGTGATTTGATTTAATTTATGAAATTAAGTTGATTTTATGGGTTAATTAAGTTTAACTCTTAATTGGAAGAATTAATTCCCCTTACTTATGTCACCTTAAAGTAATTAAATAAATAATTATGAGCCAACATGATATGCATGGAAAATAAACTTGCAATGATCTAGGAAATAAAAGGGCCTAATGCAATTTGCTCATGATTAATAGTTAGGTTAAGGGACTTAATTAATTACTCTTATGGTTTTCCCACACATGGACTAACCATAATTTCATTAAACTCCTTTAGGTTATTAAACACCTAAAGATCCACCATGATTTAATTAATTAAGGTTTGATGTGATTATGATTTCAATTTGATTAAGTGATTTAATTAATTAGTTAAATCTTAATTAATTCATTTTAAAAGGGTGAAATGAACTTATGGAAAGGGATCCCAACCATATTCCTTTGTTCACTTACTTTGTTGAATAATGATTAATAAACTTAATTAACCAATTTGTTACTATTCATGGGATTAATTAATCATTAATTAACTTAAAAGAATAGTTATGGTTTAATTTGTCAATTTTCCTAATTAATTGAGCAATAAATCCCAAAAAATTATGAGTGGCAGAGGTCATCCCATTAAATTAACCCACAAAATTTGGTATTAATTAATTAAGTAATTAAGCTAATAATTTTGCAATCAAACTTTAATTACTAGTCAAAATTAGTTAATATCATTTTTAATTAATTCTCCTCTGAAATACCATTAAAATTAGTATTTATTTGCATTTTGTTATTTATCTATGATGTTCTATGATTTTTAGAAGTTTTAGCCATCAAAAATGATTAATTAAGCCTAATCCTATTGGCGCCATGTGGCACCTCGGGATTGGCTTCTTAAACTTATCATTCGGCACTTTGGCGCGGATGCTTTCTTGTTGTCGTTTTGATCTAAGATCGGATGGCTATGATTAATCCCACGCTTAATAGGATTAAATCATCAATCTAGATCTAATCATGATTATTCATCACGACGTGATCTAATATCACATGTGAGGAGAGAGTCTATCCACCATTACTTTGATCTAAGCTTACCCAAGATGGATCAACTCATCCCACATCTTCATGACACTCACTTGATCTAAGCTTACCAAGCTGGATCAACTCCAAAGATCCACATCTTCATGAGATGAGGTTAATGGTCAAGATCACATGAGATGAAAGTTTTCTTCAAAAAGCTCCAACCCATTTTTTTCCTAAGGATCAATTTTGGAAGCATACCTCACCAGAGCTCAAGACCAATGGCTGGAATGATTGAGGAAGCTTCATCTAGTTGAGATGAAGCCTATTGTGTAACAATTAGATCAATTCCTCATTGTTCACTTGAAAGGCCATGAACTGATGATTTGGAGCTCAACTTTGATTGAAGTCCCCCTCTGATGCTCAAGAAGCTTGGGAGATGATTTATTCTTGCTCAACGAGGCATAGGGAAGGTGCGTTCAAAGTTAATTTGAGTTTGATGGAGAAATGGAGAAGTTAGGTCAAAAATGGGATCATTTTATTTTGAAATGGATGGGAATGAAATTTTGATTTGAGCGAGCTTGGGAACTTAGAATGGGTCTAGCTCATCTTGGGTAGCAGGCTATGAGGAATTATTTGTGTGCGTGTTTGAGTGGAAATGGGGCTGTATACTTCATCTTGATCGATGGTGGGATCAGGTTTGGCTTCTATTCCATCCAACCATCTCAAGGTGTTGTAAGGAGGTGTTGGCTTTTAGTGAAGGTGTGGAGGTGGTCCTATGGGTTTGAAATGCTCCAATAGGTAAGGCTAGGTGATTTTCACCTATGGGTCATGGCCAACCAATACAGGGTTTATGACTTACCAAGTGCAAGTAATGAAATGACCACTTACATGGGTGATTTTCTCATGTGATGCCCTTGACCCAAGGGTAGAAGGATCATTTGGCATTGATTTGATTTGGGTTGATTTGAAATGAAAAGTGGGTTTCAAGTCAAAATTTGTTTGTTAGGATTTGACTCATTTAGGTCAAAGGGTTAGGTTGGTCAAGTTGACAAATTAGTCAAATTGGGTCAAACCAAGGGTTGGGAAAGTTCATATGATTAATTGGGATGTATTGGTTCAATTATTTTGGTTTAGTTTGGCTTAGATTTTTTTTGGCTCATCTGAATTCATTTTGGTCAAATGGGTTAAGTTGACCAATTTGATCAAATTAAATTGGGTATTAGCTTGGGTTTAGTTGACCAATTGAAGATGATTGTAGGCTTTGGTTTCAATTAATTTGGATTTGGTTTTAATTTTGGCCAACTTGACCCTTTAGGTCAATTTGGGCTATGTAGGTCAATTGGGTTCAATTGGGTCCAATCATGGATTTGGTCAAGTTCAACAATCAATTTGGAATGAACTTTAGTCATTGGTTGCAATCAATTTGGTTTATATTTTGATTTGACCCAATTTGGTCTTTTAGGTCAATTTGGGTCAACTTGGGTTAAGAGGGACAAATGGGTTTGGTTTGACTCAATTGAAGATCAAATCATATTCAAATATTGATTTTGATTTGGTATGAATCATTGGTTTCAAGGGATTTGGCTTAGGTTGTAATTTGGCTAGTTTGGGTTCATATGGTTAAGGTTGACTTGGACCCAATGATAATTAATCAACCTAGGGTGATCAACAATCATGATGGGAGGTTTTGATGCTTGGTTCAATCCAATTTGGGTAGGATTAGAACTTGGCTCAAATAGGTCAAATTGGCCACTTTGGGTCAAGTGGACCAATTGGGTTTAGTTGGCTTAATTTTTGGTTGAGTTTGAATTAGTTGAGTTTATATATGGATTTGGGATTGATATATAAATTCAATTGTAATTAGCTTGGGTTCAAATGGGTTTTGGTTCATTTGAACATTTCAAGTCAAAAGGGTTAAGTTGGGTTTGACTTGGGTTGATTTTGGTTTGGCTTGATGATTGTAGATTTAATTTATATTTGTGAATATGATTGAAGGTATGATTGATTCATGAGAAAATCAATTGAATTTGGGTTTTGGAATGAAGGAATTTGGCTAAGTCCATAGAGTTGGGTCATGTGGCTTTGGTTTGGATTTTTATTTGGTTTGATTTAGTTTTGATGATTTAAATATATATTTTTCATTTCAATTTGTGAAGATTATTGAAAATATGATTGATTTGTGAGAAAATCAATTGAGTTTGACTTGATTTGGATTAAGATTTGTCTATGTCCATGGGATAAGAAGGATTTTATTTAATTTGATATATTTTGATTTAGTTTTGATCATTTGTATGTAGATTTGATTTATATTTAGGAAGATGATTGAAGATATAAACTGATTATGAGAAAATCAATTAGTTTTGGATTGATTTGGATTAAGATTTAGCTAAGTCCATGGGATAGGTCATATGGCTTAGAAAGGGTTTCAAGTTTGGATTTGATCATGGGCTTCAATCATTTGGTTTTGAAATTTGGGTTTGGATTTGGATTTTAATTTAATGTTTGAATTGAACTTGAGGTTTCATTTTAGAAGGTGAACATGGATTGGATTTGGGTTGTAGGGTAGGTGAATTATCCTAATCTCTAAGGCATAACCTAATCCTATGGTTAACCCTTCTAAGTCCTTAGGCTTAAGTTAAGTGTTTACCTAATTATTAGAAGTGTCTTATGAATATAGAAGTCTTAGTGTCCAGAAGACTCCTAGCTCTAAGATGGGAAGATTGAATCTGCACTACAAAAGTGAGGTCAACAGGCCTTAGGCTCTATAGTGTTGCCCTTAGAGATAGATGATTGGAAGACTGAAGCCATGTTTCATATTATATACTCGGATATATCTTTCAATGCTTTGCTTGGGAGACCATGGATACATGAGAACAACATAGTTCCATTCCTTCTACATCAATGTATGAAGTTTGTGAGACTTGGGATTGTCATGTGTTAAAAGAGATCTCAAGCCATTTACAGTTCATGAGGTAGGCATATATGAGGATGCCTCTTATTACCTCCCTCAAAATCAGCAAGTCTATTCTCGTGAACTTGGCCAAAGTTTAAAATAAAAGAAAAAGAAAATGATAAAAGAAGATAAAAAGAAATAGAGAATAAAAGAAAATGAAATAGAAAATATAAGGGAGCGAAAATGGACTTGGAGGAGGAAGTGGAGCCTTACATTAGATCCACCAACAGTTTATTACTCCATTCGAACAAATGGGTAAGACGACCTGACCTCCACCAAGTAGAGGAAGAGGCAAGTTTAGAGGTAGTCCTAGGGGTGCAAAACCTCTTTATTGACCACCCAATAAAAGTTATGTCCCAGCTACCAAGAGTACACCATCTATCCATATAGACTTAGAATCTAGTTCATAGGATGATTCTAATATGGTTAGCACAAACCAAGAAAAGAATAGTATTGAAATCACCACCCACAAACCAAGGTTTATTGACCGAGGTATAAAAATTCCTCAAATTGTCCCAAAGGAGATTTCGACTAGATCTATAACAAGATGCATAAATAAAAGAACCCAAAACACAATAGTCTCCATAAAAATTTGTGCATTAACTTGTTGAAAATTATCAATAATAGAAACCTCTTAATGAAATTATTCCAAAAACACGGATCTTATTACTAACATTGGGTAAAATTTATTGAACGATCATTCTAGCAATATTGTTAATTTTATTATCATGAATAAGAGGTTCCAAAATAATGAGTAAAATAAATATTATGAATAAAAGATTTCTAATACGATTGTGAATAGAGAGGTACCAATCCCCTAACATTCCAAACATGAAAATTAATCATAATAAAAAGAAAAGGGGGGTGAGCAAGGGTTGATTAAGAGAGGAGTGGGAGGCCTTAGCTGATCTAGTGTTTTTGGACAATTTTAGAGGGTAATTTTTAATACTTTTTTTCTTCTTAGCACGATAAGTTTGAAAACCATTTTCTTTACCCCTGGAATCATCATCCGAGTAAGATTTAGTAACATTGGTCACCAATTTAGGAGACTTTTTCAAGTGTTTATGGGGAAATTCACACTCTTTCAAATCTAGATTAAATTGAAAAGTAGGATTAACATGAATATCAAGATTTAAAATGAGAGATGGTGATGATTTAGAACCATTTAAAGCACAAATATTTAGATCAGGATGATAAATATTTGCAGCATGCGAAACATCATTTAAATCCTCATTGAAAACTTCTTTTTCATTGATCAAAGCCAGCATAGATGTAGAGATAGAATCAAAGGATAATCATCATCCAATATTTTGAAAATTATTATTCTTCGCATTAAAATGTTCAACTTTAAAGAATAAATAAGAGGTAATTCATCATTCCCAATCAAATCATGAACCATATCAATAGTAGGGCCAAAATTGGTTCAATAGGAATAACCTTGATATTCAATGAATCAACCTCAATTGCATCCTTTAAACCATTCTTAGGATCCAAGGCTATTTTTTGAACATATGTAGGGATCGGCTTATGACTAAGAGCAAGATTTTTTTGGGAGGATTTCACTTTTTTAAATGGGGATGGAGAATAGAACATTCTGAATGATCGTGGCCATGAATTTTATAATGAAAACAAAAAATTGGAAGATTCTCCAATTCAACCTTTTGTGAATACCCATATTTTTCAAAGCCAATCTAGTCTTCCTTATGATATTTTTCAATTATGTCAATTTCCACTAGGATCCAAGCCACAGAGGGGCGAGATTGCTCAACAGTAACTTGATTGAGTTGTAAAGGCTGACAAAAAAGAGCCCCAATAGTAAAAAGCACATGATGAGTAACAAAATGGATGTGCATATTAGGAAGAGATAACCACACAGGGACAATAGCAGATTCCTCCTTAATGTCAAAAAGGGGTGACCACTTTAGTAAGTGCATTTGACAATTAAAGATGAGGTAAGAATGATGTGCAAAAACATGAATAATCCAGAACATTAGAAAGTTGTATCAGAATATGCCAAGGGTTAATAAGACCAATCGAAAAGGCATCCGTTAGCTTAAGATTATGAAAATAAGGTGTGGATCTTATCCAAATTTGGATGACATAAAGCAATTTTTTTTTTGATAAGAGAATTCAAAGGTTTTGTTAATAATTCAACATCCACATGAGCACATAATAGACAAACCACAAAGAGATCAAAATGAGATTAATTGATTCAATAAAGTGAAAGCCTTACAAGAGCACTTCCTTAAAGTATTTAATAGAAGATGATGCAATAGGGCATAATCTCAAAGTGTGGGATGCAGTCGAAGCATCTAAAATTTGAGGTGGAGCCAAAATATTTGAACTCACCATAGCAATTATAAAGGATAAAGCATCACACACTCGGCCAGATGTCGATCAAGCTTAAAATTTGGCTCAAATTGAAGCAAAAAATGCAGAGATCCCTGTCGAGATTGCGACACCAAGATGGAATCAGGAATCCTAGAGAAAAAGTGTTAGGGAGAGGAGGAGGGTTTAGGTTTTAGTTTAGTTTAGGTTAAGGTTTAGGATTAGGTTTAGTTAAGTTTAGGTTTATTTGGGTTTAGGTTTAGGGTTTAAGGTTTAGGTTTAGGGTTTAGTGGTTTTAGATGTTTAGAGTTTAGGTTAGGGGTTTAGGGTTTAGGGTTTAGGTTTTAAGTTTAGAGTTTAGGGTTTAGGTTTAGGTTTTAAGTTTAAGTTTAGGAGTTTAAGTTTAGTTTAGGGTTTAGGGTTTAGGTTTAGGTTTAGGTTTAAGTTTGTTTTATTTTTATTTTATTAATTAAATAAACTAGTAGGATTTAAATTTTAGGGTTTTAATTTTTTATTTTATTAAATTAAGTAAGAAGTTCATTTAGTTAATTTTTTTATGTATTTTGGTTTAATTTATTTTTATTTTCATATAAGTTTTTTTATTTTATAAATTAACTTAGTTTGTTTATTTTAGGTTTATTTATTTTAGTTTAGGTTTTTTTATTTCAGTTTATTTTTTAGGTTTAGGTTTAGGTTTAGGTTTATGTTTGTTTTTTTTACTTTAGTTTTATTTTTATTTAATTTTTTAGTTTTCAATTTAGTTTTTAATTTTTAAGTTTAGGTGTTGGTTTTTATTTTACTTTTTTAGGTTTAGGTTTTAGGTTTAAGGTTTTTATTTTAGGTTTATTTTTAGGTTTTATTTTTAGTTTAGGTTTAAGTTTATTTTTGGGTTTTTATTTTTTAGTTTAGGTTTAATTAATATATTTTTGGTTTTTAGAGTTTAGGGTTTAGGTTTTTTGGTTTAGGGTTGTAGATTTTAGGGTTTAGGGTTTAGGGTTTTTGAATTAGGGTTTAGGGTTTTAGGATTTCGAGTTTAGGGTTTAGGGTTTTAGGGTTTAGCATTTACTGTTTAGGGTTGTAGGTTTAGGGTTTAGGGTATAGAGTTTTTTAATTTATTTTTATTTTATTTTTACTATTTCTAAATTAAGCAAATTGGTAGATTTAGCTTTATTTAGTTTTTTTTTGTTTATTTTAGTCTATTTTCTTTTTTATTTTTATTTAGGTTTATTTTAATTTTTATTTAGTTTTTTAATTTATTTTAGGTTTATTTATTTTAGTTTATTTTTTAGGTTTAACTTTTAATTGTTATTTTTAGGTTTAGGTTTAGGTTTTTATTTTATTTTTTTGATTTAGGTTTTAAGTTTTTATTTCCAATATTTTTTTTATATATTATTTTTTAGTTTGGGTATAAGTTTATTTTTAGTTTATTTTATTTTATTTAGTTTAGGTTTAGGTTTAGGTTTAGGTATGATTTATTTTAGTTTAGTTTAATTTAGTGTAGGTTTATTTTATCTTTATTTTAGGTTTAGGTGTTTTTTTTTAGTTTAGGGTTTAGGTTTTATTTTATTTTATTTTAGGTTAATTTTATACTTATTTTAGGTTTAGGGTTTAGGTTTCATTTATTATTTAATTTAGGTTTAGGTTTAGGTTTCATTTATTTTAGTCTAGTTTATCTTAGTTTAGGTTTATTTTATTTTTATTTTAGGTTTAGGTGTTTGTTTGGTTTAGGTTTTATTTTTTATTTATTTTTAGGTTTATTTTATTTTGTTTAGGTTTTATTTTATTTTATTTTAAGTTAATTTTATAATTACTTTTGGTTTAGTTTTTTATTTTATTTAGGTATTTTATTTTTTTAGTTTAGTTTAGGTTTTTATTTATTTTATTTTAGTTTAGTTCTTATTTTTGATTTTATTTTCTTTTTAGGTTTAGGTTAAGGTTAAGGTTTTAGTTTATATTTTTATTTTATTTATTTTTCAATTTATTTTAGTTTAGGTTTGTTTATTTATTTTATTTTTAGTTTTTATTTACTTTAGGTTTAGGTTTTTAGCTTTTTAGGGTTTAGGGTTTACGGTTTAGGGTTTAAGGTTTAGATTTTAGGATTTTATTTTAGGTTTATTTTTAGGTTTTATTTTTTTAATTTATGTTTAGGTTTATTTTTAGTTTAATTTATTTTATTTAGTTTAGGTTTAGTTTATTTTAGATTTAGGTTTAGGTTTTAATTATTTTAGTTTAGTTTTAGGCTTATTTATTTTGTTTGTTTTATTTTTAGTTTTTTTTTAGTTTTGTGGTTTATTGTTTTATTTAGGTTTTATTTTTTTGGTTTATTTTTTAAGTTTAGGTTTATTTTATTTTCATGTTACGTTTAGTTTTTATTTTATTTAAGTTTTTTTTTATTATTAGGTTTATTTTAATTTTTTATTTAGTTTAGGTCATTATTTATTTTATTTTAGTTTATTTTTTATTTATTTTATTTTTAGGTTTATGTTTAGGTTTTAGTTTAGGTTTTTAGTTTATTTTATTTTTTTATTTTATTTAGGTTTAGGTATTTTGTTTATTTTATTTTTAGGTTTTTAGGGTTTTGGGTTTAAGGTTTTGGGATGAGGGTTTTTGGTTTAGGGTTTAGAGTTTAGGGTTCTAGGGTTGTAGGTTTAGGGTTAGTTCTAGGGTTTAGGGATTAGGGTTAGAGTTTTTTTTATTATTTTGTTATATTATTTTTAAATTAAGTAAACTAGTAGGTTTAGGTTTATTTAGTTTATTTTTTATGTATTTAGGTTTAATTTATTTTTTATTTTGATTTAAGTTTATTTTTATTTTTAATTAGTTTATTTTAGTCAATTTAGGTTTATTTATTTATTTAGGTTTTTTATTTTAATATATTTTTTACGTTTAGGATTAGGTTTAAGTTTATTTTTTACTTTAGTTTTTAGTTTAGTTTGATTTCTATTTTATCTTTTAGGTTTCAATTTTCTTTTTATTTTTAGGTTTAGGTTTAGATTTTTTTTTAGGTTTAGATTTTAGGGCTTTATTTTAGGTTTATTTTTAGGTTTTATTTTTTATTTTAGGTTTAGGTTAATTTTTAGGTTATTATTTTTTAGTTTCGATTTATTTTATTTATTTTAGATTTTTAGGGTTTAGGGTTTGGGATTTAGGGTCTAGGGTTTAGGGTTATAGATTTTAGGGTTTAGGTTTTGGGTTTAAGAATTAAGGTTTAGGGTTTAGAGTTTTAGGATTAAGGTTTAGGGTTTAGGGTTTTGGGTTTTAGAGTTTAGCGTTTAGGGTTTAGGCTTTAGGTTTATTTTTATTTACTTTTATTTTATTTTTATTATTTTTATTTTTAAAATTAAGTAAACTAGTAGGTTTAAGTGTCTTTAGTTTATTTTTTATTTATTTTAGTTTATTTTATTTCTTATTTTTATTTAGGTCTATTTCTTATTTTTTATTTTTTATGATTAGCTTTAGCTTTGGGTTTATTTTTAGTTTAATTTTATTTTTATTTTATTTTTTATGTTTTGATTTTATTTTTTATTTTTTGGTTTAGGTTTAGGTTTTTATTTTATTTTTTTAGGTTTATGTTTTAGGTTTTTATTTTAGGTTTATTTTATGGAATTTTCTTTTAGTTTAGGATTAGGTTTATTTTTAGTTTATTTTATTATATTTAGTTCATGTTTAGGTTTTGGTTTAGTTTATTTTATGTTTAGGTTTAGTTTTTTTTTATATTAGTGGTATAAATAGATCTCTTAACTCTGGACCATGATGTGATGAGATTTTCATATCATCTGTCCAATCCTTGCACCAATAATGAGGCCAAATATGAGGCTCTGATTGTTGGTATGGAGTTAACCGTTACTATATGCATCTAGAACATCAACATCTTCGAAGATTATCAGCTAGTATTAACCAAATCGCTGAGTCTTGCAAGGTTATAAAGCCCAAGTTCCATCACTACCATAAGTACACCATGGAGTTGTTGGCCCAAATCTCAGAGGTTACCATTTATAAGATTCTTCAAGAGAGAATGTTGTAGTGTATTCTTTAGCCAAGCTTGCCAAGGAGTTTGCATGTCCGGAGGATGAGTCTATATCAATAAAGGTCCAAAATAAATAAGTTTTATCCCTTATTGATATTGAACTCATTAGAAAGTACTCTCTTGAAAGGGAGGTTAGCATTGCCAAGAAGGATGAGAAGTTAGATTGGAGGCAACCATTAATGGATTACTTAAATAATGGCAAACTACCTCAAGAAAAATCCTAAGCCCATCAAATGAAGCATAGTGCACTTTCCTATGCTATTATGGATGGTGTATTGTACTGGCGGTCTTTTCATCATATGTGGTTACGTTGTTTAGATAAGCATATCCGTAAGATCGTATTTACGAGGATTATGTGGAACAAACCAATGCTAAAGATGAAAGCCAAGATCAACTAGGATCTTTATTGGCCATCGATGATCAAAGATTGCATGGATCGATAGGAGATGCCACCAATATCAAATACACTATGTGGTCCTACACCAACCACAACATTCTACATCTACATTGCCCTCATGGCCATTCAAGTGTTAGGGTACTGACATAGTGGGTCTTATTGATCCTCCTTCTTTTAAGGGTCATCAATTCATCTTAGCTGCTACTGACTACTTTTCCAAATGGGCGAAGGCATTTTCGCTCAGAGAGATCATAGCTCAGCATGTGCTCCAGCATTTTAGGAATTATATCATATATAGATTCGGAGTGCCTTGATGAATTATATCAGATAATGATACTACATTCAAGAGCATTTAGATCAACAACTTTGTCCAGAGACACAGCATAGATTGGAGATATTCTACCATCAACTAATTGAGGGCAAAAGGCTTAGCAGAAGCCATTAAAAAATCTCTCATCCAAATACTAAAAAGACACTCATCAACAACAAGTTAGTTGAAGCCTTGTGGGCCTACCACCAATATAAATCCAACTCTCTACCCCTTTCTCCTTAGTGTATGGGTCTGAAGTCATTCTACCCTTAGAAGTCTAACTCCCATCATTATGGATAGCCGTGGGTAGTAAGATCACAACGGAGCAGAACATCAAGTTACAGTTGGAAGAGCTCGAAGGTTTGGAGGAGAGAATGCCTACCAAGGAGGATCTTATCGACTTATTAATCATAAAGGAGAGTGCCCAATGCTTCCAATCAATGGGCTCAACTTAAAAAATATTAGAAATCATGATTGAAAACAATTATCATCAATGAGAATTTAATTTTGAATTCAATCTCTTCTATGTTGAAAGTATTCTTGTTTCTGAATTCGCCACAATGTGTTTAGGGTAGGTGTGAGGAACTCGAGTGGAGTTGTATCATTCATTGACACAACACAAACATAAACTACACACAAACATATAAAATAAACCCATATATTTTATCTCAGGCTACTCTGAGTTGAGATAACACCCCCAACGACACTCACCCAGTAGCTACTCTAGGTCAAGATGATGTGCTACCCAGCTAGTGTGTCACCATAGGGGTCTTCTTGCATTTGAGGATGCAAGTCTGCTATGCTTTCCTTCCTTACATGGTCCTTTGCACCGACAAGCTTGTTTGTTGGTGAGGCCTTCTTGTGTGGTAGATAAGCTACCTCATGTTTGCTTTGTTTAAGAGGATGTGAGTATGCTATGCTTTCTTCTTGGATTAGCCTTCGTGCACTGGTACTACCAAGATCCACCTGCAAGACTCTCCCAACCTATAAAAGAAATCTGCATCCCTAAAACCATAAACCCAAAACCCTAAACACTAAAACCTAAAACCTAAACCCTAAACCCTATACCCTATACCCTAAACCATAAATGCCAAACTATAAACCTTAAACCCAAAACCCTCAACTAAACTTAAACCCTAACCCAAATCCAGACCCTCACTAAACTAAACCCAAACCCTAAAACTAAACTAAACTAAACTATAAAACCTAAAAATAAAATAAAAAAAAAAAAAATAAAATAAAAAATAATAATTTAAAAAACCTAAACTAAAACCTAAACTTAAACCTAAACCTAAACCTAAACCTAAAAAGAAAATAAATAAAATAAAAATTAAACTAAAATAAAATAAATAAAAACCTAAACTAAATTAAAAAATTAAAAACCTAAATAAAATAAAAACTAAACCTAAAATAAAATAAATAATAAAATAAAATAAAAACTAAATAAAAACCTAAACCTAAAAAATAATCTAAAAATAAAATCAATATTGGCATGAATTAGAGAAGAGACCTTTAAAAAATGAATCTCGAACAACATTTACCTAAAATTTCCAAATAAAATTCTACAAAATATAAGGTAGAACCCCCAGCAAAAATGGTATCAGAGCCTAGAAGATCTCCACAAAATATAAATACTTTTGAGTGCAATCTCTATTTTGCATGTTTATGCACCCCAAGTTTTTCTTATCAAACTAATTTCCCATCATATGAGTCTAAAATTAGGGAAGAAAAAGATAGAAAGAAACGTTTGAAACTAAAAAAATTAGAAGAAAATATATTCCCTTTTCATGATAAATCTAACTAAAGAATATTTAGATAAAGAATATAAAAGACTTCTAGAGTTATTAAAAATCAAAATTACTAATAGTCAACTAAAAGTATTTCCAGAAGAACAAACTTTCCATATCAAAGTGCCATTAGGGAACATAAATGAATGGATAATAACTAGTTATATGATAATAAAACAAAACTATGAGTTAGGTCTTAGTTCAACCCCTTCGAAAAAAATATCAACCAGTAATTTAGGGAACAAAATGAAAATTAGCATAACAAAGTTAAATGATTTAAATCATTGTTATAAAAAAGATATAAACCTATTCTTTGGACTAATAGTACTAGTAATATACTTGAATTAGGAAAGAAAATTTTAGACAATCAACAAGTTCTTAAAAATAATATTGCCATAGCTGTATGTATGGAATTTGATTTACTAGAAATAAAACCACACAAAAATTTGTCCTAGTATCCATCAACAAAACAAAACCATATAGAAACACCCAACAAAGGTAATATACCAGGAGCAATACGAATTAATGAAAACATAAATGTCAATGAATCATAAGATATAGATGAATTAATATCTATTTTACATCAACATCAATTTATGAATAACACACCACAAATTCCATCTATAGATAGACCACTTATTGAAATATCTGCGACAACTACATTACCAAATACTAGTAGCATCGGATCATCCACTACTTCAACCTCAAGACAATACATCCCACCTAGTGCTAGAAGAATTCCGACACCGAAAAGTTATCCACCCACTAATAACCAAAAGGAATGTTTGCATGAACCAATTAGTGGACATGGTATTTACTTAAACTTAGGCATTTGTAAAAATATAGCGAAACCATTGATAAATGGACAATAAAATAGTCTAGCCATTTATAATTATAATCTCCAAGGTGAAGATGCATATAACTTTATCGAAAATACGTTAATATGTATCTATAAAAAATGGATTATTGGACTTAGTTCAAACTAAAAATAAGAAATTAGAAATACTTGTTCAGCTGAAACCACAATAGGCACACCAGGAAAATGGGTAAGATTTTATGTAGATTACATTAAAAGTGAATTCTTAGGGTACCAAATTAGATGCACTACAAAAGAAGAAAAAGCTAAAAAATAACCTAAAATTGCAAAACAAAAACTCACATTTCTTAGTATTTGTAATATTTGTTATTTAAATGAATACAATTATGAATATCAATAATTCTTTATGATATTCTTGAACCATAGCGAAGCCAATATATAGATACATTCTTCTACAAATTACCTGAACCATATAACATAATATGGAGTCAATAATTTCTTCAACAATATCTTATAGATATAACCTTAGGAAGTAGAGTTTTATTTCCAAAGAAAAATTAGCGGCGCCAACAAATTGATTTACATCAACAAAATAAAAAAATATAAACAATCTTTATGTTGTGCTAAGAATGATCTTGTAGCACATCAATGGGGATGTTCCAACAATACAACTTCCTCATGTACATGATTAGCCTATAATAAAAAGAAATAATTCTTTAAGAAAATAAATAAAAATAAATTGAATTTAAGGAAAAGAAACTTTAGACGAAAATAATTTAACAAAAAACCAAAAATTTGTAAATGTTGGTTTGTAAAGAAGAAGGACATTATGCTAATGAATGTCCAAAAGAAAAAAAAAGTTTCGGGGAGAAAATCTATCCAAATTATGAGAATAAGAACTAGAACCTATCTTTGATATTTTTGAAATCAACTCCGATGAAGAATTTTATGAATTATCTGATCAAGAAGAGGAACTTATAAATCAATATTATTATTCTGATAATAATAATGATTTAAATGAATATTTATATTTAGATTAAATGATTGAACTCCAACAGCTTAACATAGAAGACATTATAGATAATCAATCAAAATATAGTAAACACTTAACCCTTTCATAAGAAGAATATAAGAAGACTCGAAAAAGAAAATTATCATTAGAACTAAGACTATTTTGATATGCCAATTTTAAATTGGAAAAAAAGCAATTCATTATAGTATCGACAAGGAGAATACCCTATTGAAATAATAGAATCTAAGGGTACAAAATCCCTTTATATAATTATACAATGAGAAATCAAGATTTACAAAGATTCCTCATCCCAGAAAAATATAGACATGTATTTTTTTTAGAGAATACAAATACTAATCAAAGCATACTTTAGAAAAGGTATAGATAGCCCTATAACCTTATGGATATAAGATAGAATTATTAATTCTAAAAGATGCTTTATTAGGAGTTATTCAAGGAAACTTATGTTACCAAACTTTAATGTTTAATTTACATCCTAATTATGCCATCAATATTAATGATAGACATATATAGAACTCTTTCTCTCAAACATAAATTAGATCATGTTCAATTAAGACAAGAAGCATTGATTATAGCATTACAAAGCGACTTATGCCTATATAAACAATTATAATGCTGTAGCTTTTAGATCACATAATGAACCTATTCATATAGATTCTATGTTCTCTCATATAAGACAAACTATCCAACTAGACAAAGTAGATTATATAAATTTAACACCACCACCTGATCAGTTAGCTTTAGATATGGGTGAAAGTAGTGCTATCAGAAGAAAAAAGTTTTATAATACCTAGAAAACTACTTTTTTTTTCATGAACATAACAAAGATCTAATTATTCAACCTAGAAGGTCTCTTGATTCTAGAAAATCACAATATGCTAATATCAATTAATATTTTAGGGTTATTATATTTCACCTGGTAATATCCACTCAATATTATTAGATATCGGATCTCATAGTTCTCATATTGATGTCTCATTAATTCTCCTAAATCTACAAATCCAACAAAATGAACCATATGTATATAAAGACAACCATGGGAATAGACATTACTGTCAAACTAAAACTAATATTCTATTTGGTTTTTGGGATATCCAAAAGCAATGAATAGACTTTCAACATACCTTTTAATAGATGATACAAAAGAAGGATGGATTTTAGTAGGAATGGATTTTTTATAACAACATACTATTCAATTTACTATCTCTTTTGTCCAAATTAAATCTTCAATTATTCCTTGACATCATAGTTAATTTTCATAGCTATATTAAAATTGAATTATATATTCCCACTTATGATCCTATACCTATTCATGCTTTATGTGATACTGGTAGTGATATTACCGTTGGTAAATGATGTATCCTTCCTCCACATATTTCTCCTCAAACCGATACTTTACTTTTGGATACCTTCAATGGTATTCATATAATTACTCATTATTGCTCTAATCAATATATCTTACTCTGTGAAACACTCATTAAAATACCTCATTTATGGTGTCTGGATGAACCTATTCCTGATCTCATCCTTAGAAATAACTTTTTTAAATCCATGTATTCTTTTACACAATATACTAACCACATCGAATTGATTAACCCCTATAAACATAAATTAATTTGTCCATTTATTCACCATCCTGTTTCTCACAATCCTACTAATCCACCTCCTTTTTGCAGCCAGCATGGTGATTTAGATCATTTAATTCAAACACATCTTTCCACAGACTTGAAATTTGGCTGACATTTATACCTCTTTACCGACCTTGACAAACTATAACTAATCAAACATTTCATTGAACAATTATTTTCCAAAAAATTCTCTAAAAATCCTTACAATTTTGGGCAAAAAACAAACCAGTTTCCCATATTGAACCTATTAATCCCACTCTATTTATCCATGTTCAACCAATGAAATAGACAATTGATGACAAAAAGAACTCAAAATTCAAATCTGAATTATTACAACTTTAACTTATTGAACCAAGTCATAGTCCTCATAGTAGCCTTCCAGTCGCAATCATGTTGAACAAGTGTAAAAACCTGATGGTCATTAATTATAAAAAAACATAATGATAATACTAAATTTGATGGATACTTCTTACAAACAAAGAAGTACTAATTAATCAAATCAAAAATGCATGATGGTTTTCCAAATTAGATTGTAAATCAGGATTTTGGCGAATAAAAATGCATCCTGACAATACTAAATTTATAGCCTTTAGTACCCCGTAAAGACACTATTAGTGGAATGTAATTCCTTTTGGCTTAAAAAATGCTCTGCAAATATTCCAATGAAGAATGGATTATTTATTTACTGAATTTAATATGTTCTTTAATCTATGTTGATATTCTTATTTTTAGCAACACATTCCCTTTACATCTAAAACATTTAACTTTATTTGCTCAAAAGGCATATAAACATGGTATTACCTTAAGTAAGAAAAAGGCATTCTTTGTAACACAACAGATAGACTTCTTAGGTTTAAAAATTGATAAAGGAACCATTGAACTACAAGATCACATTTTAAACAAAATTGATAACTTTTCTAGCATTAATAATAAAAAATAATTACAATGATTTTTAGGATGTATCAATTATGCTTAAGCTTTTATTCAAAATTTAGCCACATTATGTGGTCCTCTTCAAAATAAGCTACAAAAAAAATATGGCATGGAACTGAGATCTAAATAATGATTAGACTTTACAAAAAATAAAAATAGCAAAATCTCCCTAAATTACACACAAATAATGGCCAAAATTAATAATTGGCTGACTCGACACATGTTGGGGTGCAATTCTAAAAGCACAAAGAAATAATTCCGAATTACTCTATCGATATGCATCCAGAACATACACCACAACAGAACAAAATTATCATATTAATGAAAAAGAACTCTTAGCCATTAAATAGGCTAACAAAAAATTTAAAATATTTTTAAATGAACATTTTATAATACAAACAGATAACAAAATGTCATTCTCTTTCATTAAGGGAAAAATAATTGATTCATTACCAAATAAAATACTTATCCACTAGCAAAGTTGATTTTCTGCATATAGTTTTGACATAGAATATATTGAAGGAAAAAATAATTGTCTAGTTGATACATTAACATGAGAATTTTGCAGGACATGCCAGATATTGATCTACAAATTACATATATCCTGAAACATATGGAGGAACTAGATATACCATCAAATAAAATCTTGACAAAATCTAACGAGTAACTTATTAACAATTATGTACAGATACTTGAATTCCAGATGTGGAAATTAGAATGTGAAATCTCTTATGGTACCAAGATTCTAGCTGAATTACAAAAAGTAAATATTTATCTCAATGGTGAAGCTGATGAAGAAGAATTACCATCGCTTGCTCAATTACAGACAATATGCAATTACCAAAAAAGGATGCCATCCATAAGTACAAATAAATAGACAAATATAGCTTTTTACTCTTCAATTTTACAAAAAGAACTCAAGATAACGAAACCCAAATATATACTTGAAGTAGCAAAAGAATGGTAACAATTTTCTCTATTTCTATACTGGCTTATGATTTCTATAAACCAGTACAACATTCGTTCATTTCCTATGTTATATTGTTATACTTTCTCTCTAATCTGGTTACACTTAGTGTAGGAAATGAAAGAAAATTTTTGGTTTTCTCTTATAATCTTATAAGGTTGTGGTCTTTGTTTGACTATCTAAAAGAAGGAATGGGAGAATAAGATATGAATCGAAGAATACACAGTCAATAGCTAGATCGGATAGGAAGGATAATTGCATAATTGGTTGTTAAGATTGGAGTAATCTATGGAAGCATGATGGACCTTTATAGTTATCATATAATTAAAACTAAAATAAAATAATGTAAAAACAAAATAAAAAATAAACTTAAAATTAAAAAATAAATAAAAAATAAAAAACCCTAAACTAAAATAAAAATTAAACCTAAAATAAAGTAAAATAAACTTAAACTTAAACTAAAATAAATATAACTAAACCAAACCTAAATAAATAAACTAAATCAACTAAAATAAAATAAAATAAACTAAAAAAAATCAAACTAAACAACCACAAATACTAAAACCAAATGTTGAAGAATAAAACTAACCAAGTTGAATAAAACAAAATATAAATTAATAACAAACCTAAACAAAAAAAATAAAATGAAAATAAATAAAATAAAAAACATAAAAAAAAACCTAAACCTAAACCTAAATAAAAGAAATAAAAATAAAAAATAAAACTAAACTAAAATAAAATAAATAAAAACCTAAATTAAACTAAAATATAAAAAAATCTAAATAAAATAAAACCAAACATAAATAAAATAAAATAAACCTAAATTAAAATAAAATAAAAACTAAAATAAAACTTAAACCTAAGAAAATAAAATCTAAAAAATAAAATAAAAATAAAAAATAAAACTAAAACTAAACTTTAAAACCCTAAACTATATAAAAAAATAAAATAAACTAAACTAATAAAACTAAACTAAAATATAAACCTAAACTAAATAAATAAAATAAGTAACTAAAATAAATCTAAACCTAAACAAAGAATACCTAAAAAAATAAACCTAAAATAAAAAAAAAAACTAAAAAATAAAATAAAACCTAAAAATAAAAAAATAATGTAAACCTAAAAAAAATAACTACTAAAAAATAAATAAACCTAAACCTAAACCTAAAAAATAAACTAAATAAATAATAAAATAAATAAACTAAACTAAATAAAAAATAAAATAAACTTAAATAAAAAATAAAAAAAATAAAAAAACTAAAATAAATATAAATAAACTAAATAAACCTAAACTAGTTTATTTAATAAAAATAAAAATAAACTAATAAAATAAACCTAAACCATAAACCTAAACTAAACCCTAAACATAAATCCTAAGCTCACTAATTCTAGTTTTATTTGATAAAAATTATAAAACTAAAATAAATAAAATACATCCTAAAATAAAAAATATAAATAATCTTTATGTTGTACTAACAATGATCTTGTAGCACATTAATATGTTAATACAACTTTCTCATAAAATCTAAAAGAAAAATTCTTTAAGAAAACAAATAAAAATAAATTGAATTTAAAAAAGATACTTTAAAAACAATTTAAAAAATAAAATTTACAAATGTTAGTTATGTAAAAAAAGGACATTATAATGAATGCCCAAAAGAACAAAAGTTTTAGCGAGAAAATCTAAATTATAGAATGAACATTAAACCTCTTTGATATTTTTTGAAATAAAAAAGAAATTTATGAATTATTTGATCAAGAAGACTTTATAAATCAATATTGTTACTCTAATAATGATAATAATTTAAATGAAAATTTATATTAGTTAAATGAGAACTCCAACGACTTAACATAAAAATTAGAAATCAATTGAAATATATTAAATTAGAAGAAGAATATAAGAAGATTAAAAATAAAATTATCATTAGGTACTAGAACTATTTCAATATGATATTTTAAATTAGAAAAAATAATTCATTATAGTATCGAGTAAGGAGAATACCTATTGAAATAATAGAATGATAAATGAAATCTTTTTTTTATAATTATAATGAAATCAAGATTATAAAGATTCCTCATCCCAAAAAAAATATAGACATTTTGGGAGGAATACAAATACTAATCAAAGCATACTTTAGAAATGTACAGATAGCCCTATAACCTTGTGCATATATGATGATAGAATTATTAATTCTAAAAGGATGCTTTATTAGAGTTATCCAAGGAAATTTATTTTCAAACTTTATTTTACATCATAGTTATTCCATCAATATTAATGATAGACACATAGATAGAAGTCTTACTATAAAACATAAATTAAATTATGTTTAATTAAGACAAGGAAGTGCTATTTATAGCATTACTTATCAAGTAGCTTATGCTTATAGAAATAATCATAATGTTGTCGCTTTTAGATCACATAACGAACCTATTCATGGTTTAAGATTTTGGTTTTGGGTTTAGGGTTTTTAGGGTTTAGGATTTATGGTTTAGGGTTAGTTTAGAGTTAAGGGTTTAGGGTTTAGGGTTTAGGGTTTATGGTTTAGGGTTAGGGTTTAGGGTTTATGGTTTAGAGTTTAGGGTTTAGGGTTTAGGATTTATGGTTTAAGATTTAGGTTTTAAGGTTTTGGGTTAGTTCAGGGTTTAGGGTTTAGGGTTTATGGTTTAAGGTTTTGGGTTGTAGGTTTAGGGTTAATATTTAGTGTTTTTTTTTAAATTAGGTAAACCTCTAAGTTTAGGTTTGTTTTAGTTTTTTTAGTTTATTTTATATTTATTTTAGTTTAGTATATTTTATTTATTTAAGCTTATTTTTATTTTTATTTATTTATTTTACTTATTTTAGTTTTATTTATTTTAGTTTATTTTTTAGGATTAGGTTTAGATTTATGTTTATTTTTAAATTAGTTATATTTTATTTTTTTAGGTTTAGGTTTAATTTTTTTAGGTTTTGGTTTAGGTTTTTATTTTATTTTTTTAGGTTTAGGTTTTAGGTTTTTATTTTAGGTTTATTTTTAGGTATTCTTTATTAGGTTTGGTTTAGGTTTATTTTTAGTTTATTTTATTTTATTTAGTGTAGGTTTAGGTTTAAGTTTGCATTTAAGTTTTATTTATTTTTAGTTTATCTTGGTTTAGGTTTAGGTTTAGGTTTATTTCATTTTTATTTTAGGTTTAAGTTTTTTTTTTTTAAAGTTTAGGTTTAGGTTATATTATTAGATTTATTTTTTTAGGTTTAAGTTTTATTTAGTTTTTATTTTATTTTATTTTAGGTTTATTTTATTTTTATTTTAGATTTGGTTTTTATTTTATTTAGGTTTTTTATTTTTTTTAGATTAGTTTAGGTTTTTATTTATTTTATTTTATTTTAGTTTTTATTTTTTTATTTTCTTTTTTAGGTTTAGGTTTAGGTTTAGGTTTTAGTTTATTATTTTATTTTATTTTATTTTATTTTATTTTATTTATTCATTTTGTTTTTGTTTAGGTTTTTATATTAATTTTATTTTTGGTTTTATTTAGTTTAGATTTATGTTTTTAGCTTTTCAGGGTTTAGGGTTTAGGGTTTAGGTTTTAGATTTTTATTTTAGGTTTTATTTTTTAGTTTAGGTTTAGGTTTATTTTTACTTTATTTTATTTTACTTAGTTTAGGGTTTAGGTTTAGTTTATTTTAGGTTTAGGTTTAGGTTTATTTATTTTAATTTAGGTTTAGGTTTATTTTATTTTTGTTTATTTTACTTTTATTTTAGGTTTAGTTTTTTTATTTATTTATGTTTATTTATTTTTTAGGTTTAGGTTTTATTTAGTTTAATTTTATTTTATTTTATGTTTAGTTTTATTTTATTTAGGTTTTTATTCTTAGGTTTATTTTATTTTTAATTTAGTTTAGGTTTTATTTATTTTATTTTAATTTATTTTTATTTTTTATTTTAATTTATTTTTAGGTTTAGGTTTATGTTTAAGTTTAGGTTTTTATTTTATTTGTATATTATTAGGTTTAGGTTTTATTTATTTATTTTATTTTTAGGTTTTATTTCCTTTATGTTTTTAGGGTTTAGAGTTTTAGGGTTTAGAATTTTAGGATTTAGTGTTAAGGGTTACAGTTTAAGATTTAGGGTTTAGGGTTTTGTGTTTAGGCTTTAGGGCTTAGGGTTTTTAGTGTTTAGGGTTTAAGGTTTAGGGTTTAGGTTAGTTTAGGTTAAGGTTTTGGTTTTAGGTTTGGTTTAGGGTTTTGGTTTGAGTTTATGGTTTAGGATTCCTGGGTTTAAGGTTTAAGGTTTAGGGTTAGGGTTAGCGTTTATGGTTTAGGGTTTAGGGTTTAGGATTTATGGTTTAAGGTTTAGGGTTTAGGGTTTGGGGTTTCAGGTTTAGGGTTAGTTTAGGGTTTAGGTTTACTGTTTAGGGTTTATGGTTTAAGGTTTAGGGTTGTAGGTTTAGGGTTTTATACTTAGGGTTCAAGGTTTAGGCTTAGTTTTAAGGTTTAGGCTTTAGGGTTTAGGGTTTAGGATTTGTATAGGTTTAGGGTTTTATTTTTTAAACTATAGGTTTATTTTAGTTTATTTAGTTTATTTTTTATTTATTTTGGTTTATTTTATTTTTTATTTAGGTTTATTTTTTATTTTTATTTCATTTATTTTATTTATTTTAGCTTTATTTATTTAGTTTATTTTTTAGGTTTAGGTTTAGGTTTATGTTTATTTTTTTAGTTTAGTTATATTTTAATTTTATTTTTTATGTTTAGGTTTAGGTTTTGGTATTATTTTATTCTTTTAGGTTTAGGTTTTAGGTTTTTATTTTAGGTTTATTTTTAGGTATTCTTTCTTAGTTTTGGTTTAAGTTTATTTTTAGTTTATTTTATTTTATTTAGTTTAGGTTTAGGTTTAGGTTTAGGTTTTATTTATTTTAGTTTAGTTTATCTTGGTTTAAGTTTAGGTTTATTTTATTTTTATTTTAGGTTTAGGTTTTTTTTTTAAGTTTAGGGTTTAGGTTTTATTTATTTATTTTTAGGTTTCTTTTTTTGGTTTAAGTTTTTATTTAGTTTTAATTTTATATTATTTTATGTTTATTTTATTTTTATTTTAGGTTTGGTTTTTATTTTATTTAGGTTTTTTATTTTTTTTGTTTTGTTTAAGTTTTTATTTATTTTATTTTAGTTTAGGTTTTAGTTTTTTTATTTTTTTTCTTTAGGTTTTAGGTTTAGGTTTTAGTTTATGTTTTATTTTACTTTATTTTTTTCATTTTATTTTGGTTTAGGTTTTTATTAATTTTATTTTTGGTTTTAGTTTAGGTTTAGCAGCTTTTTTTAGGGTTTAGGGTTTAGGTTTTAGGTTTTTATTTTAGGTTTGATTTTTTAGTTTAGGTTTAGGTTTATTTTTAGTTTATTTTATTTTATTTAGTTTAGGGTTTAGGTTTAGTTTATTTTAGGTTCAGGTTTAGGTTTTATTTATTTTAGTTTAGGTTTAGGTTTATTTTATTTTTTTATCTTACTTCTATTTTAGGTTTTTTTTTTATTTTTAGTTTTGGGTTTGGGTTTTTATTTTTTATTTATTTTTGGGTTTATATTTTAGGTTTAGGTTTTTATTTTATTTTTATTTTATTTTTTTAGTTTTATTTTATTTTTATTTTACGATTAGTTTTTATTATATTTGCTTTTTTATTCTTAGGTTTATTTTATTTTTTTACTTTAGTTTACATTTTTATTTATTTTATTTTAGTTCATTTTATGTTTTATTTTATTTTATTTTTTTTAGGTAGGTTTAGGTTTATGTTTAGGTTTTATTTTATTTTTTATATATTATTTAGGTTTAGATTTTATTTATTTATTTTATTTTAACTTTACTTTAAGTTTGGTTTTAGGTTTAGTTTTGGGTTTAGTGTCAAGGGTTAGAGTTTAAGGATTAAGGTTTAAGGGTTTAGTGTTTATACTTTAGGGTTTAGGGTTTTTAGTGTTTAGGGTTTAAGGTTTAGTGTTTAGGGTTAGCTTAAGGTTTAGGGTTAGTTTAGGTTTAGGGTTTAGGGTTTTAGGTTTAGGGTTTGGGTTTTAGGGTTTAGGGTTTATGGTTTAGGGTTAGTTTATGGTTTAGGGTTTAGGGTTTAAGGTTTAGGGTTTAGGGTTTAGGTTTAGGTTTAAGGTTTTAGGGTTTAGGGTTTTGGGTTTTAGGTTTAGGGTTAGTTTAGGGTTTATTTAGGGTTTAGGGTTTATTTTAAGGTTAGGTTGTAGGTTTAGGGTTGGGGTTTAGCTTAGTTTTAAGGTTTACTTTAGTTTTGTTTAGGATTTAGGGTTTAAGGTTAAGGTTTATTTTTTAAATTAGGTAAACTTGTAGGTTTAGGTTTTTTTAGTTTATTTAGTTATTTACTTATTTATTTTAGTTTATTTAATTTTTTTTATTTAGGTTTTTTTATTTAGTTTATTTTTTTTATTTTAGCTTTATTATAGTTATTTTTTAGGTTTAGGTTTAGGTTTATGTTTATTTTTTAGTTTAGTTTATTTTATTTTATTTTTTTTAGGTTTAGGTTTTATTTTATATTTTTGATTTAGGTTTAGGTTTTATTTTATTTTTTAGGTTTAGGATTTATGTTTTTATTTTAAGTTTATTTTTAGGTTTTATTTTTTTAGTTTAGGTTTAGGTTTATTTTTAGTTTATTTTATTTTATTTAGTTTATTTTAGGTTTAGGTTTAGGTTTTATTCATTTTAGTTTAGTTTATTTTGGTTTAGGTTTAGGTTTATTTTATTTTGTTTATTATAAGTTTAGGTTTATTTCTTAGTTTAAGGTTTTTGTTTCCTTTTATATTTTTTTTTATTTTTAGGATTATATTTTAGGTTTAGGTTTTTATTTAGCTTTTATTTTATTTTATTTTAGGTTGATTTTATTTTTACTTTTCATTTAGTTCTCATTTTATTTTTGTTTAGTTTTTTTATTTATTTTATTTTTAGGTTTTATTTAGTTTAGGTTTAGGTTTTTAGCTTTTTTGATCTTAGGGTTTAGGGTTGAGGTTTTAGGTTTTTATTTAGTTTTATTTTTAGGTTTAATTTTTTTTGTTTAGGTTTAGATTTAATTTTAGTTTATTTTATTTTAGTTAGTTAAGGATTTAGGTTTAGTTTATTTTAGGTTTCGATTTAGGTTTTATTTATTTTAGTTTTGTTTATTTTAATTTAGGTTTAGGTTTATTTTAATGTATTTATTTGGGGTTAGTTTTTCTTTTTAGTTTTATTGTTTATTTCTTTTGGTTTATTTTTTTTTAGTTTAGGTTTTATTTAGTTTTTATTTTATTTTATTTTGGTTTATTTTATTTTATTTTATTTTTTAGTTTTTATTTTTATTTTATTCTTAGGTTTATTTTATTATTTTAGTTTAGTTTAGGCTTTTATTTATTTTATTTTATTTTTTTATTTATTTTTAGTTTATTTTATTTTACATTTAGTTTTTATTTTTAGGTTTTAGTCCAAGTTTTTATTTTATTTTATTTTCTTTAGGTTTATGTTTTTCTATTTATTTTATTTTTAAGTTTTTAGGGTTTAGGGTTTAGAGTTTATGGTCTTAGGGTTTAGGGTTTTAGGGTTTAGCATTTATGGTTAGGGTTTAGGGTATAGGGTTTAGTGTTTAGGCTTTAGGGATTAGGGATTTTAGGGTTTTGGGTTTAAAGTTTTGGGTTTATGGTTTAGGCTTAGTTTAGGGTTTAAGGTTTAGGGTTTTATGGTTTAAGTTTTAGGGTTCAGGGATTAGGTTTAGAGTTAGGGTTTAGGGTTTAGGGTTTAGGGTTTAGAGTTTAAGGTTTAGGGTTTAGGGTTTAGGGTCTAGGGTTTTGGGTTTAGAGGTAGTTTATGGTTTATGGTTTAGAGTTTTTTAGAGTTTAGGGCTTAGGGTTCAGCGTTGTAGGTATAGGGAACAGGGTTTATCCTAAGTTTTAAAGTTTAATGTTTAGGGTTTAAGGTTTATGATTTAGGATTTAGGGTTTAGGGATAAGGGTTTAGGGTTCTTTTTTTATCAAAAATTAGGTAAACCCGTAGATTTTTTTTAGCTTATTTATTTTATTTTTTATTTATTTTAGTTTATTTTATTTTATTTTATTTTGATTTAGTTATTTTTATTTTATTTAGTTTATTTTCTTTATTTTAGGTTTATTTATTTTAGTTTAGGTTTTTCGATTTAGTTTATTTTTTAGGTTTAGGTTTTGGTTTATGATTATTTTTTAGTTTTGTTTTATTTTTAATTTTTTTTAGGTTTGGGTTTTATCATTTATTTTTAGGTTTAGGTTTAGGTTTTCTTTATTTTTCTAAGTTTATTTTTAGGTTTAAGTTTAGGTTTAGGTTTATTTTTAATTTATTTTATTTTATTAGTTTAGGGTTTAGGTTTACTTTATTTTATGTTTAGTTTTAGTTTCTATTTAATTTAGTTTAGTTTACTTTAGTTTTGGTTTGGGTTTATTTTATTTTATTTATTTTAGGTTTAGCTTTTTTTTTTAGTTTAATGTTTGGATTTTAATTTTTATTAATTTTTAGGTTTTATTTTTATGTTTGTATTTTGTGTTTAGGTTTTTGTTTAGTTTTATTTTAATTTATTTTAAGTTTATTTCATTTTTATTTTTGGTTTTGTTTTTGTTTTTATTTAGGTTTTATCTTTATATTTATTTTATTTTTTTAATCTAGTTTAGGTATTTATTTATTTTATTTTAGTTTAGTTTTTACTTTTTATTTTATTTTATTTTTTATTTTAGGTTTAACTTTAGGTTTATGTTTATGTTTAGGCTATTATTTTATTTTATTTAAGTTTAGGGTTTTTTATTTATTTTATCTTTAGGTTTTATTTCATTTAGGCTTAGATTTTTAGGGTTTTAGGGTATAGGGATTTGGATTTATGGTTTAGTTTTTAGGGTCCGGGGTTCAGGGTTTAGGGTTTAGGGTTGTAGGTTTTAGGGTTTAGGGTTTAGGGTTTTAGGCTTTAGGGTTTAATGTTAGGGTTTTTTAAAATTTATTTTATTATTTTTTATTTTTAGGGTTTAGGGTTTAGGGTTTAAGGTTTAGGTTTTGTTGTGGTTTTATTTATTTATTTTAAATAGAGAATAAATTTAGATTCAACATTCTTCTTTTATTTTCATCAACCAAGTAACACACCAAGTTTTCTATAACACAAGCGATGACATAAATAAAAATGAACAAATAATATCAAAAACCCTAGATAACTAGAACCTCTATTATTAAGACATTTCCATAAGCAACAATGGATAGTTCTTATTTCTTTTCCCATAACCACTCCTCAGTGTCGGGATCCACCATCATATCCTCGATCTCTCCCTCTGCCACCACCATGTAACTTTGGCGTTCCTCCACCATAACCACCACTATACCACCACCTCCATATGCTACTTCCAGATCCCCACCACCACTCGATAACTATCATTCTTAGCTCCTGATCTAGGTGAGCTAGATGATGATGTTATTTGTATTCACACATTATGGGTTAGTTTAAGTTTAGGTTTATTAGGTTTAAGGGTTTAGGTTTATTTTTAAATTTATTTAGTTACTTTAGGTTTAGGTTTTGGGTTTGGGGTTTAGGGTGTAGGATTTAAGGTTAGGGTTTAGAGTTTAGGGTTTAAGGTTTAGGGTTTAGGGTTTAGGGTTTAGGGTTTTAGGGTTTAACTTTAGGGTTTAGGGTTTAGGGTTTAGGGTTTAGGGTGTAGGGTTTAGGGTTTATGGTTTAGGATTTTAGGGTTTAGGGTTTATGGTTTATGGTTTAAGGTTTTAGGGTTTAGGGTTTAGGGTTTTAAGGTTTAGGGTTTAGGGTTAATTTAGGGTTTATGGTTTAGGGTATAAGGTTTGGGGTTAATTTAGGATTTAGGGTTTAAGGTTTAGGATTTTGGGTTTGGGTTTAGTATTTTGGGTTTAGGGCTGTTTAGTCTATAGGGTTTAGGGTTTAGGGTTTTAGGGTTTAGGGTTTAGGATTTAAGGTTATAGGTTTAGGGTTTAGAGTTTCAGGTTTAGAGTTAGTTTTAGAGTTTAATGTTAAGGGTTTGGGTTTTTTTTATTTAAATTAAGTCAACTAGTAGGTTTAGGTTTATTTAGTTTATTTTTTAATGTAGTTTATTTTTTTATTTTGATTCAGATTTATTTTTTATTTTTATTTAGTTTAGTTTATTTATTTTAGGCATATTTATTTTAGTTTAGGTTTTTTTATTTTAGTTTATTTATTAGGTATAGGTTTAGGTTTTGGTTTAAGTTTATTTTTTAGTTTAGTTTTATTTTTATTTTATTTCTTAGGTTTAGGTTTATTTTATTTTAGGTTTAGGTTTAATTTTTATTTTATTTTTTTTTAGTTTTAGGTTTAGGTTTTATTTTAGGTTTATTTTAGGTTTTTATTTATGTTTAGGTTTATTTTAGTTTATTTTATTTATTTATTTTATGTTTAGGTTTAGGTATAGGTTTTATTTTTATTAGTTTAGTTTATTTTCGTTTAGGTTTAGGTTTATTGTATTTTTGTTTTAGGTTTAGTTTTTTTTTTAGTTTAAGGTTTAGGTTTTATTTTTTTATTTATTTCTAGGTTTGTTATTTAGGTTTAGGTTTTTATTTAGTTTTATTTTATTTTAATTAAGTAAACTAGTATGTTTAGGTTTATTTAGTTTATTTTTTTTATTTAGTTTATTTTATTTTTTTTATTTAAGTTTATTTTTTATTTTATTTAGTTTAGTTTATTAATTTTAGTTTTATTTATTTAGTTTAGGTTTTTTATTTTAGTTTAAATTTACTTTTAGTTTTGTTTTATTATTATTTTATTTTTTTTAGGTTTAGGTTTATTTTTTATTTTTTTCGTTTAGGTTTTATTTTAATTTTTTAGGTTTAGGTTTTAGAAATTTATTTTATGTTTATTTTTAGGTTTTATTTTTTTACTTTAGGTTTTGGTTTAATTTTAGTTTATTTTATTTTATTTAGCTTAGGTTTAGGTTTAGTTTATTTTAAGATTAGGTTTAGGTTTTATTTATTTTAGTTTAGTTTATTTTAGTTTAGGTTTAGTTTATTTTATTTTTGTTTATTATATTTCATTTTAGGTTTAGTTTTTTTTTGTTTAGGGTTTAGGTTTTATTTTGTATATATTTTTAGGTTTTATTTTAAGGTTAATTTTTTAGCTTTAGGTTTTTATTTATTTTTTATTTTAGGTTTTTATTTTATTTTATTTTATGTTTAGTTTTTATTTTATTTAGGTTTTTTATTCTTAGGTTTATTTTATTATTTAGTTTAGTTTAGTTTTTATTTATTATGTTTTAGTTTATTTTATTTTATTTTTAGGTTTAGGTTTATGTTCTAGTTTAGGTTTGTATTTTATTTTATTTATGTTTAGGTGTTTAATTATTTATTTTTAGGTTTTATTTAGCTTAGGTTTTTTGGGTTTAGGGATTAGGGATTAGGGTTTAGGGTTTAGTGTTTAAGGTTTAGGGTTTAGGTTTTAGGGTTTTAGGGTTTATGGTTTTAGGGTTTAGGTTTAGGGTTAGGGTTTAGGGTTTAGGGTTTAGGGTTTTAGGGTTTAGGGTTTAGTTTAGTTTAGGGTTTCTTGGTTTGTTTAGGGTTTAGGGTTAGTTTAGGTTTTGGTTTAGGTTAGTTTGGTTTAGTTGACCAATTGAAGATGATTGTAGGCTTTGGTTTCAATTATTTTGGATTTGGTTTTAGCCAACTTGAACCTTTAGGTCAATTTGGGCTAAGTTGGTCAATTGGGTTCAATTGGGTCCAAGCATGGCTTTGGTCAAGTTCAACAATCAATTTGGAATGAACTTGAGCCATTGGTTGCAATCAATTTTGTTTATATTTTGATTTAACCCAATTTAGTCTTTTAGGTCAATTTGGGTCAACTTGGGTCAAGAGTGGGTTTGGTTTAACTCAATTGAAGGTCAAGTCATATTCAAATATTGATTTTGATTTAGTATGAATCATTGTTTCAAGGGATTTGGCTTAGGTTACAACTTGGCTAGTTTGGGTTCATATGGGTTAAGGGCTTGACTTGGTTAAATGACCAAGTTGACTTGGTTTGACCCAATTTGTGACAATTGATCAACCTAGGGTGATTAACAATCATGATGGGAGGTTTTGATGGACTTCATTCTACCCAATTTAGGTAGGATTAGAACTTGGCTCAAATAGGTCAAATTGGCCACTTTAGGTCAAGTGGACCAATTGGCTTTAATTGGCTTGATTTTGGGATGAGTTTGATTTAGTTGAGTTTATATATGGATTTGGGATTGATATATAAATTCAATAGCAATTGGTTTGGGTTCAAATGGGTTTTGGTTCATTTGAACATTTCAAGTCAAAAGGGTTAGTTGGGTTTGACTTGGGTTGATTTTGGTTTGGCTTGATGATTGTATATTTCATTTATATTTGTGAGTATGATTGAAGGTAAGATTGATTCATGAGAAAATCAATTGAATTTGGGTTTTGGAATGAAAGAATTTCGCTAAGTCCATGGAGTTGGGTCATGTAGCTTAGGTTTCGATTTTGATTTAGTTTGATTTAGTTTTGATAATTTACATGCATATTTCATTTAAATTTGTGAAGTTGATTGAAAATATATTGATTTGTGAGAAAATCAATTGAGTTTGACTTGATTTGGATTAAGATTTGGCTAAGTCCATGAGATAGGTCATATGTCTTAGGAAGGGTTTTGATTTTATTTGATTAAGTTTGATTTAGTTTTGATCATTTGAATGTAGATTTGATTTATATTTAGAAAGATGATTGAAGATATAAATTGATTAAGAGAAAATTAATTGATTTTGGATTGATTTGGATTAAGATTTGGCTAAGTTCATGGGATAGGTTGTATGGCTTATGAAGGGTTTCAAGTTTGTATTTGATCATGGGCTTCAATAATTTGGTTTTAGAATTTGGACTTGGATTTGGATTTGAATTTGATGTTTCAATTGAACTTGAAGTTTGGTTTGAGAAGGTGAACATGGATTGGATTTAGGGTAGGTGGATTATCCTAATCCGTTAAGCATAACTAATCCTATGGTTAACCTTCTATGTCTTTGCTTAGGTTAAGTGTTTAATTGTTAGAAGTGTCTTATGATAGGGAAGTCTTAGTGTCTAGAAGACTAAGTCTAAGATGAAGATTGAATTGTACTCCAAAAAGTGAGGCTAATAGGCCTTGGGTTCTATAGTGTTTCCCTTGGAGATAGATTATTGGAAGACCGAAGCCAAGTTTCACAAATATAGACTCAGATATATCTTTCAAAGCTTTGCTTGGGAGACCATGGATACATGAGAACAACATAGTTCCATCCTCTCTAAATCAATTATGAAGTTTGTGAGAGGTGGGATCATCTATGTCAAAGGAGATCTCCCTCAAAATAAACAAGTCTATTCTCATGAACTTGGCCAAAGTTTAAAAATAAAAAAAAAAAAAGAAAAAAAGAAAAAATAAAGAAAAATAAAAGGAAAAGAAAATAAAAGGAGAAAATAGACTTGGAGGAGGAAGTGGAGCATGACATTGATTCCACCCCAGTTGTCACTCCATTCAACATATGGGTAGGGGCGACCTCCACGAGAGAGGAAGAGGCCGTTAGAGGGTCCCAGGGGTGGAAAACCTCATTATTGGCCACCCAGTAGAAAATATATCCCAACTACTAGGAGTACACCTGCTATCCATATAGACTTAGAATCTAGTTCATAGGATGAGTCTTATATGGTTAGCACACCAGCCAGTTCTTTTTAGCAGTAGATTTTCTTGGACGTGACACTTGAGCTAGATAGGGTTGAAGACTGCAAAGCAAAACTATATCCAATTCTATATGTGAAATAGTTAGGCATCGGTTGGGAACCTTAGCTTTAACTACTTTCCTCTCAAAAGTTGAGGGTTTGGTAGTTAAAGAAGCCCCTAAGTCATCCACCGGTGTCAAGACTCATAGGTTCTTTCTAGGAGCATCATCCTCAAGTCAAGAAGTTGATGTAGAACTTGAGGATGATTCATATAATAGAATTAGCTTTTTTAATTGGTTGCCTTGTGTTCATAATTTAGCAAAGAAAGGGTTAATCCCACATACTTGGTTAAAGCATAGGTTAGACTACTTTGAAAGAATATGGAAGAACAAATGCAAAAGCTCTCAATCAAGATCAGGACTAGGATTGATAGTGGGTCAAGTTGATGATGATTCTTGCTTAGTCATCACCAATCATTTGGAATATGATAGGTTCTTTTCAAATCACATTAACTCATTTGGAAAAAAATACCCTACACAGTTGTGACATCATCCCCTTAAGAAAAGAATGGCCAAATTCACATATGCATCAATTTTAAGGATTTAAATAAGGCATGCCCAAAAGATGAAGTTCCACTACCAATCACAGGCTGGCGGTGGACATTGCCTCATGTCATGGGTCTTCTCCTTCATGGATGGCTCATGCAGGTATAACCAAATAAAGATGGCCCCGAAGATGAAAGAAACGCTTTTAGAACCCGATCAATCATTACTATAAAATCATGCCTTTCGACCTTAGAAATGTTAGGCTACATAGGCTATGACTCAAATCTTGATGAACTCATTCATCATAAAATTGAGTGCTATGTTGATGATCTTGTGCACAAAAGTAGAGAAAAGGAAGACCATCTCTTTGACTTGAGAGTAGTTTTCAAATAGTTAATTTAACCTCAAAATGAGCCCCCCGAGTGTGCATTCAAAATTGCTTAGAAATTTTGGCATGTCCAAAGGATGAGTCCATATTAATAAAGGTCCAAAATAGACAAGTTTTATCCCTTATTCATATTGAACTCATCAAAAAGTACTATCTTGAAGGGGAGGTTGCCTTTGCCAAGAAGGAAGAGGAGTTATATTGGTGGCAACCATTCATGGATTGCCAAAATAAAGGTAAACTACCTAAAGAGAAGTTCCAAGCCTATCAGATGAAGCAAACATCACTTTCCTACAGTCTTGTGGATGGTGTCTTGTCAGTCTTTCAATCATATGTGGTTAAGTCATTTAGAGATAAGCATGAGCCAAGATCATGATTGAGGTACACTCAAGATTATGTTGAGCCAACTAGCTAGTCCAAAGATGAAAGCCAAGATCAAGACTAGGATACCGGTCATCGATGATCAAAGATTGCATGGATATAAGCGTGCCACCAATATCAAATACGGTGTGGTCTACACCAATCCCCAACATTCTACATCTTACATTATATTCATGGCCATTTGAGTGTTGGGGTACCAACATAGTGGGTCTGATTGATTCTCCATCTTCCAAGGGTCATCGGTTCATCTTAGCTGCTACTAACTACTTTTCCAAATGGGTGAAGGCGATTCTTCATAGAGAGGTCACAGCTAAGCATGTGCTCTAGTTTTTTAGGAATGATATCGTATATAGGTTCAGAGTACCTCGATAAATTATATTTAATAATGGTACTCATTTAAGATCAACTAGATCAACAACTTTGCCCAGAATCATAGCATAGATTGAGGATATTCTACCAGCAAGTACTCGAGGGAAAACTTCTTAGCAGAACCATAAAAAAACTCTAATCAAAAAACTAAAGAAGACACTCGACAACAATAAGAAATATTAGAATGAGAAGTTAGTTGAAGCCTTGTGGGCCTACCACACCACATATAGAACTCCAACTCAATCTACTCCTTTCTCTTTAGTATATGGGTCTGAAGTCATTCTACCATTATAAATCCAACTCCCATCACTAAGGATAGTTGTGGGTGGCAAGATCAAAATAGAAAAGAACAAAGTTAGAAGAGCTCAAAGGTTTGGATGAGAGAGACTTTGGTCATGCCAAAAGCTTGAGTTATACAAAGCTAAAATGATTCAAGCTCACATCAAGTTGGTCTATCATATGGATTTTTAAGTAGGAGAGCTTATTTTAGTTTTGAGAAGATCAATTGTTTTAAGATGGGAGAAAAGTTTGAACCCACTTGGGAAGACCCTTTTTCCATAGAGAAAATCTACCAAGGAGGATCTTATCAGCTTATTAATCATAAGGGAGAGTGCACAATGCTTCCAATCAACGGGCTCTACTTAAAAATATTATAAATCATGTTTGAAAATAATTATCATCAATGAAAATTACATTTCAAATTTAACCTCTTCCATATTGAAAGTATTCTTGTTTGTGAATTTTCCATGATGTGTTTATGGTAGGTCTAAAGAACCTGAGTGGTGTCCTATCCTTCATCGACACAAGATAAACACAAACTACACACAAACATATAAAATAAATACATATCTTTTATCTCGGGCTACTCTGAGTTGAGATACTACCTTACTCACTTAGTAGCTGCTCTAGGTCAGGTTGATGTGCTACTCTATTAGTGTGTCACCCCAGTGGTCTTATTACTTTAAAGGATGTAAGTCTACTACACTTTCCTTCCTTACTTGGCCACTGCACAAACAAGCACCTTATTAGTTTGGTAGGCCTTACTACATGGCTAGTAACCTACCTCATGTTGGCTTCATTTAAGAGGATGAGTATGCTACACTTTCTTCTTGGATTATTGTGCATTGCGACTTGGTAGAGTATATTTGATGTTTAGGATAAGTCCCTTAGCGGCTCCTTCCCTCTTGATTGCTTCAAGTTTTTTTCCAGTCCTTCCTTAGGGCTCCTCGCTTAGTAGTGGCTCTAGATTAGATAGTATTTATTCTTTTAATGATAGATTATTTCAATGATCGGTTCTGCTTGGGAAGTTGTAAGCCTACATGCTTTCTTTCTAGATTGATCGTTGCACACCGACAGCACCTTAGGTTGGTCAATTCTCACTATGCTGATGGATACACCACTCATGTTGATAGATACACCTTAGGTTGGTTGGTTCTTTCACATTAGGATACACCACTCATGGCAGACATAAGTCTTCTATGTTTTCTTCTTGAGTTGGCAGCCGTACACCTATAGTCTTTCTTTTCCAGGGCTCAGAATAATGTTTCGGCACCTTCCCTTTTAGGCACTATATTTGGATCACATCCTCTGTGACCCCATTTAGACACTACCCAGGATACTATCAGATTGGATAGTTCCCCTTTCCTAGTAACCACCCCTATGGTTAGAGAATATCTTATGGAAGTGCAGATTCTTCCTTGGTCTAATAAATCTGAGATAGGTCAAGGCTGACATAACCCATTCTTAGTGTGGTCCCATGCACACCAACAGTGTCCATGCAAACATATAAAAAATATATATACTCACTTGTGGATTAGGAGGACACCCCTAGCGATACCTTTTCCCAAGTAGGTATCCTATCTTTAGGCAATGTCAGCAAAACTCCCCATAGGAATCGTCTGACTACTCTTGAGTTGATATAAGTCTCCAGCGGCATCCACTCAATATTCGCCCCTAAGTCGGGTTCAATTTGTTGTGCTACCAATAGGTTCCCCCAACGGTTGTTCCTTGCTTAGAAGATGTAAGTCTATGCCTTCTTCCTATCATTTACTGCAAGGCAACCCCTTAGGTTGGCTCTACACAGTAGACTATGCCTTTGGATTTTAAATGAGATAGGATAAGTCGATATAGCCCCTTCTTAGTGGGTCCATTGCACGTGACATGGTCCATAAATCAAATCTATAAAATTTGACCAAACATCCCTAGCAAATATGCCTACAATTTGAAAATAAATTGAACCAAACAAACCATTTCAAATCACTTAAAATTAAGATAAAATTAATCTTGACAACTTTTGAGTTAACATAAGTCGCGACATTCACTCGGTCATCTAAGTCGATTTGATTTATTGTGCATCCAAGGTCACCCAATGATTTTCCTCACTTTGGAAGATGTAAGTCTGCTACACCTTTCTCCTAGCATAGTAGTTGCACACCGAAAGGAAACCCCTTAGGTTGGCTAGCTCTACCACCCAGCTGGTAGACTATCCCTTTAGATTTCTAAACCTGAGGTAGGTCAAGGCTGATATAGCCCCATCTCCGTGGGACATTCGCAGATCGACAGGGTCCATACATTCAACTCAAATTAAATTAATCCCAATTTTTCCCCAGTAGTTAAATCACACCTTCTCCCTTGTGGATCCCCAAATCATATATAAATAAGTCAAGCAAATATAACTAATTCAAAACCAACCTCTCTAGTGGAGCCAAATTAAACCAACTCCCCCAGTAGAGTCCAGATCAAAGAAATCCAACCAAACTCTTATACCCAGTGGATACATCCCCAAATAAATCTATGAAATCAAACTCAAATCCCAATCCCCAATAGATAGCCCGAACATGCTTCTCTAGTGGAAGGTTCATATACCTGATCCCCAGCGGACTCTAGCCCATATCTCTAGGAGATATGCCTCAATAATAATTAAAAGTAAACAAATCAAAGTCGATTCGATCTTAATTACAAGTGGATTATAGATTCTTATCCCCAGCAGATCTTCTTTGTAGAAATCATATAATCAAATCAAATTCAAACATTATCCCCAACATATTTTCTTCTTCTATTCCCTCGACATAGACCCCTCACATGTCATGTTCAACAAATGTGTGATCCCCTAGCGGATCTCCCTCCATGTCCTTCACATGGAATTCTCATCAAATCTTATTTCTTCTCTTATGCACACCTTTAATACTTGAACCAAAATCTAATTGTATTCATTCAAATTACATCATCTTAACATTTGTAATCAACATTTTATGATTTGTGATGGTGTAAGCTCAAACTAACTATACAATATCATGCTAAACATATTATAATGAGAATTAACACACTATATTATATTATAAAATATGATGTTAAATTATAATTTTCTATAATATAATATATTATCTAACTTTACACCTCATTAGAATCACTTAAAAGGAACAAATAACAAAACTTTCTCAAAATATGAATAATGTTCATTTTGGATGTAAATTTGTTAATTTTCTATTAGAAATGCTACAAAATAGCATAATTTTGGTGTTGCTTCTTGGTGTGTGCTATGAATTTGGGCAAATTCTTTCATCTCAACCTTCAAATTAGCATTTTTTTGAGTTTTGACCCAACATATTATAACAAAAGTAAAACATACTAAAATGTCTGTAACATTTAGTAACAAACCACACCACATTCATATATATGTAAGTTATATTGTTATGTACATTATATTTTAATATGCTTTCATATAATATATTATCTTACATTACACCTTAAAATGAATCACTTTAAGCAAAATATTTATCAAATTTGGTTGAAAAATGAACATTTATTTTGGATGCAAAATTTCATTCTTTTGATTAAATGACACACCATAGCACACCCAATGATGTTCCCTAAAGCTTACCTTATTTGGCCAACTCCCATCATCTCCTATAAATCAATAATTTTATGAATTATGCCAACAAACTATACTACATCATACTATAGCAAACTAAAATATGCTAAACAACAAGTAGTAATACACAATAGTATGCTATAAGGCATGATGCTACACTATGTTATGGCATCTTATATTATAATGCA